>JAXLNO010003888.1:2500-82447 GCA_038087875.1 Malacoraja senta
AACCAGTACCTTGTTTTTTACACCAGGCTGACACTCCTCCAGCCGAACACCAAAAGCTGCTCCAGAAACTGTTTTTTTTGTCTTCTTCATTATGTTCAACCAAGAGCTCTTGTCCTTAGGAGGGCTACTTTCATCTGGAAAAATAAATAAGCATTGAAAGATTACTTCCTTTTCAATGTATTCATTTTTGGTTCACGGGTGTTGCTGGCAATGCTAGTATTTATTGCCCATTCCTAAAAGCCGTTGAAAATGCAGTTCTAATGAAAGCTCCTGTATTGTTCTTGGGTAATACTGTCACAATTCAACATTAGAATAACACAAAACCTATGAGCCCAGTTGATCAAGATCCCATGGCAATTGTGGATAACCTTCTTCACTGTCAACTGTACCTTTTTTAGTTGCATGTGCAAATTTACTAACCATGCCAACTACCTTCACATTCAAATAGAATGAATGTCATCATGTCAACAAATGAAATTCATGTGGGTACACTACATATGGACACTGATAGATGATGGATGCGTGGATTCGCTGCATGGACACTGCATGGATTCACACTTCGGTTTCTGCATGCTGAAAAAGAAGCATGATTAAGTATTTTCTTATTACAATGTGCTCAGAATATTAAAATCATAATGGAAAGATTTCAAAGTTGCTAATTTCTGTCAAATCATCAACCTTTTCCTTTAAGTTCTTTGTAGTTGTATGGAAAAGGTTAAGAAATTTGTTTTGCAAGAATTGGAAGTAGAATTATACTGCACTGTGAGCATTGGCAACATCATTTGGGTAAGAAAGGACAGGCCACGTTGAATTCTCTGATGAGAATATGAATTGTTAACTGCACTTTATTGCAGAACATGGGAAAGTCTTGAATTTATAAAGCAGAGGTCTTGTCAGATAGGAATTCATGCATCTATTTTAAATTCCAAAGAAAATAAGATGCAGGTCTATGAGGAAAGAGCAGTGAAATGGGATTAACTGAATTTCTCTACTGGAACTGCATAAAACTCAGTGAGGTAAATGGCCTTCCCCTGGGCTTTTGGTAAGTGGAGGCTTTCAGTGCAATGAAGGGGAGGGGTGTTCTAGCTTTTGCTTAGTGAATTAATGTACTAGACAGAGGCTCGACATGCACTTCGGATCTACGGTATGCCGACCCTGTGTCCGTGGGAACTCCACAATACCTTCCATGTCCTGGAAAACCACTGGTGCGGGATGTGTCACCAGCTTGAGGGGTTTCAACATAGAAAGGTACAGCATAAGAACAGGCCATTTGGCCCACAATTTCTGTACCGAACATGATGCCAAGCCCAACTCTTGCCTGCACATAATCCATACCCTGCAAATCCATATGCTTATCTAAAAGTCTCTTAAATGCCACTATCATACCTGCCACAACCACCACCCTCGGCAGCACTTTCTAGGCACTCACCACCCTCTGTGTACAATACCTGCCCTGCACATCTCCTTCAAATCTTGCCACTCTCACCTTATAGCTATGTCATCTAGCATCTGATTTTATTCCATCCTGGGAAATAGTTTCCAACTGTCTACCCTATCTATGCCTCCCATAAATGGTCAACTTCTACTAGGTCTACCCGTAAGCTCCGGCATTCCAGAGAAAACAATCCATGTCTGTCCGTTCCATAGAGCAAACACCCCCTAATGCAGGAATCTTTTTAACCAAATTTACAATCTCGTTGGTCATCCAAAATTAATCTCTCCTCCTTACCAAAATATGATAGTTCTGAACTTTGATGAACTGGCCTTTAAACAACTCCCCCATGTCAGATGTCCGCACCAGCACAGTGGCGCAGCGGTAGCGTTGCTGCCTTACAGCGCCAGAGATCCGTATTCGATCATAACTACGGGTGCTGTCTGTACGGAGTTTGTACGTTCTCATTGTGAACTGCGTGGGTTTTCTCCGAGATCTTCGGTTTCCTCCCACATGCCAAAGACATACAGGTTTGTAGGTTAATTGGCTTGGTAAGAATTGTAAAGCGTCCCTAGTGTGTGTAGGATAGTGTTAATGTGCGGGGATCGGTGGTCGGCGCGGACTCGTGGGATGAAAGCGCCTGTTTCCGCGCTGTATCTCTAAACTAAACTAAAAGAAATTACACTCCCCAGCTTCCTTCTTTATCAGATTCATTATCTGCACCATTTTTACAGATGTCTGAAATACATCTCATGATCTGTAGATTTCCAAACTGCTTATTCAAATAGCATAACTGCCCAGTCCTCAACCAACTTGACATTCAGTCCTCTATCCAAACTAGTGCCTGCTTCTCAACGAGGCTGGTTGTAATAGGTTTACCCATTCTGAAAATAACAAAAAATTCTGCAATGAAAAGGGATGAACAAATAAATGCATTCCCCCCAACTCATTACACAGCATCTGAAGAAGGGTCTCAATCCGAAACATCACCTATTCCTTTTCTCCAGAAATGCTGCCTGACCAATTCAGTTACTCCTGCATTTGTGTCTATCTTCGGTTTTCTTAACCATCTTAAAATAATTGTAAATGAGGGATTCCTACATTTATATTTTCTATAAAAAGTATATTATGGCAGCTCCTTTTCACATTTTCTGCTTGCTAGAAGTCTGGGTAGGAATCGGCTACAGAGCCTTAATACACAAACAACCTGAAATGCAACAGCTTTCTTCCAGATTTACCTCTCTCACTGTTATCTATTAGGATGTACAATTCATTTTGCAACAAGACTGCCCTCTGGTGCACTGATTGATTCCTGCTGGGAAGCAACGCCTTTACAGATCTTGAGATAAAGATTCAGGCCTACTCTGAAATTTGTTCCAACGCTAGTTTTTCCTGTGGAATTATAACAATAACACGCCCCTGCTGAACAATATATGAATAAGAAAAAATTTCAGCCATCAATAATTTTTTTTCTGACAGCTTAAAATTGTCGTCTTAATACTTTGCTGGTGGAGGCTCTGTGCCTGGGAGGTGGTATTGACTGGGGGCTGCTTTCTTTAATCAGTCACCCCATACTTGTGCTATTTATAGGTTTTCAGGATTCAATTCTGGAGTCAGTCAAACAGAATTAAATTAATTACTCATAAATCTAATTTAATAAAACTGCCGGTGCTAGAAATCAAATATAAAAGTAGAAATTGCAGGAATAATTCAGCAGTGAGCAGAAGGCTGCAACATGCCCATATGGAAGATGAGGTGCTGCTCTTCAAAGAAACATTTTGAGACCTGGGCTTTGCTTGCAAAGCCCGCATTTAATCTCCATCTCTAACTGCCCATGAGAAGATGGTGACGAATCATCACTTAAACTACAAGAAGAATTTGTGAAGGAAGTCCCATATTATTGTTGGCATAGAGTTCTGAGATTTAGTCCCAGAAATGAATAAGGAATGTCAATGTGTTTCTAGGTCACTATGGATGCGATCTGGAGGGGGAACATGCTGAACGTCCCACAGCCCTGTCCTGCTCCTCACTTTGGAAGGCTCTGTGACTGGGAGGTGCTATCAGAGTGGGGGCTACTTTATTCAGTCACCTCATCCTCCTGCAATTTCATGTCATAGCAGCAGAATTAGGCCATTCGGCCTATCGAGTCTACTCTGCCATTCAATCATTGCTGCTCTACCTTTCCCTCTCAACCCCCATTCTCCTGCCTTCTCCCAATAACCTTTGACACGCGTACTAATCAAGAATCTGTCAAATTCCACTTTAAAAATACCCAATGACTTGGCCTCCACAGCCGTCTGTGGCAATGAATTCCACAGATCCACCACCTCTGATTAAAGAAATACCTCTTACTTATTTACTTTTCCTTCTACTTATTTCTTTTCCTTCTTGTCTTTGCTGTGATTTCCCTTTGAACCACTATTATTCACCTAGATCTCTCAGCAAATAATTCTTAGCTAAAGGATAATTCAAAGATAAGACAAACCAATCCAAACTATTGTAATTAAAAGGATGATTACTGGTGACTGAGGCCACAACAGAAGAAACTAAACTCCATTGTGCAATAATCCCTGTTATTAAAAAAAATCTATAACCTATCTCTAAATTTTGCCTTAACTTTGAATAATTAGAGTTAGGGGTGAGCAACTGAAGAAAATGAATACTGATGAGAACTCTTGCAAGATAACAACAAGGTTATGGAGAGAGAGCATGAGGTATTAAGCTGATTCACCTTTGTTTGCATTATCTTGTCTGGGGGATCGCGGTCGACGAATGACATGATGCCGTGATCCTTTTGGAGAAGAGTCGGATTTATTATTTGCAGGGCTGCAACACAATAAGGGTACAATCTCAGATTTTAAAAATCCAAATCTTGTTTTAACATGTATTCCCACCACTGAGTCATCCCATTTCCTTAGCATCACCCTACTCAGATTCAACCTCAGCTCACCCACTGCTGAAACCCTAATCAAAGTTACCGTGACTTCTAGTCAACGAGATAAATCTACTCTTGCCTACACGCCACTTTCTATCAACGGGAGATTATCTAAACTTATGTTTTCCGATGTCCTAACTTGCCTTAGCCCATTCACCCAATACTCTTACAGTTTGTGCCCTAGAATGCAACCTGGTGAAGCAAAGTTTTCCATCTTGTTTCAGATCCCCTCATGGTCTCAGCCTCCCCAACAATCACAAATCCTTCTGGTCACATAATCCACTGATTAAATGATCTCCTTGAGAGAAGGAAACCCACCATTCCAAACTGGTCTAAATGTGATTCAAACCTGGAATCACTTTATTCAATTTTGACTGTACCCTTTGTAAAATCTTCAAATCCTTCATAATATGTGGTGATCGAAGTTGAACAAATTATTCCACTTTTGATTTAAACTGTGGTGTTTCGCAAAGGTCTGCCATGACTTCCTCACTTTATGATGTACAGAAACCGACCTGCTTTATTATGACGTTCTTGATTAGACAGAAGGGTAGAAGACTTGAATAACATAAAACAGAAGAAAATGGGATGTGGGAGGGAACGTGAGCACTAGAGGAAACCCGAGCACCAGAGGAAACCCACCCGGTCAGAGGGAGAAGGTGCAAGCATCACACACAGCACCCGAGGTCAGGATTGCACTTGGGTCTCTGGTGCTGAAGCAGTGCTCGACTAGCTGTGCCACGCTGAACTTGACTTCTGCTATAAATGGGATTGTCTGAATTTGAGAAGATTTTTCTTTGGATTATTTCCAAAGATTGCTTGCAAGCAAGGATTCACCGACACGTTATGTCCAGGTTCACAAAATGTGTGTCTGGGTTGTGGGTTGCTGAGTATTTAATGCCTCCAAATCCAAAATTTTTAAATGATGAATGAGGGAAGGGAAAAATAAATTGGCATTGTACTTTTTATAAAAGCAAAAGCATCGTATTTAATTGAAGTAGCTGAAACAATCCTGGGAAGGACTCAAGAGTATTCGTTTGCTAACACTTTGGCACTGGTACCAGCTCCAATATCAACACTTGCATTGTTAGACCTTATATAGCACTATATATGCTTTGCATACCAAAGGAAGTTTGCCAAGTTTTGATAAATATTCATAATGTTTTCCCCCTTGGAATTTCTTTTTTTAAACAGTGAAGTTTTTCCACGAAATGAGTCACTTGTTTCTCATGATAATCTGCGTGCCAACTAGATAACAATTTGGACAAAGTACAGCATACGACACCCATTTCCTTCATTTTTTTAAGGTGCATTTAACACTTTAATTCAAATTAGAACTGAAAGAAAAGCCTTTGGTCTGCACAGCATGAAAATCCTGCACCGGATCGCAAAAGCAGACAATGAAAGCTACCTGGTCTAACTGAGACAAAAAAAACCCTTCTGCTGGAAGAAATGATATGCAGCACCATTCACGTCGTTGATGACAAATAACATTTCTAAAATGTCCTCAGCTAACAAGAATGAAGAGTTCAGTCAACAAAGATTGTATCAACAAAGATCAGCTTTTTTTGCCATTCCAGACTGCTGACTGTAGTAGGCAGATTCCTAGCACACAGCAAATGAGGAAAGTACTGCTCGCTTATATCATAAATAATGCAGTATAAAGAAATATTTCAGCATCTAATTGGTTTCATTACCTCTGGTTCCTGTACTCCTTTAATTTGACTTGTATCAATCTGGCACTTGTGTCCTAATAAAAGAAACATACTTTAAATACCGGATTCCTTGAATATATTCAAACATAATCTCCCACATAACAACCAAGAGGGCAGGAAGAGAATAGAGTTAACAGGAATTTATAAAGGGAAAATCGAGTTTGATAAATCTAGTTTTCTGAGGATTTTATTAACTAGAGATGAGGGAAAAAATCAACGAGTATAGCATATTTGAATTTTGGCAAGCTTTCAATAAAAGTGCTGAACAAAGTTAGAGCACTTGGAATTGGTGGTAATTTACTAACATGGATTGGGGAATGGTTAACAGAACACAAAGAGGTCCTCTTAGGGTTGTCAGTTTATGACTAATGTGCCTGTGCCAGCTACATTATAAATTAATGCACTAATACATGTCAGCAATTATTGGTAAGATGTATTAGTGCATCTATTTTATAAAGTACTGAGTCAACATCTGCACCATCTGCAGGGCTCAACAGACTTTTATCAGATTAAATCTTCGTCAAAGAAATCCATTGTGTTGCCATGGCAACGCATCATAAAGCAAGTTTACTCTTTAGTACCAGCATTGAAAGTAATCCATTATTGGAGGTGGAAGGATCAATAGCCCACATTTATATATGACTGTTCATGTAATCTGTTTTCAACCTTTTACAGTTGGAATTGGAGGAGCATCCAAATGATGAATGTTATCCGGCAAACATAAAAATTGCAACTACACTACCATGTGGCATAGTAGTTGCAATTTTTTGTTTACCGGATAACATTCATCATTTTGCTATCTTTATGGGATATTTTCAAGATACGATTCCCATCATTGCCCACATCAGGAAAATAATTTGCACTCTATCGTACTGTCGATAGACGTGGCTGTGGTCAAAGTAGGTCCAATTAAAGGTCACTGACCCATGATGCTAACAACATTTCTCTCTCCACAGACGCTACCTCACCTTATTAGTATTGTGCAGAATGTTCGACCTTATTTGAAATCATACTGGTGTCGTGCTTACCTCTCCCTCTGTTTTACTGTTCTCTTGGATGATTTTAATCCAGTTCAACATATCATCTCTATCCTCAGCCTGAAACAGGTATTCACAGAAATCCGAAGTAGTCAGCCTAAAAACATTCTTCCTTTTAGTCTCACTGTACGAAATATCAATCAGACAGGCTTTAACACAAATGGGCTGTTCATCCTCAGCAGGAGAGGTAACGTAGGTCACTGCGTCCCTTTTGTCCTTGTGCAGATATAGAGAATGCGATCGCACGAGGGCATAGACCCTTTTCCAAGATCGAATGCTGCTCACAACCCTCTGTAAAATAACACAAAACAATATTTTAAATAAAACTTTAAGGTAGCATCAACTGAATATCTGTTAATTTTAATATTTAAAAAACAAACAAGCCCAATCTTCATGTACACAACACCAGTAAACCAAGAGAAATAAATTCCCTAAAACTATGGAAAGCTTTAACCTTGATGGCAATACATGAATAATTGAACGAGCAAATAAATCAATGGGGCATCAGCCAACAGCAGAACTACTGGTAAATAAAGAAGCAAATGAATACATTTCAAAGCAAATATCCAGAGAAGGGAAGACATTCATCTAAAACCCTAATACCTTTTTTTCAAATAATCCTTTTGTTTATTTCAATTATTCCTAGTCAACAGAGAGCAGCTGTAATTACAATCACATTTGTAATAGAGGTGTAATATTCTAAAGTACAGCGACAAATTCTAATGTGAAAATAAGTGCTAATCACAAATTAAGACATTAATGAACAGGTTATTTTTCTAATGTAGGATTTCCTTAATAACAAAAATGTTTTTTTCTTTTTCTTCCACAGTGAGTTTAGATTCTTTAACATAAATATGTTAATCTGCGACAGACAATACAAGTAGCCAAAGCAACATGCAGAATCCTTCAGGAAGATGGAGTGTCAGGACATGTATTAAAAAACCCAGTAATTTTAATTATTTTCCCTTTTCTGTGGAAGCTGAATTATACATACAGTAGAATTCTGCCACAGGCCAATCTATTTGTTGCTGGGCAAGTGTTTGGATGTACCTCCCATGGTATAGGGGAGAAAAGAAAAATAACTCCCATTCTTATTAACATTTATCAAAATGAGAAATGCTGGAAATAAACTGTAGGCATGGGCATTATTTTGATGGGTTAGAAGGGTCCCTTCACCAGATATTTGACGAAAGCTACTATCCCAAAATTTAATTTGCCCTTTTCTTTAAAAATACTGATCAATATTTTCTGGTTAATTAAATGATCTGCCTTCAAACAAGAATAAAATGACAAAAAGGATTCCATTTAAAATTAGTTCTATGGAGCCTGGTAAATACAGAGCAGTTATGTTATGTACTTTTCGAATCCTGGTCTATTTTACAGCCTAGAAATTTCATTCACTTTTAAGACGGCCATGTCAATAGATAATTTATAAAGCAAACCATTGTGGATGCAAGTGTTTAAATTATGAATTCAACATAGCATATGTAAATATACACATGTCTTTATAGTAACAGCAGAGCAAAATCTCTGAACATTAGTTCCAAAAGATCTGTTAAATTATTGACATTTGGCATCAATATGCTTTTGTGCTTTAAAAAAATTATCTATTCTAACACATTCAGTTTTACGTACTATTTTCTCCAGAGTTATGATTTCCAGTTGTGGTTGGCTAATGAAGTGCACATGACAGATTGTTAATTAATTAATAGCAGACGTGATACCAATGTGATATCAGGTAAATAAGATTTTAAAAGGATATGCTTCATTTCATTAATGTTGCAGGATAGATTCACTAATAAGGTAGTTCTGCTTTATCAAAAAATTCTAAAGCCAATAAATTGTATACAGACTCATTAGCAATTGAAAACCCTGTTCGGTATAATGGCTTTTTAATATGATGATACTTTAAAAATATCAAGACACCATCTTATGTTGTACTTACATTTAAAATTCTTGCTTTGATAAAGGAAGCCAAGTCTGATGCAGGCTTATAACTAGTTTTCATTCTAACGCTACCTCAAGGATATAACAAATAGCCAGAGAATCGGATCAGATCACTTTGATACGTCACCATTGAATGACCTCATTTTAAACATCCCCAGAGCATATTGCTAATTAATTATTTAATATCTGCCTCAAATTCAGATCACACTGTACAACATGCAAAGTAAATCAATAGCCTTTGCTCTCGATCTTTTCAGCAACATTGAAAAAATAAAGATTTCTGCAGTTTGTTGAATTAATTAAGAGTTTTTTTTGAGAAAGTGATATTTCAGTGAAACTGGCACTTAATGTTGAGTGAAAATTGTGGAAATAAATAAAACAGAAAGGGTCCAGACCCTTCTTCAGTAAGGTATTAGTGTAGATGGGCAAAAGTGTCGGCATGTACATGATGGGCAGAAAGGCCTGGTTCTGTGCAGTGGACTCGGTGATATCATCTGGCAATGTTTGAAGGACCTATCCATACAAGAATGGCTTATGAAATATTTCCAAAATACTCAATCGGTTGCTAAGTGCTTTAAAACACCCTGAAGGATTCATTCTAACACAAACTCATGGATATACTGTATGAAACAGCTGGAGAATCGGATCAGATCAGTCATGATTGCCGTTTTATAAATGTATACCCTCTCCCAACTCCGAACCTTATAACATTCTGAAATTATTAATATCTATCCAATTCTATCTTTCTTCTTTCTAAATTGTTTAATTTTTATATTAGCTGAAACATTACATGTTATTTAAAATTTGGGTCAAAGTATATCAATATGCCCTCGTTCCTACATCTTTGACTTTACTTTCCCTGAACACCAAAACTAAAATATTTCATGATGTTATAAAATATAAAACTACGTTCTCTCTTTCTAAATTATTAAGTGGTCTGAATCATAAAAGCTTTGATGCAGGCTTGAATCTTACCTTTCCCTTCTCTGTGACCAGCTGTCGATAGTATAGCCAGCCCTCTTTCCTGACGTCACTGAAGGTCACGTCACAGAGGTCAGATGTAGAATGGCGCTTAGATCTGTTGTTTTCAGAACCATCCAAGCTTTCTGAGGACTAAATAATACATAATAAAATTGTGAATAGTCATCCTTTAAAAGTGTGTGAAAAACAATTTTTTTAATATAATTTCTAGTTTGTGCCCAAGCCAGTATAATTTAAAAATGGCTTTTTGTTAAGACAAACTGGACACATTATTCATGTATAGTAATACCAGGCACCTTGTGTTTTACGTGAGGGTTACGTGCTTGAACAGAGTGTGCAATTAAAAAACACCTACATTAAACATGTATGTGGTTATGCTGTCAGCAGTACATTTGAACACGCTATTCCGAAAATACCAGCGCTTAAAACAAGCTTTGGTGAAAAAAGGAACAAGCTCATTACTTCAAAAACGTTATTTGCATAAATCAAACACGCGTAAACCAGTGCAGCAAAGTGGTGTTCAAGTACTCCCAAAATCCAGCATCTAGCTGTTCTGTAATTTGGTTTGGCACATGGTATACCCTTACAGTGTACAGTTCATCAATGGAGGGAAGGTTGCAGCCAATAATCTTCTCTGCTGATCGAACGATTCGCTGCAGCCTCCAGGTGTCGTGCTTGGTGGCTGAGCCAAACCAGACCATGATGGAGAAGGTGAGAACAGACTCTACCATGGCCGTGTAGAATTGGACCATCATTGCCTGTGGCAGATTGTGCTTCCTCAGCTGCCGCAGGAAGTACATCCTCTGTTGTGCCTTTTTGACTGTGGAGTCAATGGCAGCCCCCCACTTAAGGTCCTTGGAGATGATAGTTCCCAGGAACTTAAAAGACTCCACAGATGTGACTGTGGTGTTGTTGATGGTGAGTGGGGTTAGGGGAGGGGGAGCTCTCCTAAAGTCTACAATCAATTCCACTGTAGTGCTTGATGCAACCAAGGAAACAGCAGTACCTTTCATTGACGTTAATGGAACATGGTACCAATGCAACAATGTGGTGCTCCAAGCACTACATACCACCAATTAATCTCCTGGTCGATATATCTTCAAAATGTGTCATGTTTTATATCACCTACACCCACTACATATTGATGCCACCAAGTATGATGGAGCTCGACCCATTTAATACCATCACAGCAATCCACCAGTGGCATGCTATGATGATTGAGTATAGAGGCCCCCCCTCGGTCATGGCTGACCATGGGTGATGCATCCTAGTTGTTGGCCGCTTGCTCCAAACCTCTGCTAGAGCAGCGTCGCTTGTGGCTGAAGAGACCAGAGGGCAGCGCGAGTGCCAGTATACTGATCTTTATATTACCACACTGCAACCAACTCTACTTCCCAAATTTGCCTTGTTTTTGTATGTAATTGAAAATAATTAAGTGCAAAAAAAGTGTCCTTAAAATGAAGATTTAATTAGATCCAGGTGCTTCAAACCGTTAATGCCACATTTATTTCCTTCTTCACCTGAACGTGGTGCTTACTTTGACTCATTGATTAGAATACTGTACTGATCTCACCAATGAATATAACCCTACAATTAATAAGAAAAGATGTGTGGACAAGAATAGAGACCTATATTTTCAGGAATCCATTTCAAGATTTCAAGGATCGTTTATTGTCACATGTACCGATTAAGGTCCATTTGGTTGTCATTTCTCATTTAATTTTATTACTTAATGACTGTAATTTTGAGGTACAGTTAATGCAGAAAATTGCAAACACAAACTTCACTGGCTACTAATTTTTCTCCACTCTTATTTCTAAATCAATTCTTACCCCTTCCATGAAAAAGTTTCTCAGCATCTTCAGACTAGGAACTCGGATTGGCAATTTCCTAAAAATAATAAATGGGAACAAGGATCAAAATACATCAACTTGCTTGACATCTGATGTGGTTGCAAGCTATGCATAATTTAAGGCTAGGATTTAAATAAAAAAGTATAAATTGTTACCAGGTCAAATATTTTAGAGATCAAAAGTGAATAAGAGTTGTTTGTTAGAAGTATGAAATATTGTGACATTGTGCTGTACTAGGTGTTCTATCGAAGTATTGTGAGATTCATAACCTTGAACTGCAAGATCCTGTACATTGAAATTTTCAATTATAAATGGCTCTACCACATGCACTAATCCTGTCACTTTTAAATAAATGTTCAAACATAAACATTATTAATCTTTAATTCTGCGAAGATTGTTTTTAAATAGACATTAGACTAAATGTAAAGATAGTGTAATCAGCCTAGAAACACAACTCTGGATAAAATAAACTGCACTAAGCAGCAGAAAATAGTCTGATCCTGAAAGAGGGCAATGTTTTGTCCATTTCTGGGTATCAGAATACGTACATGTCTTTTTGGTGGAATCTTTGCTTGCATCAGCACCTTTTCCTCCAGTATAAAAATACTCCCAATTGTGTCAAGATCAGTATAGTGCTTAAAATGGATTTCTAGCATGGTGTTCTATTTCACTAGTGTGAAAAACAGAAGTTCTTATCTACTCACTGAGCAATCAACTTCTACCCGCCCAGTATTCTCCGATTTAATTTTATTCATGAGCTAACGATGTTGTCCTGACACCATAACACAAGGCTCCTAATCCCTTTACCGCACGTAGTTAGAAAGTCATACAAACACATATACAGGCCCTTCAGCCCAACTCGTCCATGCCAACCAACATGGCCCATCTGAGCTCGTCCCATTTGTCCATGCATGGTCCATATCCCGTTAAACCTTTCCTATCCATGTACCTGTCCAAATGTCTTTTGAATGGTTATCGTACATGCCGTCATTGTGTTCCATATACCCACCACCCTGTGAAAATCTTGCCCCTCAGGTTCCTATCTTTCCCCTCTCACCTTAAACATATGCCCTCTGGTCTTCTTTGGCCAACTCTGGGATAAAGACTGTGCTTTAACTATATCTATGCCCATCTTGATTTTATACACGATGTTATACCCCTCAGTCTCCTGTGCTCCACGAAATAAAGTCCTTGATTGCCCAACCTCTCCCTGTAGCTGCATATTTTGTCCTCACTGAGAACTGTAACAGAGTGTGGCCACAAATACACGCTCACATGGCTCCTTTACCGGGAAGGTCAAAGATTCCCAGCTCACAGTCATTCCACTTTGTTACTGTTGATCCATTCCACATCTTAGTTATCTGCTCACTGTCTCGTAAGACACATCACCCAAACTCCACACTCAAGCTACATTGCCACCAGCCCATTGGAAAAAGGTGAAGATTTAAGGACTTGTATTAATTACAAATGTCTCTAAAACGATGGAATTCACAGGGTGCACTCGCATGCTTTTAATCCTTAACAGAGATTTCCTTGACAGGATATGTAGAAAGGAACTGCAGATGCTAGGTTATACTGAAGAAAGACACAAAGTGTCTAGCTCGACCCGAACGTCACCTGTTCCTTTGCTCCAGAGATACCTGACCCATTGACTTTGTTCCAGTACTTTGTGACTATCTCCTTGACAGGAGATCCCTGAAAGGTCTCAGTGGTCCCCTTGCACAAATAATAAGCCTCCTGCAGACACTATTCTTAACCAGCCCTCAGGCTCTTCTGACCACAGGTGAACACGACGACCCTCCTGGCAATGGATCACTGCTGCTTGTATTGCTGTTTGTCCATTTTACATCTGCCAAGATCACAGCTCCTGTGAACTAGGCAAACATGTGTCTGAGTACATTTCCTAATAGCATAAATTTCACCCAAAAGTTATTGCGAATTTCCATATCCATGCACGATTCTCACATGGTGAAGAAGCACAAATAGATACAATTTCCCAGCTAAAATGCATTTTACGTGTATTATCTTATGAAACAATTTAAATTAGAAAAAGATCTTACGAGTACACTTTTGCCTCATCATGGTAAGCATTCAGGCCTTCATCACAAGATTTTGACCTCTCTGTTGTTATAGCAAGAAGGTAAGATGACCGTCGACTGGCTTTAATGCTGCCTAATAAAAAACAATCATAAATATAAAGTCAAAGCATGGCACTTAAGCAAACATAATTATAATACACATATAAATGTGCCTGTTACCATTTCAATATTGTGGCTGAAATACTATTTCCTATTGTAGGCTATTTACTATAATTTTTATTAATTCTGCAGTGGATAGGGGAAATCATGCTCAACTAATCTGGAATTTTTTGCGGATGTAACAAGTAAAATGGACAAGGGAGAGCCAGTGGATGTAGTGTAACTGGACTTTCAGAAAGCCTTTAACAAGGTCCCACACAGGAGATTAGTGGGCAGAATTAGAGCATATATTAGTGGTAGGGTATTGATATGGATAGAAAATTGGTTGACAGACAGGAAACAAAGTGTAGGGATTAACGGGTCCCTTTCAGAATGGCAGGCAGTGAATAGTGGGATGCCGCAAGGCTCGGTGCTGGGTCCGCAGCTATTTACAATATACATTAATGATTTAGATGAAGGAATTAAAAGTAACATTAGCAAATTTGCAGATGACACAAAGCTGGGTGGCAGTGTGAACTGTGAAGAGGATGCTATGAGGATGCAGGGTGACTTGGACAGGTTGGGTGAGTGAGCAGATGCATGGCAGATGCAGTATAATGTGGATAAATGTGAGGTTATCCACTCTGGTGGCAAGAACAGGAAGGCAGATTATTACCTGGGTTGTGTCAGGTTAGGAAAATGAGAAGTCAACGAAACCTGGGTGTCCTTGTACATCAGTCAAGGAGATGAGGAAACACTTTTTTACCTAGAGAGTTGTGAATCTGTGGAATTATCTGCCTCAGAAGGCAGAGGAGGCCAATTCACTGGATGCATTCAAAAGAGTTAGCTAGAGCTCTTAGGGCTAGCGGAATCAAAGGATATGGGGAGAAGGCAGGAATGGGATACTAATTGTGGATGATCAGCCATGACCACATTGATGCTGGCCCGAAGGGCCGAATGGTCTACTCCTGCACCTATTGTCTATGTAACTATGTTATTAATTTACTGATATCCTGCAAAAGATGAAATATATAACATTTATATTGAAACAGTTCGTATCGGTCTCTCCTCATCGTGCAGTTCCTCAAAGTGCACAATTGTGTGTTTTTAATAGCTTAGTGAATACGATAGAACAAGGAACAAGCCCTTCAGCCCACAATGCCTGTGCTCAACATGATGCCAAGACCAACTCTTATCTGCCTGCACATAATCCATATCCGCCATTTCCCTGCATTAATTCCACTTCCTTCTATGCTTGCTCATTCAAGTACCTATCCAGATGCTTCTTACTTTGTTGTTACTTTTCTTGCTTACAGCACCTCCAGACTATCCATTCACTCCTTGTAGCCCAGGTATCAGTTAGGACTTGTTAGATCCCTATTAAAAACATACTTGCAGAACTCTCTAACTTTGACCTGATGAAATGTATATAATGGAGAAACCTACATTCAGATGATATTCCTACTTGCTCACTAGCAATCTACTGACAGGTCCCTCTCAGGCCCATGATCATGACCGCACAATACTTCACAATTGCATCAACTAAAGTAATATCTATAGTAAAGTTTAATTAAAAATAACAAAACTAAGCGTGTAATGAGATGAGTAAACAATATGTTCTTTACTGATTCTGTTGCCCTGCCACTATATCAATCAATTATTTTTATATGCATTTAGATTAATTAACAAAAATACATTAGGGGCGGCTGTGGCACAGCTATAGAGCTGTTGCCTCTTAGCACCAGACACCCGGGATCGATGTGCACGAAGGAACTGCAGATGCTAGTTTACACCGAAGATAGACATAAAATACTGGAGTAACTCAGCGGGTCAGGCAGCATTTCTGGAGAAAAGATCTGATGAAGGGTCTCAACCCGAAATGTCACCTATCACTTTTCTCCAGAGATGCTGCCTGACCCGCTGAGTTACTCCAGCACTTTGTCTCTACCAGAGTTCGATGCTGCCTGTGTGGAGTTTGCACCGTCTAATTGACCGTGTGTTGACCGTCGAAGACATGCAGGTTTGTAAGTTAATTAGCCTCTCTAAAATTGTCCCAAGTGTGTAGGAAGTGGATGAGAAAGTAGGATAACATAAGACTAGTGTGAATGAGTGATCAATGGCTAGTGTGTACTTGGTGGACCAAATGGCCTGTATCACTAAACTAAACCAAACATTAATTTACAATGAAGATAGACACAAAAAGCTGGAATAACTCAGCAGGACAGGCAGCATCTCTGGAGAAAAGTGATAGGTGACATTTCGGGGTCCTTGGACAGAGACGAGGGAGGAGGTATAGCGACAGGTGTTGCATCTTCTGCGGTTGCAGGGGAAGGTATCCGGGGAGGGGGTGGTTTGGGAGGGAAGGGATGAGTTAACCAGGGAGTTGCGGAGGGAACGGTCTCTGCGGAAGGCGGAAAGGGATGGAGATGGGAAAATGTGGCTAGTGGTGGGATCCCGTTGGAGGTGGCGGAAATTTCGGAGGATTGTGTGTTGTATGCGATGGCTGATGGGGTGGAAGGTAAGGACTAGGGGACTCTGTCCCTGTTGCGACTCGGGGGAGAGGGAGCAAGGAGCAATAAGGTTTTATAAAGGAAAAACTTAACAGCTTATGAAGTGGAAGATGCTTGCTGGACTCAGATCAGATAAACAGCTACTGTTGACATTTCAGATTGATGTTTCTCTGACCACAGATGTGATCTGACCCCAATAAGTCCTCTGTTTCATTTCAGACTTCTAGCATCTGTAGCATTTTGCTCTTTTTTTGTTGGTCTACAAAACAATGTCAGCATTTCGAAGTATTCGTTGGTGATAAAATGCTTAAACAATTGATCATGAAACGCAGTAAAGCTCCACATAAAAAACATCACCTCTCTAATATAATGTTTATTGGAAGAGTAGGCATTGTACTGCATCAGTATTCACTTTCCTCATATACAAGATTTTAAAATGTTATCAAATTTGTCAACTGCCTTATTCTGAAATCAGTTGAGCAGAAGCAGCATTGTTAATACTTTTCGTATGTCATTGTTAACGTTTTTGTAGCGGGACCATACAGATTACATCCTGTGAATAAAATGGAAAACTTAAGCATTCTGACTTAAGGATGTACAATCTACAGGAATAGTTAGAGCGTTTGAATACTTCAAGAAATCGAAAGGATCAATATTAACATCACAAATACACACCTTCACTTAACAAAAATTCTAGTTTTTACATTGGGGCAGCAATTAAGTATTATGTTTAACACACGCTCCAGGTTTTTGTTTTAATGCAAAGACACTTAAAATGTCCAATGCAACATAAAACCATTTGTCACTTTGCTTGGTCAGTATTTGTTCACAGTCTTTAGTTAAATACTGGCTCTATTAGAATAAATGTAAACTTACTGCAGTCCTGAGAGTAATGTCGAGGGTGAATGAGGTGGGGAAAGGTGAATGTTGGAGAAGCAGGACTTGTGATGATAGTTGGTGGTGCGGTCTGGACACTGGAAACAACAGCTGAGGCAGGGATGTGACCTGCCACTAGGTCAATACTTGGACTTGTTGGCTCATCTATAGAGGCAAAAGGGAGGGAAGGTAAGTAATAAATTCAGTATTCATGTAATAGTTTTACTTGCGCCACTGCAATCAGGGGAACAAAACATTCATTATTCATAACTTTTATGCTTAAAAAAAGACTTGCATTGACTTTGCAGCATCCAGATGTTCCAAAGTCAATATAATACAAATGGTTGCAATGCAGTTTAGCATGTTTAAAATCAACACAAATCAAATCATATTAAATAATACCTTGTTAAAATCTGATCATATTCAATACAGAGCTATGGTTAAAACTGCAACCTAAATAATACAGGCACATTTTGCAATGTACAGGAGTTGCTTTTCTAGAAAACCATCTCTGATGTGACTTTCTGTAATGCGAACCCCCTTTCCCCCATTGAATCCCATGTTATTAGCAGAGATGCATTCACTAGGGATGACTTTCCTTCATATTAAGCCATTTAATCGGTGATGACAAAGTGGCCCACCATTGTTACTTGACAGCTGAGGCCAACATAAGATTCAGGAATGGATAAGGCTCTTGCGAAAGAAACAGCAAATATTGCCAGTTTTTAACTTTAGTTGCTCAATACTGTGAAGTAATAAGATTTGGATGCGAGTCACCATGTTATTTGAATAGGTGCCTGGAACGTACTGCCTGGGGAGGTGGTGGAGGCTGGCACTATCGTGGCTTTTAGGAGGTTTTCAGATAGGTACATTAATTTTCCACAAAAAAAATGAAGGGGTATGGATCATATGTAGAAGGAATTAATTTAATTTAGCATCATTGCTGGCACAAAGGACCTATTCCTGTGCTGTATTATTTATTCTATGTTCTATAACATGGAAGTACATCTCATAAGCGTTATGAAGACTTATCTTGTAGGCAAAGTCAACACAATCCATGAAATATGTACGCACAATATGTACGCACAATTGTAAAATAATTGTGAACTTCATACAATTCACAGTAAATGTCTGCTTTTCCATTACAAGTAAATTTTCGTAGAAATTGAATCACAGAGCACAAAAAAACAAGCCTCTTTCAATTCAATTTCTTTCCTTCATCTGATTACCGTATTAAGTTGTTTCACGACTATAAAAACCCAAATCTTCCAAAAATTATGTTCCAGAAAAAGAAAGATTTGTATTTATATAGCATTTTGAATGAACTCAAGAATTTCTGATCAGTCTTGTTCAAACAGATGCCTGGCAATTACAATGAAGCGAGTATTAGATTAATGAATAGTCCCCTGAGGCTTATATACATAATATTGTGTTTACAATGTAATAATATAGCTCTTAAAGTGTAGTCTCAACTTGCAAATGCATAAAAATCTACTAATGGGCCACTGAGGCGATTTTTCAGGGGACTGCCGGAGACTGTCAAGCTGCCTGCAGTCGCCTGAAAAACCGGCAACTAGAACGGCGACTGTCAGAGTGGAACACACTCAAACACATCGCTTCCTTCACCAGCCCATTATGCAGGCGGGGGACAGGGCAAGCGGGGAGAGCGCTGTCTAAAAAATTCACACGGTGCAAAGCCAAGGGGATATAGACACACACACGCGATGAACAGGATGGTTGGCGCTGTAATTAAGACGGCTAAGGCACAGTTTATGGTAAGTCCTGTAAAAGAGGGGGGAGGGCGGGAGAAGGGGGAGAAGGGGAGAGAAAGAATGGAGACAACTTTTAAGAAGCCAGAGATACATGGCTGTGAAGCTTGGCGGTCATTAACATTACCGGTCGGTTATCCTTGGTTCTGAAAACTACTGCTTACCTTTTTTTCCCCCAATGAGCCAATGATATTGCTACCTCTCGTAGGTTCTCGTAGGTTGTAGCACTGGCTACAACCTACGAGAACCTCCTGGCAACCCATTAAAACCTCCAGGCGAACCACCTACGGCACGAGAATTCTCGCTACTCTCCATTGCGGCTTCATTCTAATTGCCCCAAATTTTTCAAAATGTTGAAAAATTAGCGGCGGCCATAATGAGGCCACGACTAGTTCCCAGAATGCGGGAACTCCTCGCGACCATGAAGGCAACTCCCTGGCAACTACCCGCGAACATGTGGCGACCATATTGCGACTGCATTGTCTCCTGCAGTCGCCTAAAAAGTCGCCTAAGTGGGACATGCCTATAAGGAACATTTAGTTGTACAGATGACGGACTGATTAAACCAACTATGCAGTGTGTTTGCGTAGCTCTTTAAGCCTGTGTTCGTTTGGAATACAGTATGGATCTCCATAGACCAGGTCGTGAAATCCACTTCAGAAGCTTGTGTGGCTATAAACCTATAGGAGGGTCTAGATCTCCGACAGAGTTCATGAGCTTGGTCATCCTCCTTTTTGTTCTGTGTCCAAGAGTGGAATCCTGTCTGGGAAACTCATTTTGCAACCTTCCTATTCACTTCCCTGGAATTGCACAAAAATTGACATCTTGGGAGACTTAAGTTGCTGCCTCAAATATATAGGGCATATAAAAAGCTCCAAAGTAAATTTGTGATTATTTCACAGTAGGACAGCAATTTAATTGTAAGCACCTCCTACTCTATATTTATAAGTGCTTCTCAAATAAGACCCTACATCATGTGGTATACAATTAGACAGGTGGTAAAACAAGCAGAAAATATGGAATTGTGAAGACATTCTGTCATCCAATTCTAGTTCTAACACATAGTTAGAAAAGGCACATCTTCCTCTCGATCATTCTGGGGAAATTTATAGCAAAATTAATGTTCAGAAAACCACATTTCCAGTAAGAAATTCTGATTAGTCCTAGGTTTTCCACCCCAGCAGACCACCACATTTCAAGATCATGCTATCTTGGAATCTTAATGACTGAACATTGGTAAGCAAGCTGTCCTATCAAATATTGGGGATCTAGACACAAGGAACTGTTTACAACAAATGACACAGTATCTCAGTAATGCTGGAGGAACCAGTGGGTCATGCAGCATCTCTGGAGAACATGGATAGGTAAAGTTTTGGGTTGGGACCCTTCTTCAGACTTATTTGGTATCTAGTATTTTCAATGTATTGTAACAGCAGCTATAAACATGAATGCTTGATGGGTGAATACTGAGAAAGAGTTAGCAGACATTAATAAGAAAGTGATGAAGGAGTGGATAAAACATGAAATCAAGAGGGGAAGAAGTGCTTGGGAGAAATATCTCAGGCTACATTTGCATTTCTAAAGTGTCTGGACTGATAAATTTGTATAATGAACATTTTATTTGCAACAACAATGATTGATTGATTGATTGAATGAATGTGATGTGTTTTATCACAAGACTTAAATCAAATGAAACACAACATTTTTCAGCGACAATGAAGGCTAGTGTGTTCCACACAATTAATTCACAAAGTATTAATGACTGTATTTGCAAGAAATATCCTTGACAGAAACATAAACGGCTGCAGATAAGAGGCCGTGTACAGCGGTACCAAGCCCTGCATTATTCATCTTGTGTGATATCACATCATGGCTGAGAGCATCAAGTACGGCAAAGGTTATGGGACCAAACAATAACCCAGTGGTAGCACCAGAACACAAAGAGCTTCTCGCCAACCTATTCCAGTACAATTCCACTGCCATTCACATCAACATAATGCCCATGAGGGAAATAGGAAAAAGAGTTCATTTCACAGGAGCAGATTAGTGATAAGGAAGGGAATTTCCTCCATCCTAACACTATTACTGTATCCTAGACATTGACCAACTCTTCTTCCTGACCCCTGGGCCACCGTGGGCTGCTCTTATGTTTTCATGGTTCTCTCTTCATCAGCTTATCGTGTAATCCTTTGAGTGTTTCCGCATCCTCCACCTCTTCTAGTTCCTCCATCCTGCCTCCGTTTATTTTACTTCTTTTTAAGGGAAGGAAACAGTTTAGGTCTTTTTGAATATCAAAATATGTTAAATATTTAGGTATTTTTTGAACATCTCCAGAGAATAGGCCTAATCACTGCAGCAGTGCAGAATACAGGGGAAAAAACCTAATTCCTTTAAACTTGCAGCCCTCATTCCATCCATCAGTTATGGCTTCTGCACAAACCCAGTTCAAGCTCCCGTGAACATTACTCATTGTGACTCACTCACTGAACCTCTTGACCTCATAGCTTCCCCATCAACGTCAGCAATTCTGAAACCTCCAGCCCATGATGACTCAAAGTGGGAAAGGAGTGTTCAAGATGGCGTTGTGAAACAAGGTCATACACCCACGAAAGAAGCACATCAGCTCACAGATTTCCTTAACAACTGCCCTGCAATCCACCTCCTCCCCCATCTGTGGAAGAATTCAGGGTTTCCACATTGACTTCAATAGCAACATATAAAATTATAAAAGGACTGGACAAGCTAGATGCAGGAAAAAATGTTCCCAATGTTGGGCGAGTCCAGAACCAGGGGCCACAGTCTTAGAATAAAGGGGAGGCCATTTAAGACAGAGGTGAGAAAAAACTTTTTCACCCAGAGAGTTGTGAATTTGTGGAATTCCCTGCCACAGAGGGCAGTGGAGGCCAAATCACTGGATAGATTTAAGAGAAACATAGAAACATAGAAACATAGAAATTAGGTGCAGGAGTAGGCCATTCGGCCCTTCGAGCCTGCACCGCCATTCAATATGATCATGGCTGATCATCCAACTCAGTATCCCGTACCTGCCTTCTCTCCATACCCTCTGATCCCTTTAGCCACAAGGGACACATCTAGCTCCCCTCTTAAATATAACCAATGAACTGGCCTCGACTACCCTCTGTGGCAGAGAGTTCCAGAGATTCACCACTCTCTGTGTGAAAAAGTTCTTCTCATCTCGGTTTTAAAGGATTTCCCCCTTATCCTTAAGCTGTGACCCCTTGTCCTGGACTTCCCCAACATCGGGAGCAATCTTCCTGCATCTAGCCTGTCCAACCCCTTAAGAATTTTGTAAGTTTCTATAAGATCCCCTCTCAATCTCCTAAATTCTAGAGTATAAACCAAGTCTATCCAGTCTTTCTTCATAAGACAGTCCTGACATCCCAGGAATCAGTCTGGTGAACCTTCTCTGCACTCCCTCTATGGCAATAATGTCCTTCCTCAGATTTGGAGACCAAAACTGTACGCAATACTCCAGGTGTGGTCTCACCAAGACCCTGTACAACTGCAGTAGAACCTCCCTGCTCCTATACTCAAATCCTTTTGCTATGAAAGCTAACATACCATTCGCTTTCTTCACTGCCTGCTGCACCTGCATGCCTACTTTCAATGACTGGTGTACCATGACACCCAGGTCTCGCTGCATCTCCCTTTTTCCTAGTCGGCCACCATTTAGAAAATAGTCTGCTTTCCTGTTTTTGCCACCAAAATGGATAACCTCACATTTATCCACATTATACTGCATCTGCCAAACATTTGCCCACTCACCCAGCCTATCCAAGTCACCTTGCAGTCTCCTAGCATCCTCCTCACAGCTAACACTGCCCCCCAGCTTAGTGTCATCCGCAAACTTGGAGATATTGCCTTCAATTCCCTCATCCAGGTCATTAATATATATTGTAAATAGCTGGGGTCCCAGCACTGAGCCTTGCGGTACCCCACTAGTCACTGCCTGCCATTGTGAAAAGGACCCGTTTACTCCTACTCTTTGCTTCCTGTTTGCCAGCCAGTTCTCTATCCACATCAATACTGAACCCCCAATGCCATGTGCTTTAAGTTTGTATACTAATCTCTTATGTGGGACCTTGTCGAAAGCCTTCTGGAAGTCCAGATACACCACATCCACTGGTTCTCCCTATCCACGCTACTAGTTACATCCTCGAAAAATTCTATAAGATTCGTCAGACATGATTTACCTTTCGTAAATCCATGCTGACTTTGTCCAATGATTTCACCATTTTCCAAATGTGCTGCTATCCCATCTTTAATAACTGACTCTAGCAGTTTCCCCACTACCGATGTTAGACTAACTGGTCTGTAATTCCCCGTTTTCTCTCTCCCTCCCTTCTTAAAAAGTGGGGTTACGTTTGCTACCCGCCAATCCTCAGGAACTACTCCAGAATCTAAAGAATTTTGAAAGATTATTACTAATGCATCCACTATTTCTGGAGCTACTTCCTTAAGTACTCTGGGATGCAGCCTATCTGGCCCTGGGGATTTATCGGCCTTTAATCCATTCAATTTACCCAAACCACTTCCCGACTAACCTGGATTTCACTCAATTCCTCCAACTCCTTTGACCCGCGGTCCCCTGCTATTTCCGGCAGATTATTTATGTCTTCCTTAGTGAAGACGGAACCAAAGTAGTTATTCAATTGGTCCGCCATATCCTTGTTCCCCATGATCAACTCACCTGTTTCTGACTGCAAGGGACCTACATTTGTTTTAACTAATCTCTTTCTTTTTACATATTTATAAAAACTTTTGCAGTCAGTTTTTATGTTCCCTGCCAGTTTTCTTTCATAATCTATTTTTCCTTTCCTAATTAAGCCCTTTGTCCTCCTCTGCTGGTCTCTGAATTTCTCCCAGTCCTCAGGTATGCTGCTTTTTCTGGCTAATTTGTACGCATCATCTTTCGCTTTGATACCATCCCTGATTTCCCTTGTTATCCACGGATGCACTACCTTCCCTGATTTATTCTTTTGCCAAACTGGGATGAACAATTTTTGTAGTTCATCCATGCAGTCTTTAAATGTCTTCCATTGCATGTCCACCGTCAACCCTTTTAGAATTAATTGCCAGTCAATCATGGCCAATTCATGTCTCATACCCTCAAAGTTACCTTTCTTTAAGTTCAGAAACCATTGTTTCTGAATTAACAATGTCACTCTCCATCCTAATGAAGAACTCAACCATATTATGGTCACTCTTGCCCAAGGGGGCACGTACAACAAGACTGCTAACTAACCCTTCCTCATTACTCAATACCCAGTCTAAAATAGCCTGCTCTCTCGTTGGTTCCTCTACATGTTGATTTAGATAACTATCCCGCATACATTCCAAGAAATCCTCTTCCTCAGCACCCCTGCCAATTTGATTCACCCAATCTATATGTAGATTGAAGTCACCCATTATAACTGTTTTTGCCTTTGTCGCACGCATTTCTAATTTCCTGTTTGATACCATCTCCAACTTCACTACTACTGTTAGGTGGCCTGTACACAACACCCACCAGCGTTTTCTGCCCCTTAGAGAGTTAGATAGAGCTTTAGGGGCTAGTGGAATCAAGGGATATGGGGAGAAGGCAGGCACGGGTTATTGATTGGGGACGATCAGCCATGATCACAATGAATGGCGATGCTGGCTCGAAGGGCCGAATGGCCTCCTCCTGCAGCTATTTTCTATGTTACCCCAGACCCACAACACCACTGTGGAAGCAAGTCATTCCTGAGGGTTCGCTGAAGAAAGAGAAGTTGTTTCCCAATGCAATTTTAGCCCTCTGTACAGCTATTTGGTGTTTCTATTTTCCTTCAAGGAGTACTTTATGGTCATCTAATATTATAGGTACCATGAGAATGAAAAATAATGTTAATGTTAAAAATAACCTTTAAACAGAAATTATGTTTTCATGGATTATTTGAACAGCACATATAGAGTGGTAATACCATTGTAATTTTTCTTTCAACGTTACCTGCACTGTGCAGTTTACTTAGACATTCCCAGACAGCCTTCAGATGAAGTTGGCATGAGTCATTCAATGGGAAAATGTGAAACAGACATGTAAATATTGGTTAATGGATGTGGTGAACATTACTCATATCAATGCCCCAGGACTAAACTTTCTTAGTGTTTTATACAGCTCAGTATTAATGATGATGATTGTAGAAGTGGTAACACGTAGCAGAACTATTAACTGTTAAGGCATATGAAGGTATATAAATCTCCTGGGCCTGATCAGATAAATCCGAGGACACCGTGGGAGCACAGAAGAAATTGCAGGAGCCCTGGCTAAGATATCCAAATCATCATTATACACAGGCGAGGTGCCGGATGACTGGAGGGTGACTAATGTTGTGACTATATTTAAGAAGGGCTGCAAGGCAAAACCCTGGGAACTATAGACCAGAGAGCCTAACATCTATTGTAGGCAAGTTACTGGAAGAGATTCTGCAGGAGAAGACACCTATGCATTTGGATAGACAGGGGCTAATTAGGGATAGTCAGCATTGGTTTATATGTGGGAAATCGTGTCTTATGGATCTAATTGCACTTTTATCGGAGAAGTAACCCATAGTCCTCTAGTCCTGGCAACATCCTCGTAAATCTTTTCTTTACCCTTTCCAGCTTGACACCATATTTCCTATAACATGGTCTTACACAACTGCAACATGACCTCCCAACTTCTACTCAATACTCTGACCGATGAAAGTCAGTGTGCCAAATGCCTTTTTGACCACGCTATCTACCTGCGAGTCCAGTTTCCAAGGAACCATGCACCTGCACTACAAGATCCCTCTGCTCTACAACACACCCCAAAGCCCTACCATTCACTGTGTAGGTCCTGCCCATGTTAAACTTCCCAAAATGCAACACCTCACATTTCACTGGATTAAATTCCATGAACCATTCCTCAGCCCCCCTGGCCAATCGATCAAGATCCTACTGCAATTTTTCACAACCACCCACTTTTGTATCATTAGCAAGACTTCGGCAAGGTATTCGATACAAATCCACATGGAAGGCTGCTCTGGAAGGTTAGATTACATGGAATCCATCAGCTGATGGAATGGTTCATGCAAGTTAATGCAGATAAGTGCGAGGTGTTCCATTTTGGGAAGTCAAACCAGGGCAGGATCTTCACAGTGAATGGTGGAGCTTGGGGAGCATTGTAGAGCAGAGGGACCTTGGAGTGCAGGTACGTAGTTCCCGGAAAGTGGCTCCACAGGTAGTCAAGAAGGCTTTCGGTCTATTGGCCTTCATCAGTCAGGGTACTGAGTATAGATGTTGGGGTGTTATATTACAGTTGTACAATATGCTGATAAGGCAGCATTTGGAGTATTATGTTCAGTTTTGGTCACCCTGATATAGCAAGAATACTGTTGAGTTGGAAAGAGTGTAGAAATAATTTACAGTGATGTTGTCAGGACTCGAGGGCCTGAGCTAGAGGGAGGGGGTGGGTAAACTAGAACTTTAATCCTTGGAGCACAGCAGCCTGACGGATGATTTAGTAGTATAAAAACATGAGCGGAACAGATACGGTGAATGGACAGAGACCTTTACCCAGAGTAGGGGAATTAAGAACCAAAGGACATAGTTTTAAGGTGAGAGGGTTGGCATGCGGAAGTTGTGTCAAAGGGCCTGTTTCCGTGCTGTATGATTCAATGGCTCTATATTGCTCCTTCTCTACACCTGTTGTCTAATTTGTTGAACATATCCAGCATCTTCTGAAGATAGCCACAAAATGCTGGAGTAACTCAGCAGGTCAGGCAGCATCTCTGGAGAAAAGAAGCAGGTAACGGTTTGGGTCAGAACCCTCTTAAGACCCGAAACGTCACCTATTCCTTTTCTCCAGAGATGCTGCCAGACATGCTGGGTTACTCCAGCATTTTGTTTCTATCTTCGGTGTAAACCAGCATCTGCAGTTCCTTCCTCCAGCATCTTCTGGTTTAATTTCTAATTTCCAGCAACTGCAGGTTAACGTTTCTCAATTTAAAAAAAATCAATGTTGATAATACATTTTAAATAGATTTTCTACACAGTATTAATCATGCTTGTGTGGAGTGTGGATCAGACATTGGAGCTTGGGCCAGGGACACCACAAAAAGTGAAGGTAAAAGTGGGCGGCAAGTGGGCGCAGCGGTAGAGTTGCTGCCTTGCTGCGCCAGGGATCTGGGTTCAATGCTGACTACGTGCTTGTCTGTACGTTCTCCGTGACCTGCATAGGTCTTCTCTGGGATCTCCAGTTAGTGTGTGTAGGAGAGTGTTAGTGTGCGGGGATCACTGGTTAGTGCGGAGTCGGTGGGTCGAAGGGCCTGTTTCTGTGCTGCATATCTAAACTAAACTAAACTAAACTAAATGGGTAATAACTCTACTGGCATTCACAGTCTGAGTGCACTTTTAGAGTCAGAGTTTTAAACACTTTTCTGCTTTTCCTCTCAATTACTACATTTATTGAGCCAAATAAACTTTTATTCTTCAGTTTCCTGGTTCATAATCTGAGAGATTTTTTAACTCTTCACCACATTCCTTTCATGTGGATTAAATAAACAATTAAAACATTTCTGCCTCTGAGTAAACTTTATGTCTATTAGATCGACAAGAGAGTGAGTCCTTAAAGGGCCTGTCCCACTGTCAAGTCGCCGGCAGTCGCCTGAAGAACTGGGAACTGGAACTGCGGCTGTCAGAGTGGAACACACACACACAAATACATCGCAAAGGCAGGGGCCAGGGAAAGCCAGGGAGCGCTGTCCGAAATTCACACGGTGCAAAGCCAAGGTGATACAGACACACACCGCGATGAACAGGAAGGTTAAGACGGCTAGCACAGTGTACGGTAAGTCCTTTAAAAGAGAGGGGGGGAGAAGGGGGGGGAGAAGGGGAGGGGAGAAGGAGTGGAGACACTTATAAGAAGCCAGACAACTTTTAATAAGCCAGAGATACACAGCTGTGAAGTTCGGTGGGCATTAAACATTACCGGTCGGTTATCCTTGGTTCTGAAATCTTGTGCTTACGTTTTTTTCCCCCAATGAGCCAATGAAAATGACCGGTCAGCAAAGGCGATTAACTAAAACTACCTACGACTACCTCGACTACCCATAACTACATGGTGACCCCACTACAACTGCACCTACTACTACAGGATTATCGATTTTCTCCATGGCGACCAATTTTTGGTCACGGAAAAATGTTTCAACATGTTGAAAAATTTGCGGCAACCATATTGAGGCCGCGACTAGTTCCCAGAATGCGGGAACTCCTCGCGACCATGAAGGAGACTCACCAGAGACCACCAGCGAATAAGTGGCGACCATGAGGCGATCGTGTGGCGAGCGCAGTCTCCTGCACTCGCCTAAAAAATCGCCTAAGTGGGACAGGCCTTTAACTGTCCCTCTTATTGTCTCTGGAGTTTCTCATTTAAAATTCTCTCCCGGGCAAGATTTACAATGACATTGCTGTGTTTAAGCAATAAGGTATTTTTCCGTTTCTTTGTTGCAAATGCTGTATGTGAATTATATTACCCCAGTTCAAAACAATAAAAGACATCTGAAGATTGGTCATTTCACACGTTGCAAAATAAGAAAATAAAATACAATTGGCATTTTGGGGACTTTACATCATCTGACCAACTAAAAGTATGGATATTATGCTCTTACAATGAAACATCTGACACAAAATATGTACTGATATCGCTCTCTTTGATAAAGATTACAGTACGACATGTAATTTTTTTTTTTTTTAGTAACTGTAGTATATTGATTTTCCATGTTTGAGATGCATAGGGACAATCCGAAGTTTACGTTGTGGGCTTCTCCTCAAATTATTTAGGTACGATCATTCCTAAAGCTCTTCCACAGACAGAAGTACATCTCTGACAAAGTGAAATTCAAATTTTAGCTTTAAAAAAAAGATTATTTACATGAAGACTAGCAATGTTTTTATGTCGAAGGGTCCTGACCTGGAACATTTTCTACATAGATACTGCCTGGCCCGCTGGGTTACTCCAGCATTTCTTGTCTATCTTTAGTATAAAAATCAGCATCCGTGGTTCCTTTTTATTATAATAAATATTTTTATGTCCCTGGGTTTAAACTGGAAGTACCAACGAGCTAGGCAATTATTACAAAAGACTAAAAATATCATACTGGTATGATGTAGAATTCAAGTTAACAACACTAAATATGTTAAATTATAATAAAAGAACCTAATTCTGCAATCAGTCTGCAAAGACTGGGCCCTTCTACACCCACCCCCCTCCAATCACCACCACACCAATCACCCACACCCTCTGTGCTGCACAACATCACTTATCCAATATCAACATTAAAAATAGAAGAGGTGGAGAGGCTTTTCAGAGGACAAAAAAGCCGGAAATCTCCAGGACCTGACAATGTTTCCCCCTCTACTCTTAAGCTCTGTGCCAAACAGCTGGCACCGGTCTATACAGACATTTTTAATCAGTCCCTGCAAACATGTACTGTCCCTGCCTGCTTCAAAGTCTCCACTATTATCTCTGTACCCAAAAAGGCAAGGATTACTTGTCTTAATGACTACAGGCCTGTCGCACTGACCTCTGCAGTCATGAAGACACTCGAAAGGCTTTTGCTGGCCAAGCTGAAAAATATCACAAATCCCCTGCTGGACCCTCTGCAGTTTGCATATCGGGCCAATAGATCTGTGGATGACGCAGTCAACCTGGGCCTGCACTTCATCCTACAGCACCAAGACCGCCAGGGGACCTATGCGAGGATCCTGTTTGTTGATTTTAGCTCTGCATTCAACACCATTGTGCCAGAGCTACTACACTCCAAACTTTCCGAGTTGACTGTGCCTGAACCCCTCTGTCGGTGGATCACCAGCTTCCTGACAGACAGGAAGCAGCATGTAAGGCTGGGAAAGCACATCTCGGACCCGTAGACGCTCAGCAAAGGAGCACCGCAAGGCTGCGTACTATCTGCTCTCCACTACACCAACGACTGCACCTCCACAAACACCTCTGTCAAGCTTCTCAAGTTTGCGGACGACACAACCCATTGGACTGATCCAGGATGAGGAGGAATCTGCCTCCAGACAGGAACTGTCACAGCTGGCGTCCTGGTGCCATAGCAACAACCTGGAGCTCAATGCTCTTAAGACAGTGGAATTGATTGTAGACTTTAGGAGAGCTCCCCCTCCCCTCACCCCACTCACCATCAACAACACCACAGTCACATCTGTGGAGTCTTTTAATTTCCTGGGAACCATCATCTCCAAGGACCTTAAGTGGAGGGCTACCATCAACTCCACAGTCAAAAAGGCACAACAGAGGATGTACTTCCTAGGGCAGCTGAGGAAGCACAATCTGCCACAGGTAATGATGGTCCAATTCTACACGGCCATCGTAGAGTCTGTTCTCACCTTCTCCATCATGGTCTGATTTGGCTCAGCCACCAAGCACGACACCTGGAGGCTGCAGAGAATCGTACTGAGTTGGATGATCAGCCATGATCATATTGAATGGCGGTGCAGGCTCGAAGGGCCGAATGGCCTACTCCTGCACCTATTTTCTATGTTTCTATGTCTGATCAGCAGAGAAGGCTATTGGCTGCAACCTTCCCTCCATTGATGAACTGTACACTGCAAGGGCCAGGAAGCGAGCGGGCAAGATCATCTCTGACCCCTCTCACCCTGGCCACAAACTCTTTGAATCACTTCCCTCTGGAAGGCGACTCCGGACTGTCAAAGCTGCCACAGCCAGACATAAAAACTGTTTTTATCCACGAGTAGTTGCTCTACTCAACAGCCAAAAATCTGAAGCCTCCCTTTGATCTGGTATTTTGTTGGTTCACATGCTTGATCAATGGTGTTTTTATCATTAATGTTTTATTATTATTAATGTTTAGTGTTTTCTGAGTCATTCGTAACTGTCACTGTATGTCATGTTGTTACTTGTGGGCGGAGCACCAAGGCAAATTCCTTGTATGTGAATACTTGGCCAATAAACTTACTTACTTACTTACAATAAACTTTTTCACATTTTTTTAAAACCCAAAACAGAAAGATGATGTTATAGATCATTCAAAAGGAAGCAGACAGGATTGGATTGGCCTAGCTGCCAACGTGAGATTCGATCCAACAATACAATCTGATTCTATCACTTCCTCAGTCAGTTGAAAGCTTTTAATGACTGTAATTAGTCTGAAGAAGGGTTTCGGCCCGAAACTTTGCCTATTCCTTCGCTCCATAGATGCTGCTGCACCCGCTGAGTTTCTCCAGCATTTTTGTGTACCTTCGATTTTCCAGCATCTGCAGTTCCTTCTTTAACACGAAAGCTTTTAATTACTGTGTCTGCTGATCAGCTATTTTCATCAACATAATTCTACACTCCTGTCTCATTGTGGTCATTTGGAAATATGCTTTAGCTGATAATTAATTACAAAGAAATGTCACAATAATTATATCTTGCACAAGTAGCTTTTGACAACTCAATACAAATGTGAACCAGCTTCAATTGGCAAGAAGCACTTTGAAGGAAATCTCAATCAACATAAATCATTTCAAAATGCATGTGGGTGGACCACAGAAGAGATTAAATGGGAATCCGATTGCAAACACACAATAAGTTTGTGTTACCTGGCTTAGCTCCAATATTCTACAGAAATCTACATTTGGATAAATGTGAGGTTATCCATTTTGGTGGCAAGAACAAGGCAGCAGATTATTATCTGAGTGGCGTCAGATTAGGAAAAGGGGAAATGCAACGAGACCTGCGTGTCCTTGTACATCAGTCACTGAAAGTAAGCATGCAGGTACAGCAGGCAGTGAAGAAAGCTAATGGCATGTTGGCCTTCATAACGAGAGGATTTGAGTAAAGGAACAAAGAGGTCCTTCTGCAGTTGTGCAGGACCCTGGTGAGACCACACCTGGAGTATTGTTTGCAGTTTTGGTCTCCTAATTTGAGGAAGGACGTTCTTGCTATTGAGTGAGAGCAGCATAGGTTTCTCGAGGTTAATTCCTGGGATGGCAGGACTGTCGTATGATGAAAGAATGGAATGACTGGGCTTGTATTCACTGGAATTTAGAAGGATGAGAGAGAATCTTATAGAAACATATAAAATCATTGGACACGCTAGATGCAGGAAACATGTTCCCGATGTTGGGGGAGTCCAGAACCAGGGACCATAGTTTAAGAATAAGGGGTAGGCCATTTAGAACGGAGATGAGAAAAACCTTTTTCACCCAGAGTTGTGAATTTGTGGAATTCTCTGCCTCAGAAGGCAGTGGAGGCAGAATCACCGGATGCATTCAAAAGAGTTAGATGGAGCTCAGGGCAAGCAGAATCAAGGGATATGGGGAGAAGGCAGGAACGGGGTACTGATTGGGGATGATCAGCCATGATCACATTGAATGGCGGTGCTGGCTCGAAGAGCCGAATGACCCACTCCTGCACCTATTTTCTATGTATTTAGAAACTTTTAGGATGGCCAGAAAATCTTTCAGTGCAATTAACAAAGCATGTCACGAATAGGTATACCCCTCTGGTCAAATCAATTCATAGGAGGTTGGGGATACTGAATTTTGTCGTTGTTGTCATTTTTAAAGTTACCAATTTTAAGGTGATAAAGACATTTGGGATACTTGCCTTTATTAGCCAGGGCACAGAATATAAAAAAAACAGGAAGGTTAAGGCACCCATAAAACATTAGCTAGGCTGCTATTGATGTACCATGACAATTTTGGTCACTATGCTATGGGAGGTATGTGCTTGCACTGGAGAGGCTGTAGAGGAGATTCACCAGATGTTGCCTGGAATGGAGAATCTAAGACGAATAGCATAATGGCACTATAGGACAACCTAGAGATAGTGCATTGATCAATATGTTGAAGCTCATTGTGAGATTTCCGGTAGCACAAACAACGGTAGCAAAGATCAGATGAACCATTTAAAAGACATTTAAACAGGTACGTGGATAGGAAAGATTTAAAGGGATATGGGCCAAAAGCGGGCTGGTGGGACGAGTATAGATGGGGCATCTAGGTTGGAAATGGGCAGTTTGGGCTGAAGGGCCTGTTTCCAGGGGCTGGCTCAATGACTAATGACTGCTATAAATGCCATGCAATTTACCTTGCAGTTCCCTTGAAAAGGACATGCTAATCCTAAAGCTGAAAGGCATTATGCAAAATGACCAACTTCTGCGCTGTAAATATTACGTAACAAGGCTGGAGTTTGCATGATATAAACTACAGAATTATGCATTGATGCAATGAATCTATTTAGGTTTCTTTATTATCCAGCATGAGAAGAATGGTGCAAACCACAAGGTCTGTCTGTCTTGTTCAAAACACTTCTATTCTAGTCCCACATAACAAGGTTTGGAGTAGCATAGTGGAGCAACTGGCAGGGCTGCTGCATCACAGCACCAAAGGCCCGGGTGCCATCTTGTGGGGTTTGCATGTTCTCCCCGTGACCTTGTGGGTTTCCGGGGTGCTCTGGTTTCTGCTCACATCCAAAACACGTGTGGGTTTGTCGATTAATTGGCCACCATAATTTGCCCAGAGCGTGTAGGGAGTGGATGAGAAAGTGGGAATAACATGGTACTAGTGTGAAAGGGTGATCGATGGTCAGTGTGGACTCGGTGGGCTGAAGGGCCAGTTTCCGTGCAGTGTCTCTAAACTAAAGTTAAGAAAGATCTTGCACTTACATATACATAGATACATAGAAAATAGGTGCAGGAGTAGCCCATTCGGCCCTTTGAGCCTGCACCGCCATTCAATATGATCATGGCTGATCATCCAACTCAGTATCCCGTACCTGCCTTCTCTCCATACCCCCTGATCCCTTTAGCCACAAGGGCCACATCTAACTACCTCTTAAATATAGCCAATGAACTAGCCTCAACTACCCTCTGTGGCAGAGAGTTCCAGAGATTCACCACTCTCTGTGTGAAAAAGTTTTTCCTCATCTCGGTCTTAAAGGATTTCCCCCTTATCCTTAAGCTGTGACCCCTTGTCCTGCACTTCCCCAACATCGGGAACAATCTTCCTGCATCTAGCCTGTCCAACCCCATAAGAATTTTGTACGTTTCTATAAGATCCCCTCTCAATCTCCTAAATTCCAGCGAGTATAAGCCAAGTCTATCCAGTCTTTCTTCATATGAAAGTCCTGACATCCCAGGAATCAGTCTGGTGAACCTTCTCTGCACTCCCTCTATGGCTATAATGTCCTTCCTCAGATTTGGAGACCAAAATTGTACGCAATACTCCAGGTGTGGTCTCACCAAGACCCTGTACAACTGCAGTAGAACCTCCCTGCTCCTATACTCAAATCCTTTTGCTATGAAGTGCTTTTCAACCTGAAGATCAACATGTCCTTTATCTGGTTTGTTCTCATTCATGTTTTTTTTTATGAAAGAACTTCACCAGAATGCAAACAATGCAATTTGCATTGAAGATACAAATTCAGATTTTACATGCTACGCTAGTCGTGATCTGCCATGTTGGAATTGTGCAATGTTCCACTGTGACTCATTGTTTTTCCGAAGTTACTCAAAAGGAAATACAAAGACAGGACTCATTTTGTGTTATCTTCACCATCTGAGAGATTAAGTTTCAGTGGATGTAGAAACATGGGAATTTAAACACTCCAACTCAAGAGCTTCCGATTAAATTGAAGCAGTTTTTTAATGAACGGAAGAACTAGCATGTTGCAACAAGCATTAATCGTACAAAAAGAGGGCTTAGTAAAATATTTCATTAAACAAAACATTACTTCAGAAAAAATATCAGCCAGTCAGCATGACACATAAGATTATCGATAACCCAAAAATATGTTTTAGACAATCTGGATTACATACGTCGACCGAACGTCAACGTCTGAGACTCAATTTAACTCTTAACAGTGCAATAAGAGATTTTACGCTCTTACGTAGTGAAAATTCTTCAAGATATTTTTCTTCGTGGATTTGTTTTCTAATCATGTTTATCACTTTTATCTTTTTTTTTGCAGTCTTTTTATTTTCACTGTCTTGTTGAATTTATGTAAAATTTATGTTTCCGAGTGCTGACACAAAAAGCTCGAGTAACTCAGCGGGTCAGACAGCATCTCAGGAGAATAGGAATAGGTGATGTTTCGGGTCAAAACCCTTCTTCAGACTGAGAGTCAGGGGAAAGGGAAATGAGAGACTATAGACGAGACAAATGAATGCAAGATATGCAAAAAAGTAAAGGGCCTGTCCCAATGTACGAGGTATTTCAAGAGCTCTCCCGAGTAAAAAAAAAAAATCAAACTCGTGGTAAGCACGTAGAATGTACGTAGCGGGTACGTCGGAGCTCGGGACGTCTCTTAGCAGCTCATAACGCTAACGTCAGGTACTCGGGAAACGCGGTAAGCTCGTGAAGACTCGTGGAGATTTTTTAACATGTTGAAAAATGTCCACGAGAGCCCCAAGTACGTACGAGCGGCTATTATCGTAATTCTCCGAGTTAAAATCAGGGGAAACTCGAGAGAACTCTTGAATTAGCTCGTACAGTGGGACAGCCCCTTAACAGTGATAAATGTTTCCGAGTGTTGTCTGTGATGCAGCTGCAAACAAGATTTTCATTATACCTGTACATTTGACAATAACTTGTCTTGACTTCCTCGAATAACAAATTGGTAATAAATCTTCTGTTTTGGTAGAACCTAGCTTTAAACAAATATATTATGTCTGTTCATATATCAGAAACTACTTCAAATTCATTGGATTAATTTGCGAAGATATGGAAAGTTCTGTCTAATTATTTTCTCTTCTCTCTGGCCTGCACCACCTCTGCGCACCCATTTCAAATTCTTTTCAATCTAATTATTCTATATGTATAGACATTTTCCCTCTAAAACATGAATTATTTTACCGTGTTGCCCACCTTATTGACATTATACATCTGCTCAATGTCATGGATGTTGCAATTTTACTGCTACTAACTTCTGGGAAAAAATAGTCTGTGGCTTTTGTTAAAAAGCATGTAGTGCACACTGGGAATTTCATCCTGCTGCTGATATTACCATAAATGGAAGTAATCCTAATGAGTGGTCACAGTCACAAAGAAAAATGTTTTTATGAGCTTCTGTCACAAGAGAGCACAGTTCTGAAATATAGTTTTATCAAAGGGCCTCTAATGTTGCCAATAACTCTGATACTGAGAATTGAATACAGAGAAAGATTGAAGAATTATGGAAAGTGAAATTAAAAAGGAAATAACAAAGGAAAAAAGGGTGCCAGCAAAAGCATTGCATGTAATATCAAAGAAATCATAAATGTTCTAAAAATCAGGAAGGAAAGTGTGTTCTAGTAGAGATCAAATGCAGAAACTTGCAGGGTGAAAACACATGTAAAGTTCAAAAATATATATCTTGAGGGTGATGGTATAATCATTTATATTGAGAAAAATAATGTAATGTATTTAAAATAATAAATATAAAGACCAGAGATATATCTTAAAAAGAGGACAAACTCTTGATCCTTGAAAATTAAAAATTAAAACAGACAATGATGGAAATACTAGCAGGTCTGGCAATATCTCTGGAGAGAAAAACAGGGCTAACACCAAAGGTCAACGACCTATCACTGGAATAAAAGTAAAATCTATCCCAAACCTTTAAAAACATAATGGAAAATAAGAGAGAATCTGACTATAAGTTTCCATAGACACAAAATGCTGGAGTAACTCAGCGGGACAGGCAGCATCTCTGGAGAGAAGGAATAGGTAATGTTTCGGGTCGAGGCCCTTCTTCAGAGAGAGTCAGGGGAGAGGGTGTCTAGAGATATGGAGGGGTAAGGTATGAAAGCAACAGATCAAAACTTCGATCACAGCTAAGTTTGCAGTGCTCTTTGGCTTGGACATGGTGCTGGAGGTCTGGAAGGTTGCTAATGTTTGAAAAAGGGGAAAGGGAATAAAGCAAGCAGCAAGAGGCAAGTCAAGTCAGTTATGGGCTATTTGTAAAGAAAAGAATCCAAGTGGCAGCATCCATGGATAAAGAGACAGCTACACATTTATCAAGGACAATCAACATAGATTTGTGATGGAAAAGTCTAATTAATATAATTAATATTTTTAAGGTAGCAATAAGAGCTGCTGATGTCGTTAAAGCATTGAATGTAGTATACATGGATTTTTAGCAAAGCTGTTAATAAAGTTTCATGTAGAAGAATGATCAAAACGTAAAGGTCCAAGGGATTGAAGGGTAAACAGCACGTGGGATTAAAAATCTGGGCAGCACGACACTTGAGATGCTGCAACTTCCTCACTTGTCTATTGTCTATTGTCATCTGCAAAATTTATGTTAGAATGGAACCAACCTGAGCACATTTCAACCTAGAAATTCAGTGGCCCCAGGTAAGGTCATTAAATTTTAAAAGGCACAAAGTGCTAGTTACTCAGCGTGTCAAGCAGCATATCTGGAGAACATAGATACAGTAGGTGATCTTTCAAGTCGGGACCATTCTTCAGACTGTATTGGTGGTGGAAGAGAGCTGGAAGCGAGCAGGAGTAGGAATAAGCCTGGCGAGTGATAGGTGGATATGCAGGTGAGGGTGGGTTTTGCATAGAGGGGGAACAATGGTCTCACAGGGAGAGAGGAGGAGAACTTTTTTTCAAAGTGGGCATACCTCGAGGAGATATTGCGGTGGGGCAGTTGATGGTTTACAAAAAAGACACAAAGTACGTCTTCTGTTTAAACCCAGCATCTGCAGTTCCTTGTATCACTCCAGCACTTTGTGACTTTTTTTTGTAAATCAGCATCTGCAGTTTCTTGTAAAAACAAGATAAAAGACAATTAAATATATTTGATTAAGTTAAGGCATCAAGACATGGAGGCAAAGGACAGTCAGCTGTCAAGAGTGTATTGGGATTATGATCATGTTGTGCAGAAGAGTAGGGTGGCAATCAGCATGAGGGAAGTTGGAGATAAATCAGGAAGCCCACCCGAACATAGTTAAGTTTTTGAAGTCAGAACTTTCTGAAAGAGGCTCCTTTAAGGCACAATAAAGCATGCCTCACATTTGCTGTAAACACCTGCTCCTGAACATGACCAAAATGTCCAATGGCACATTGCAATCTTCAAAATACTGACCTTACAATTTCTACATTTTCACAATTTCATAACATTTGTAGTTTTTTTTTCATTTGTTTCGTTTTGACTGTTTTACATACCAATATATGGAATTGAGGCCAATGAGTCTTCAGGGGATTTTACAGCTGTTCCTTCAAGTTTTTCAGTTGCCTGTTCCAAAGATCCATTTTCAGACATGTCAGCCGGTGACAAGATGCCGGATGTTGGTTCTACCATATCTGTACAAGTTGGGTGCCGGAAAGGGGGTGGTACTCTTCGGCCAGTGGGAGGCTTTTGCCTCAAGAACGCTGCTTTGTTTGCTGGTGGCATTTCTTGTTCCTTGTGTACGAATCCCAGAGGGAGCTCACATTCGGGGAGTTGGGAAACTCCAGACTTTACAACAGCAAAAGGTTGAATGTCCTGTTGAAACACTGCCTCCTTACCACAGATCCTGTCTGTCTGTTTTGGGTATAATCCACCCTGCCGATCATGATTGGTCTGTCTTTGGTCTCGAATAACGGGCACATCAATTCTCTTGACTTGATAGGGTGCACAACGTTCAGCCTTGGACTCACTGACAGTCAAACCAGAAACAAACACCGGCCTATCTGAAAGGTGAGTTACTTTACTTTGAGAAACATTGGTAGTCTGTTGCCCTACATGTGCAATATCTGTTCTCTTTACTGCATTTCTGCATTGCTGCTGAGGAGGAATAGATATTCTGGAGTTTGTGTTTTTATAATATGCACTGCTGCTGCTGGAGTTTGGCTGGGACGAATGCTTATGACCATGCATTGCAGGATCACCTGAAGAGTATCCCACTGGTTTATGCTGCCAAAACAAATGTTCTTGTCCACCAGACTTAGAAAAACCACTTGTTGTACCAGTCTTTGAATGAGTCCATAAAAATCTGTCCCCACCTGTTGTAATGACATTGGGTGTTAAATTCTCCAATGATAGGTCATATTTTCCCAGATAATCTTCTGAACGAGTCCTGTAACTCCATTGCTCATTCATAGGTTCAAGCAAAGTATCTTGGGAAGCACTATGATGCCAATGTTTGTGTAATGAAGTCTCCTCAAGTCTGTCGTGAGAGTAACTCCTGTATTTCGGGGGCATAGCAGTATAACGATCTTCAGAGGAGCTTCGACGTGGCAACTGAGCAGACTGCCAACTGGGTGGGTTATATTGCTGGCAGCTTGTTTTGGTGCTGCCAAGTCGCTCCCATGACCCCCGAATATCAGAATGAAAATAGTCATTTTCCCTATTGTTCACAGAACTGGTGTAAGTTCTCTGGCCCACATTACTTTTAGGACCCGAGTAAACATTGTGGTTTGAGACTGATGAGAAAGGAACATGTTTAGAACGCCCCCTATATCTATCTTGCATAGCAGCTGAACCCGAACCATATTTATTGCTTATTGGACCCTGTACAACAGAATTTGAAGACGATGCAGTCATTTCTCTCATTAAAACTGATCTGGGCTTTATTCCATACTGCACCTCCACCACATGATGCATGGGATTTGAATGACTTATTCCAATCTCAGCCAACAGATCTGATGATCGCGTTCTACCCTGTCCTTCATTCCATACGCTGGCAGGCGGACTCGTTGTGGTACTAATATCCTGCGGTGACGACGGATCGGAATAGAATCCTCTGTCAGAACCCGAGCTGGCATTGTAATTCCTGTTGTCCACTAGCATTCCCCGTGAAGAATCTGTCAGTAAAGGCTCCTTCGTCTGGGTGGTGGCCAAATGTCGAGGGTAGCACACGGGTGGCGGCTCTGGTATGTGGTGTGCACTACCAGAATATGGATCATTACCTTTCAGGTAAGCATCCTGAGAATAGGCCTGCAAAATAAATTAAAAAAACAGGATTATGCTTTAAAAAGTGATGATAATCCAATATTCTCACGTACTATAAAATATTGTTTAGTAACTCTAAATAAATGGTTAGATTATTAGACACAATCAACGAAAACTTAATACTTAAATAACATGTTTATCAATCGATTAAGGTTATAAAATTGGAGAACCCAGTTTCACTGTATCTTCAACTATTCAGTCGGGGGGGGGGGGGGGGGGAGGATACAAATCATTTAAGTATAGCCAGTTAACTTCACTCGAAGTTTAGCTTACAATACTTAATGAGAGGTTATTAGAAACAGCAACAGTGATGCCATTTAAAAAAAAATCTATTGAAATTCTATATTTATCATCAGTTTCGTTAACATAGAAAATAGGTGGAGGAGTAGGCCATTTGGCCCTTCAAGCCAGCACTGCCATTCAATATGACCATGGCTGTGTTCCCCGTTCCTGCTTTCACCATATATCCCTTGATTCCGCTAGCCCTAAGTGCTATATCTAACTCTCTCTTGAAAACATCCAGTGAATTAGCCTCCACTGCCTTCAGTGGCAGAGAATTCCACAGTTTCATAACTCTCTGGGTGAAAAAGTTTTTCCTCATCTAAGTTCTAAATGGCCTACCCCTTATTCTTAAACTGTGGCCCCTGGTTCTGGACTCCCCCAACATCGGGAACATTTTTCCTGCATCTAGCCTGTCCAATCCTTTAAGAATTTTATATGTTTCTATAAGATCCTCATCCTTCTAAATTCCAGTGAAACTAAAATGTGATATTGACTAAGACAGAAGTATTCATTCAGGAAGGCTTGTGTTATTGCTAAACCAATTATGTTTCAATACATCAGACCTGCTGTTATTCTGCAAATGATAAATGCAAAGTTTTCTTTTAATAAATAGTTATAATGGAATTCTCTTTAATTTTACACTTAGCTATTATGAAAGAATGATAAATACCTAAAATATCACGATGTGCTCTCCCCTCTCTCTCTCTCTCTCTCTCTAGATGCTGACCTCTTGTCTAACATGTCATTTTTTTAATTTTACGTATTTTCATTCATTGAAAATTTCACCCGAGATGAGAAAGTATAATTATTAACAGTCCGAAATACTCACATACATAGGAGTATGTTATTAAGTTTCATAAACCCATATATTGTGTAAGGCTATTCAGTTGACCAAGTAGTTAAATTGTTAAATTTCACCAACAAAACAATTTTCATACATAACTCTCACACTAACTGATGGTTACAAAGGAATGAATGTTATAAATTGTTGGAATCTAGATATAAAACTGGGTCCCATTTATTGAATTTCAATATGACATTAGTGCAACAAGCCCTGTACTTTACCAAAACTTTTCCCCATTCCATTTTAACCAGTGTGTAGTTTGAACATGAACAACTGTAGCAGAAACATACTCAGCGCATGATATGACAAATAGTCATTGTTATTATGCCTTAGGCATATGACATGTTAAAAGCACTGCCATAAACATGTTTATTTCTTTGCAGAAAATATTGCCTGTTAAAGTATCAGTCTATTGTTATTTTGCTGAATGGCTTGGTAGCAGAAATGATTTACATTGTCAAGTGATGTGTTTCTTCAGTTCAAGATCAGGACACTTTGTGGAGGTAGATGGGTTTGAGATGAATGGGGGAAACTTCTGGTAGTAAAGATTAGATGGAAAGCATTAGTTGAGATTAGGGGCTCTCTCGTCATCTCACCTCACAATTGTCTATTGACAGCTGAGCATGGGATGGCATAGGTGTTGAAGTCAGGCAGAAGAATACAGCTTGCTCACCTGCCCTCCCAACAGAAGGAGACTGCATAGAGGCAAGAAGGAGAAGAAACAATGGGAACAATTAAAGAATAGCCCTGAGAAGTTCTGTTTCCTTAGGGTGGTCATGACTGAAAAGAAACATCAAGACAAGCACGAGATGAAAGGAAAAAGGACAAAAGCAAGGACTCCATATTGAATTGTAAGCAAAAAAAGAATGAGTTCACACAGATTTATTTGAAAAATCACACTCAAAATATATAATTTCACAATTGAAAAACAATAATAACATGTAGAGAAAATCTTAATTTTAATTTGTATATTTTAGCAAATGAATTGTAGCATCAATGAAGAGCTTAGTTAAATGATATATTGAGAATATATAGTGGGGCAGGAGATCAATGATATTGGTAAAACAAATAGTATCTCTACTTGTTTCTGCAGTCTCAGACAATGAATTGGGGTGGGAGATTGCAACCTTCACGTGGTCTGCCCTGATTCGACGAATGCAATCAACCTGGCGTGCACAATCAAATAGAACAAGTTGTCCAACAACTTTAGGCTGTGCACGTTGTACGCAAGAAGAAGAAGACAATGAATTCTAGACCCCACTATCTATTGGGAGAAACACACTTTTCCCCCGACCACTCTCTAATCCTTATACTAATGGTCTCATAATTATGCACACCTAGCTTTTGATGCCTTTGATGAGATAAATAGGCTCTATCTCTTATCTCTGCTTTTCAATGTTATACTCCAATTAAATTCCTACCGCTCTACTATGCAAGCTTAAACAATCCACAAATCTGAAGAAGGGTCCCGACCCGAAACATCACCCATTCCTTCTGTCCAGAGATGCTGCCTGTCCCCTGCTGAGTTTCTCCAGCATTTTGTGTCTATCTTTAATCTAAAACAACTCCTGGCAATACCTTATAAATCTCATTTGCACCCTCTCTAGAGTCATCCCACTTTCCTGTTAAATAGTGACGAGAATTTGTATGCATTTGTAAGGTTACTGACTGTAGCCTTATTAATATTTGATGACTTTGCTGTGCTGCCCAGGCCAAAGGCAAAGATCCAGCATGCATCCTCACACCACCTTAACTACTTCACCCAGAGTCTTCACAGATTCATGCATACTCGCACTATACCCCTTTGTCAGTCTACATTTCCAGTACGCTACATGTATTCCCCTGCCTCACATGCCTTTCCCATGTTCATACACAATCATCTGGACTGAAGGTCATCTGCTCCTTTACAGACCAGTCCATAACATGACTCTCACTCCAGAATATTGAAAAATAATCCTCCGTATCCCCCATTATCCACTCATCAAAACAAATAAAAAACTTAAGAAATATTAAAAAGTATACACGTATACACTATGATGCATATACAGTAGTGTCAACTAGTGCAATCATAGAAAAAATATAGTTTTAAAGATTTTAATAAAAAGCTCAACATTTTCAAATGTAAAAAAAAAGGCAATATACTGAAATGAACATTGATTCTTGGATCAGAGTTTAATATTAAAAATGCTTTTGTTATTTAAAGCCATGATTTTGACATGTTGCAGATTACAGGTTTACAATGTTGTATTTAGTAGGAGATATATGTTCGTTCATTCACTGTCACGGAAACATGAAAATAGCAAAGGACAAGAAAAAAGAGCTGTGTCATGATAATGCAAAGTCAAAAACATTATTTTTATCGTTAACTCTGGGAATTTCATTTGAACACTTTTTACATGAGCTCTGTTTTATATCCAAAAGAAAGATGCTTGTACTGTAAGAACAAGATTTACTGTGATACAACCCACTGCAGTATATCTGCAGAGCTGTTTTTGGAATCCCTGATGGCTTGCATAGGGATCATACTGTCCTTGGATTTAAGCATGTGATCCAACCTCATTCCTGAAACACAGGATAGGTCCTTTTCCCACACAAACAGCAAGTATACATCCTCCCTAAACATTTTATGGATAATCTGGAATAGAAACATATAATCTGCTTGTCTTTCATACTTTGTAAAATAAGACATGTAGATGTAAAATGTTAAATGAAACTTAATATTTACTAATTAACAAAATTATACCTTTATCATTTGCAAAATATAATATGTATAATTATATACATATATATTCAATGTTGCAAAATGACAAAGGTATATTTTTGTTAATTAGTAAATATTAAGTTTCATTTAAAATTTAATATATATGTATAATTATATACATATATATTAAATGTTGCAAATGATAACGGTATAATTTTGTTAAAGGTATGTCAAATCTGATTAACTGCAGAAAAAAGCCTAAGAGATTTATAATATTATTGTTTTGTGATCAACTTGTTTTTTTTTAAGATAATCCAGAAAATCAAGTGAGGATATTATGTATATAATTATAGAAAATGCTAATTATTATCCTCACGATTTTCTGGATTATCTTAAAAAAAAACAAGTTGATCACAAAACGATAATATTATAAATCTCTTAGGCTTTTTTCTGCAGTTAATCAGAAGTATCACCAAATCACAATGACTAAAACCAATAAAATAATATTGAGAAATAGGTCACCAATACAAAAAAGAGTAAAATGCGATTTTGTAAAGAATGTTCCGTCACAGAGCTGTCTCGCAGATACCACTCCTATTTAAAAAGGTAATCTCCTACCTGACCTCTGCCAAGCTCGCTCCTAAACTAACAATGCAGAAAAATACATGATAATTGCTCAAATAGGTGAGCTTTCTGGCCTTCCTGCCTTCTCTGTAAGCAAAAGTCTCTGCTATCTGTTCAACGTCTCCCAACAGGCTTGTTTAATACTTCTTATAAAACTACTGGGGTACTACACAGCTCCAAATTTACCACCGTGTACAAGTACCGACAAATTATTATTCCTTGTTTTAATATAATGAAGAATACTGATCAGAATAAACCACAAATTGGCACATTTTTAAAGTATTTTGGAACTATCTGGAACAAGCACAAACTATTGGTTCTACAAAATTATAAAACGTAGATAGTAATCAATTTTTTGAAAACTCCAGGAGCATACGGTTAGAGTCACAAAACAGTGCCATAGCTTTAGATTACCTTGTTTCACTTATCTTCATTTCAAGTAGAGAACTTTCCATTTCCCTTTAGCTGTACCAGGTTTTACAAAATCCCATTGCTAACTCAGATTTATAATCTGGTGTGCAGTGAAGTAACTTGCCAGTTTCAGCTTGTCACTGTGCAAGAAAAAATTTCCTGTACCGTGAACCGACGAGCAGCAGTTTTGCTTAATGATCATTTCATCAGAGTCTTCCTAGGGCTTTCAAAGTGACGTCAGATCTGGATCATTTTCCTACAGCTACATACACACTTCATTGGCAGTTCACTTTAGCTACAGGGTTGTAGCCACACCCTTGACTGGCTTGGCCAGGAAAGCATACAGATGTATTTGGAAAGAGTTGCTGGAGACTTTTAAAAGTAAAATTACACTTCAAACATCAGCATGAGTTTTGCCCCCTATCTTTTCTTGTGGCCTCTCACTTCAGTGAATGTGATGAGATATTTTTCTTTAAATCAATGATTGAAAAAAATACCCTGCATCTAAAATATACGCAATATGGCTTTTTCTCAAGCAACTTTATTGTGATTACAATATTTTTGCAGGAGTGAGATTTTGAAAGGAGTCCAGATGAGGCATAGTTCACAGCCTATCATAATCTTCCCATGTCATTTTAATCCTTGAATGCCCCCATAATTATAAGGTCACAAGGCAATAAATCATGATTAAGATGTTAATTTTAATTACAATAATATGATCTTGGGAGCCTTTGAGCTAATTTCTTTGTAAAAAGGAACTTAACAGAGGGAAACTAAAGTATTGACCAAGATTCTAATCAGAATATTCTTGAATCCAGCCATATTCATATGTTAAAAATGGCAGATCTCTTCTGAAAGAGTTGGTTGACCACCCCCTATTCTAATCCATAAAAACAAAGTTCATGATGGGTAACAAAAGGATTCGATCATAATTGATCTTTACCTCAGCACCACTTTCCTGCATTAATATCCCTTGATTATCATAATATCCTAAATTCTACCAATCTCTATCATGAATAGACTGAAGGCTGAGGCTCCGCAACTTTTGTGGGTGCAGTTTCAAAGATTTGTTTACTTCTGGGGGTAAAGATTTCTCAACTCGATCCTATCCAAATTCTTATTTTAAGATTGTGACGCACAGTTCTCAACAACCAAGATTGATAAAATATCACATGTGTTTCTCCTGACAATTTTGTCCATTTTATTCTTGTAAACTCGGAGAGAATGGAAGCAGTCTATGTCGCCTCGCCTCATATGACAAACATGCTATGTCGGGAATCAATTTTGGGAACCTCCCTTACATTGGCTCAATTCCAAGTATATCCTTCCTTTGTGAAGCAGGTAAGATATTTCTAATGTGGTTTGCCCTACACCCCTATGCAATTGTAGCATACCACTATTCTGTACTCAAAACACCTTGCAACAAAGGCCGTTATAATTTTCCTTACTAATATATATTTGAATGTTGACTTTTAATGGTTCTTGCACAAAGACACCTCTGAACACAATCCCCTTCAAATAATCACCGTTTAAAGAAATGTTAACTGCCTCAATTTTTTTCTACTTAAATGGATTAATTTCTCTTTTTCCAAATTCAAATTTCATGTGCTTGTCAAGATCCTCCTCAGAGCTCACTTTGCCTTCCAGCTTTAGATGAGTGCCAATCACATATAATATAATCAAAGCAAGGAATGGGAGGGGCTTGAGGATATCTGCACCACGGGGACAGGAGAGGAATGGAATGCAATCATTCACCCAGAGGGTAGAGAGCTCTGGTTAGATCAATCAGCAAGAGATTAGGGAAAACTTGGAGTGGGATTAGTCACAAAGGGGTTAGGGGAGACTTGTAATGGGATAAATCCAAGAGAATGTTTCAAGAAAATATCATCAGGGTGCCTTGGACTCCAAAGTCCTGTTATGATTAGATTGCTCTTTAAGTAATGAAGCAGAACATAAACATCTACTTGGAGCCTGCAGCAGTGTTTGAGGCCAGCACTTAGTCCTCGTATGCATAGGACAATTTTGCACAAGTGACATCAAAGCAAACACTGCCTGTAACTGATGTCATCTTGCAGACACAGTGGCCTCCGTGTTCGTTCACATCGTTAGAACAAAGCAACAGATGAAATTCCAGAAATGTACTATCTACACACTAAGTACTCAAGTTATATTTAGTGCTTAGGGATTTGATAAAATTCTATTGCAAGGCACATAAAACAGTGCACCACATGAGAGAATTTCCAGACAATCCCGTTTAAAAGCAGACATCAGAAGCAGGATCTTGCTCGCAGTTACGTTGCAAGCTGCATGTGAAATTTCAACTGCTCAGACAACAACTTACATTAAATAATTTAAAGTAATTTAAAATCTGGACCGAAAAAAGAAAGGACCCAACTGTGCTCAGTTCAGGTGGGGTTGGGTGTACATTCTGATAACACATTTGGGTTCACGTTGGGTTAGGCCATGCCGTCTGTCTGGCTCAGTACTTTATCAGTGCTGAACAATTTGCTTAGTATTATTACATGTGAATAGTTTGTGTAGGAAGGAACTGCAGATGCTAGTTTAAACTGAAGATAGACACAAAGCTGGAGTGACTCAGCGGGTCAGGCAGCATACCTGGAGAAAAGGAATAGGTCTCCAACATTTCGGGTCGAGACCCTTCTTGACCCAAAACATCACCTATTCCTTTTCTCCAGAAATATTGCCTGACCCACTGAGTTACTCCAGCTTTGGCGTCTATCTTTTTTTAATAGTATATTTCGGATCGCTATGTTTGCAACAGTGGGTGGAAAATAAGTAATAATTCCTTGGGGAAAAAAACAAAGTGATAGGGTAACTGAGCAGGTCGGGGTCAGGTTCCGATGCCTGTAATCAGCTTGAGATTAGGTTGGATATTAATTCTATACCAAAGCAGACCTTTAGCTAGGCAGTGCATAGAACACAAAACAACTAAAAACAGCATTAAAATGTCTAATACCAAACTGACACTCAATGTCAAGTTCAAACATGCAAACGCTGAGGAAGGGTCTTGACCCAAAACATTGCCTATCCAAGTTCTCTGGAGATGCTCCCTGACCTGTTGAGTTACTACAGCATTATGTGTCCTTTTGTGTATAAAACCAGCATCTGCAGTTCTTTGTTTCTGCAAAATGAAGTGGTTCTTGAGCAGTCAGCAGATTTTGCTGCATGTCTAAACAGGTAATAGGAGACAATCTACTTTGTCTATCTGTCCAAATCCTTAAGCCAAAGCCATTACAAAATATTATCTTTGGAATTTGCAGTGCAGTTCATCAGATATTGGGTCAGTCAAACCCTTTTTCCCCAATTTGGATTTGGTGAAGTCTGCAGGTACAAACTGCTATCTCTAAATTTATGCTGAAGATACTGGTTAACATAGACACATTTGGCTACCAGAAATGGATTACTATTTTATTTTAAACCGATTATTTTTTCCATTTTTTATTTTCATTACTTCTACACTAATGAGGTAAAAATATGGCCTCAAGTGGTACATTTATAATATTAAGAAACAATCTAAAAGGAAATAGTTTTAATAGGTAGGTTTGCTGATAAATCCTATAATCCAAACTATTCGTTACAAACACATTTACATTACTTTATGTGAGCTCATCACTCTATTTTGGCATAAAACCAGTATTCTAATACACTGGGTTTTCATTTCAATAGTCTTATGCCAGCAAGAAGAACTATATTTTACCAGGAACTCTGGGTCAATTGCAATGAATCAAAATTCATTCAACTGGCCTAGCGCAGAGTATAAAGAAAGATGATTAAAGGGTTATAACTTACCACCTGCAGAATGTCTTCATCTTTGGGCATAACTGAGAGCTCCAATACATCATCACTAAATACAGAGAAGATAACAAAGCAATGTTTCATCTAATATTGACATCAAGTTTCATTAATAACATTTTCTAATTTTATCTATGAAACTATGTTATAAACATTATATTAGTGAGTTTACAGTCTCATAAAAAGGAAAAAAAACAATAAATATAGTAACTATTTTCCTCTCAACTGCAGTACTCAAAAGGACAGTTCCAGCAAAACAATAACAACTTCTATCTGTACCTGTCAAATAGAAAGCATCTACATCTGGGAAGGAAATCATCAGAAAGGTAAAAAGGTAAAATGTAATAATATTCATAATTGATAATGGGACTGGTAAGAAAGTGACAGTAGCCTAATTTCATTATTGGTCTGAAATGTTCAGGCAAACAAGGAATATGTAGCAAACCCAATATATGCCTATCATTCTAATAATCTGCATGATGTATGGTATTACAGGAGATGCAAGGAACTGCAGATGTTGGTTTACAAAAACAAAACAAAGTGTGGAGTAACTCAGTGGGTCAGGCAGCATCTCTGATGGATATGGATAGACTAAAGAAGGGTCTCAACCACAAAAACGTCGCCTATCCATGTCTGACTGATTTATACCACGAAGTTTCAGCATTATCATACACATTTGTGGTAAAAGTGATTGTGTGATAATCACCTTGAATTTATTGAAATCAACAAAATTGTTTCTTGTATTTATATGTATAACTTACCTATTTTGAATCAGAGATATCACTTGAGAATAAGTTTTGCCAATTATACTCTCTGTATTCACCTTTACAATCCGATCACCTGCAAACAAAAAATTGCTTTTATATATCTTTTAAAAACTAAAATCGCTTAAATTTTTTTTAACACAAGTTGCTTTTAAAAGCATTTAAACTTTAAAATTTACCTTCAAAAAAATGCTTGGAAGAGCAGAATTATTTACAAACTGAAATCCAAGTTAACATTATGATGTCGATTTCATGTACGTGCATTTATAATTAAAACACCTCCTTTATTGGAATTTTCATAATGAAAACATAATATTCTCAACGTCCTACATCTTGGATATATCACATTTTGAAAATCGTTCATTAACATGCTACTCCTTTACAAATTGAACATTAATTTATTAGGCAGGGGAATCACAAATCTCAAATGTGTAACGCTCCTGTTAGCCCCACTTCTTTCGCCCAGAACTCTTTGCAAATTGTCCTTGGCTTGTCTTTCTTTCACCCTTCATTTTTATTCTCGAAAAAGCTCAGAGCTTTATTTAGAAATTGGTGCATTGAATTTTTGAAGCACATGCTAACTGGGGTATGTGCCCTCTGTAACCAATAATTTATAACCAATTGGTCACTCTATAACCAATACACAAATTCTATTATTCACAAGCAGGGCACAAGAGTTGTTTCAAACGATTTTATCAATCATATATCTCTGTAGCAGGAGTACAATGTCATATGAATGTTGTGCCAATATATCCAAAAGCATTCTAGTCTTAAATGGTAATGAGCAAGTAAATAGTTAAAGGACGGAAGAGTGTCCAAGAATATCAAATCCTCAATCAAGGCAAGACCTAGCATGTAAATGTTGGAGATAAGACTGAAGCAATCAACTGGAAACTCCAGCATCAGAGGCCAGTCTCCAGTCAATTCAATCCACTCCACATGATATAAATCAGCTGAGAGTATTGGATGTAGAAAAGGCTAAAGGGCCTGTCCCACCTGGCCGTCATTTGTGCCTCATTTGCGCGTCATATGTAAAATAGGTCGACGCGACGTCGCGCGCAAATCACGCGTCATCATGCTGTCTGGTGCGCATGATGTCATTAGAATACCCTGCGGCGCGCGGCGACGCATAGTTACGCACGGTGATGTAACCATGCGTCACCACACGATACACGTGAGACATCGGGACGCAGCGTGCAAGGCTAATGCGTTAGCGTGCGTACCCAATGCTTCAGCGTGCGTACGCGATAGGTCAGCACAAAATCCTGGAGCGCCGCGCGATACCGCGCACAACTCCACTCCTCCACGGCTCTCCATGCGCCCGTCCCGCGCTACCTACACGCTGCTCCTCAAATTGTGTTTCTGATTTTCTTTTTTGTGTTTTTGGAAGGAATTCTGTCCCTGATTTGTGTATTGGTCTTTATAACTTATTTTTTAAAATTCTGATTATATGTTTCCTATAAATCTCTGTAAGGTGTCCTTGAGACCTCGGTATAAGGCGCCCGTAAATAAAATTCATTATTATTATTATTACCCGTGCATCACAACGCGTCGACTTATTTTACATAAGACCCGTAAATGAGGCGCAAATGAAGGCCAAGTGGGACGGACCCTTAAGACCATACACTATCCCAATAAAGCACTGAAGGTCCACACACCAGAATTAGCTGTGCTTACAACCAAGCTGTTCCAGTACAGTTACAACACTAGCATCTACACAACAACGTAAAAAAATGTCCAGTTCAGAAAAAGGAATACAAATCTAACCCAGCCAATCACTACCAAATTAGTCGATTCTCAATTGTCAGCAAAGTAATGGAAGTTATCAAGGAGAGTACAAGCAATAATCCGCACACCAATAATCTGCTACTGATGTCTGGGTTGGACCACATGGCACCGCACCTTATCTCAGTATTAGTGCAAGCATGGACTAAGGGAATGTGGTGCCAAGGTGCCCTGGTAAAACCTATGTCAAAGGGCATCAAAGGGAACACATAGTTATCGTCCTTTGTAAAAAGGAACTATTGAAATCTGCATTGAAAGTCAGATATGACTACAGGAACGTTGCAGTGTAGTATCCGCTGATCAATTATAATTTATCAACGTCTATTTCAAAGAGTGTATTTATAACTAATTTGATTAAATATTAAAATGTTCATACGAGAAGTAGAAACAAGGAGCTGCAGATGCTGGTTTACAAAATAATGACAAAGTGCTGGAGTAGCCCAGCGGGTCATGCTGCATATCTGGAGAACATGGATAGGTGGGCATTGGAAGCCAGTTCTCTGGATACTTTCAAGAGAGAGCTAGATAGGGCTCTTAAAGAGAGCAGAGTCAGGGGATATTGGGAGAAGGCAGGAACGGGGTACTGATTGGGGATGATCGGCCATGATCACATTGAATGGGGATGCTGGCTCGAAGGGCCGAATGGCCTACTCCTGCACCTATTATCTATTGTGATGTTTTGGGTCGGGCCTTCTTCAGACTGATTGTATGGGGGGGGGGGGGGGGGGTGGTTGAAGAAAGCTGGAAGAGAGATGGGGCAGGACAAAGCTGGCAGGTAATGGGCTGACACAGATGCGGGGGGATATTTGATAGACAGAGACTGGACAAAGGCCAGAGATGAAAAGACAGTAGGTGTGAGGCAAAAGGATTGAAGAGTTGATTCTAACATGCAGAATTTTATATGTGTTTCAATTCCATGATTTTTATCTCTCCCATCACAGAAATTTCCTTCAATATCAAAATCGACACCACCCTGGACATGCCCTCATTCACTAGTGCTATCAGGGAGGTGGTACCAGAGCTGGAAAAACATGACCAGCAGGTTGAAGATTAACTTCTTCCAACAACCATCAGGCTGTTGAACACCGCACAACAGTTACCTCAGCAACTACGGTTGTGTGTTTGGTTGCACTACAGACGCCTGTATTTGCATTTTTATAGTCACCTACTATCACAGTAATTAATTAATTATATTTTTGATTATTATATATGATCTGTGTGTTACGGTTTTAACAAGCCTATTCAGTTGCAGCATGTAATAATTTCAATTTTACTGTTGTTGGTACACATGATAATTAAACACTCTTGATTCTTGACCCCTTTGCACTTCCTTTCTAGCCTTCAGCATCTTCAAATTTAATGATACATATTTTGGCTGCCTGATGTTCAATTGTCAAGCACTTTGTTACTTGAATTACCTTCCTAGATCTTACTATGTCCTTTTCCTCCTTTAAGACTCGCATTAAGACTTACCTCCATCTTAGCTATTGATGACAAATTTTGTTTGATTATGCTCCTGTGATAATAATGCTCTGGGATATATTACTACTTTAAAAGTGCTGATAAATACAGATTGTTGTTATTGTACAAAGTATTTGAACAGAACTATGATTTCAGCACATTTTAAATTATGGATTGGTCAAGCTATAATCAGCACTTCAGCCGTTCAATGCCTGATGCATCCTTCATGTATAAGTCAATTATTATCAAGCTATCTGATATTGGGAAATTTCCTGCACACATTTGTATCCTCATCCGAAGTCTATTTTCAACCAGTCAATGATAAATTAATGAGGCTCCCTCATCCAAAGGAATAACACCAACATAGTCCTTCCCTAACACCACATACATTTTGATCAATTACTTTAGCACAAAGAAGCACAACAATCTAGCTTTGACCATTTCAATACCAATTGGACCTAAAAATAGCAAACTCATTAATCCAAATTAACCATATCATCTTAAATGTTAATGGTTGTCTTTTATATGAACAGCATTTAGTTAACATTATATTAACTAAGATGTGTCATTCAGTTATGAGAGACCTACTAAAAAATTGGTAGATGTATTTCATTAATATCAGAGGCACTATATACCAATAGTGTCTGGAAAAAAAGGGACAAAGCATTTCATCTCTGTACTTCTGACTAAGAAGAATATCAAGCAAAAATGACTGTAGATTAGTACTCTACTGCCAGTCTGATGTAAAGTCAAGATTGGATTTGAGTCATAAGAACAAACAAAGCTATTATGCAACTACTTGCTGTTTTACTAGAAACAACTGGTATGATATCATCAGGATAAAACTAAGTAAACTGATATTAAATTATCAAACATGAGATTATTTTCTGGGATACTTGTCATACTTTGAATTTGTGTCGTTTGGTCAAATGAAAGTACCAACAAACACTTTCTGGTGACCTTGAGGAAAAATAAATACAACTGAATTTCAAGCTATTTCATATTACCTGTACAAAGCCCAGCTTGATGTGCTGCTCCCCCTTCCTTTACACTTTTAACAAAAATGGTATCCATAGGTTCTGTTTGGCCTTTCTGACGTCCTGTGAAATAAATGAAGTCCATAATGTTACATTCTTATATAAACTTTTTACGTTTCCACTAAAACATGCAATTTGGATTTTCTGATAGAATGGACCTTCATCTGCCAAGATGCTTGTTTCACTCCCCAGTGTTTTAGCTTGCTAGAAACCAAATTCATAACATTTCCCCATGATTTAAGCCATTGGACGTTATATCTTTAGTGGAATGAGATTAAAATCTCTGCTTAAAAATCTTAAGAATTTCTTGTGCTACCTTTTTGAATCCTAGCCTCAAGGGTTTTCTTTCTTCCAGAGCAGGAGGAAATGAAGAACAAAAAACTAAGGTCTATTTTTCATATTTTAAAGTGGCTATAAAATGAAATGTACTTGCAGAATTCAACAATGCAAAGATTTATCCAAAGGTGGAAAAGAGTGAAACTTCGGCAGCAACCCAAAGGTCTACATCACCAAGCCTTTTGCAGTAATTATCTAACATTCATGTGATCACCTTTGTACTGTGACATCAGTGTTAAGGGAACCATTGCCACAGAGATCAGAGAATGGTCTGGACAATAGTATACAAGGGAGCACAGTGACTAATGTGATTCAATTAAATGAACCAGTGTTTGTGCATCTATCCATTGAACACAAATAGCATCATTGTATATTTATACAAAATGTCTTGGTGAAACATGAAAAGCAGTGATATTGGAAAAATCATATGGAAAGAAATGGCAGATTAGTAAAATGGCAGTATTGTGAGATGATAGAAAACTTGAGTGCGAACATTTTAAGAAAACAATAATTAAGAATGAAACAGAAATAAGAACTGACAATGTTGGAAATCTGAAAAGGAAGTCTGAAAATATACAATTCAATGAATATTCAACTGTTCACACACACACACACACACAATAGGAGCATGATTAGGCCATTCGGCCTATCAAGTCTGCCCCACCATTCAATCATGGCTGATCTATCTTTATCTCTCAACCTCATTCTCCCACCTTCTCTCCATAACCCAACACCCGTACTAATCAAGAATCTATCTATCTCTGCCTTAAAAAAGAATCTTATCTATCTGTCTCTTATTTCAACAGCATTTTCTGTTTCCACTACACAGATTAATATTCTGTCCAATATAATTTTAACTAGTTTGCTTTCTCAAGTGGCAATAACTTGTTATATAAATGAATGAATAAGTTTATTGGCCAATTCACATACAAGGAATTTGCCTTGGTGCTCTGCCCGCAAGTGATAACATGACATACAGTGACAGTTAGGAAATGAGCAATAATGACATGTTTTTCTGAACAGCAACATTTGAGCAGTGCAGATCAGTTAATAGACTGATTTTTCTTTGGATATTTGGACAATTTCATTCTGTGTTAGACAAAAGAAACTAAACTTAAATGTGAAATTGTGAAGCTTTTAATCCAATCGGGTTGTTATCAAATATTGCTTCCCTAATCTCTCACAGATTTGATTGATACTGTTATCTTATTCTAAAAACCTGGGAAACTTCAGAAGTGCTGCTATATTGATGAGGATTTTCAACAAATTGCTATCCTTTACAGAAATCACCTGGTTTGTTGAAGGTTGATCTTTGATGTCAGCTGTAAAGTTGAAAATCTATTTTAAAGTACTCAGTTAAAAGTCAACTCAAACTTGCGATGTTGAAGTTAATTCAGGTCAAGTCTTGCCTCATGTATAAAGCAGCAAATAATCATTTCAACAAGGAGCATTATCTGATTATAGATTCTCTTCTTCTGTGCAAAAGTACTTTAAAAAAATAAAAAATTGAGGTCGGGTAAGGGGGGATGATAGTTGAAGAGTTGGTATGTCCTATTTACGTGATGCTCAAAAAAAACATTTGTTTTTCTTTTTTTCTCTTTCTCTTTTCTTTTCTTAGGGCCTATTTCTTAACTCTTTTTCTTTTTGTTTTTAATTTCGCTCTCATAGGGTCTTCGTCCTTTTTTGTTGTTACATTTTCTACACTTTTCTACACTTGCACTTTTTCCTTCACTTTCTTCTCTCTTTCAATCTTTTCTTTCTTTAGTGTAAAAAAATAAATAAAGGGAGTACATTAATTGTAAGAAGATATAAATGACGAGTATTAATGTATGTGGCTGTGATGTAATGTACTTCTAATAAATAAAAATTAAAAAAAAAAAAAAAAAAAAAAAAAAAAAAAAAAAAGATTCTCTTCTTCTTAAGACATCATAACCATGAATCAAATGATGACATAGATCAGTTTCCATTGCAAGTGTTAACAAGAACTCTTAGGCAATTTCAAAATTCAATGGGTTCAATGAGATCAACAGATCAGTCCAAACCCTACTAAATTCCTGCTGCACAGTATCTGATGGGTTTTTTTGTTAACTTATGTGTGTGCAATTAAAGCAAGACTCACCTCTTCCATTTCCATTTTCTTCATCCTGCAAAAGAATCAAAATGACATTCTGATTAACTGCAATATAGCACTCTTCTGATTCTAAGAGTCTAAGCAGTTTCTTGATTGTATTGCTTTTAAATGAGCATGTGTGAATTTTTTAAATTATTATTACAAAGTCACTGCAGACTTCACTAAATAAAAAATTCAAACCAAAAGATCGAATGTTGAAAATGCTGAAAGAGAAAACATTATTTGTCATGGCAAATTATTCTTTTTTTTTTTTTTAAGCATTCCGGTTTTTGGTTTATAAATATACTTACTGAACAGAAAAGAACTTTCACATAACTGCAGTGCAATTGAGCTTACCACATCTGGTACTTAATAAACAATTCCAACATTCACATAGTTCGGGATCACCACAGTGGTTACATTTTATTTTGTTACATAGGCTCCAATGGAAAACCCCACTATCCAATAAAATTAAAATTAAACTTAAAACCTACAATGAGTATTATCTGATTATGGATTGGCTTCTTCTTAAGATCACATAACTATGAATCAAATGATGACGTAGATCAGTTTCCATTGCAAGTATTAACAAGAACTCTTAAGGGCCCATCCCACTGACACGACTTTACAGCGACAGTCTTCGACCTTCAAGCTCGAAGGCACTTGCCTGGAAAACCTCGAGCTGGATCTACCGTCAGCGATGAAACCACGAGCTGGATAGACCGACCGCGCACACACACACAAACGCATCGCAAAGTGGGGGGCCGGGGAAAGCAGGGGAGCGCTGTCTGAAATTCACACCCGCGATGAAGAGGAAGGTAAAAGACGGCTGCACAGTGTACGTTAAGTCCTTTAGAGAGCGGGGAAGTGGGGGGGAGAGAAGGGGAGAGAGAGGGAGAGAAGGAGAAAGAAGGGGGGAGAAGGGAAGAGAAGGGGGGAGGAGGGGGGGGGGGAAGAAGGAGTGGAGACACTTTTAAGAAGCCATGCAACTTTTAATAAATAAATAAATCTTTTACATTACCGGTCGGTTTTCCTGAAAAGTCCAATGAGCCAATTAAAATGGCCGGTCAGCGAAGGAGATTGCCTACAGCTGCCCTCGACTGCCTGTATCTACATAGCGACCCCACTCCACTACGAGTTCAAAAGAACCATGCCGATCAATTTTTACTCGCGGAAAAATTTTCAACATGTTGAACATTTTTCCTCTACCAAACTGAGGCCGCGAGTATGCGGGAACTTCCCTCGAGCATGAAGGAGAGTTCCAGTGACCTCATAGGACCTCCTAGGACCACGTGTCGACCATGCTGTGAGTTTCAGTCGAGGGCAAACTCTTCTAAACTCACAGATTAGGTCACCGCAGTGGGACAGCCCCTTTAGGCAATCTCAAAATTCAATGGGTTCAATAAGATCAACAGATCAGTCCAAACCCTACGTTTCCAAAGCAGGTAGACACAACATGCTGGAATAACTCAGCGGGACAGGCAGCATCTCTGGAGAGAAGGAATGGGTGACTTTTCGGGTCGGGACCCTTCTTCAGTCTGTCTTGACCCGAAACGTCACCCATTCCTTCTCTCCAGAGATGCTGCCTATCCCGCTGATTTACTCCAGCATTTTGTGTCTACCTTTGATTTAAACCAGCATCTGCAGTTTTTTCCTATATGTTTCTAAAGCAGCTTTGTTTTTCAGTGCATGTTTTATATAGTGGCCCAAACCCTTCTAAACCTCTCCTATCCATGTATCTGTCCAAATGTTTTTTAAATGTCGTTACAGTACCTGCTTCAACTACCTACTCTACTCTGTTTGTACATTCTCCTCATGACCTGCATGGGTTTTCTCCGGGATCTTTGATTTTCTCCCACACTCCAAAAACATGCAGGTTTGTATGCTAATCGGCTTGGTATAAATGTAAATTGTCCCTAGCGGGGGTAGAATATTGTAAGTGTGCAGGGATCGCTGGTCAGCGTGGACTCGGTGGGTCGAACGGCCTGTCTCCGCACTGTATCTCTAAACTAAACTAGTTAGTCTCTGTCACATGGACTATTATCTGAAATGTGATATTATCTAGCAATAAAAATGTTTTTTTCCCCCAAAGCTTTTCATATTCTGGCGGCAACCTTAGTCCACCAAGTCCCTTTTTGATTCCAAGAAAGTTTGGATGCCCATAAATGTATGGATCGAAGGAAAAGAGGCGGCAGTCACCAAATAATTGGAATAGATAGATAGATAGATAGATTCCTTTATTGTCATTCAGACCTTTCGGTCTGAACGAAACTTCGTTGCCTGCAGTCATACATATAATAAATAACAAAACACACAATAAACACAAATTAACATCCACCACAGTGAGTTCACCAGGCACCTCCTCACTGTGATGGAGGCAAAAGTCTTAAAGTCTCTGTCTCTTCCCTCTTTGTTCTCCCTCTGCGCTGAGGCGATCCAGGCTTCTGACGCTGTGACCCCGCCGGGTGATGGTAAGTCAGTCCCGCGGCTGAATCCGTGCTCCGTCCGTGACAGGCCGGTTCAAACTCCGCGGCTCGGGGTGGCCGAAGCTGCCGAAGCTGCCGCCCTCCAGTCCAGCGGACGCAGCTGTAGTTGCGGGAGGCCCAGAAAAACAGGTCACCCACCTGCGACCTGCGAGCTCCCGACGATGTCATCCACCGGGCCCGCGGCCGAGCCTCCGGACTCAGGTCGCCACCAGCGTCCTCGGTCGCCACCGCCGGAACGCCACCGCAGCCCCGAAGCCGGCCAGCCCCGCGCTGGTAAATCCTGGCTCTGCCTCCGGAGCCTCGAGTTCGGTCGGTCGCAGTTGGAGTTGGAGGCCGGCAGCTCCGCCATTTTGGCCTCAGCGCAGACGGAGGCGGAGAAGGGGGATACGACAAGAAAAAGTCGCATTCCCCCCCCACACAACCCAATAAACTAAAATTTGACTAAAACAGGACAAAAGAAAACAACAACAAAAGTAAAAACAGAGGGACTGCAGGCGAGCCGCAGCTGTGCAACAGCGCCGCCACTTCCGGATCGAGACACAAGTAACTGCAGATACTGGAAACTTGAGCATCAGTATGAAGGGTCTCAACCTGAAACGTCATCTGCCCATTCTCTCCACAGATGCTGCCTGACCCACTGTTATACGCGCTGTCTTCAGCACTTTGTTTTTTGCAGTAAATTAGAGTAGTCGTTTAGAAGTAATAGTGGCCAGTATGAAGATTTCATCAGGAGAAGCTAAGGCAACTAGTTAGGTGCAGGTTTGGTGGAGGAAATACATGGTTCCATTAATGGCAAAGATACTGAGTCCAGAATTCATTCATTCATAATTTAGTTTATTTTAGAGATACAGAATGGAAACAGGCCTTTTGGCCCACTGAGTCCGTGCCAACCAGCGATCACCCGTGCACTAGTTCCATCCTGCACACTAGGGACAATTTACAGAAGACAATTAACTTAAAAACCTGCACATCTTTGGAATATGGGAGGAAACCGGAGCACCCATACGAAACTCACTTGATTATAGGGAGAGCATACAAACTCTGTACATACAGCACCCATAGTCAGGATCAAAACCGTGTTTCTGGCACTGTAAGGCAGCAACTCTATCTCTGTGCCACCTAAAATATTATTGCTGTCTAATTCCAGACAGTGTCATAATCTTCAGGCACCTGGGAACTTTAAATTTATTTCAAATGTCAAATACTGTGATCCTGTAGTTTAATAAAAAACTAAAGGTCCTTCTAGTGGCAAATACCTCATCCTGGGTGCACTGTAAACATATTCCCCCCTTGTGAAAAGGGTTCTATTTTCCCCTGTTTTTTTTCTGTAGTTAATAACTGTAAATAGATTGTTTTGTTAACTGCTTTTCCAAAAGCAAACAATCACATCTGCTTTATAACAATTCATTTTCTTTTAAAATCTAGAAAATTAAATATTATTTGTTATTTTATAGTTATTTTATTGCTTTTCATGGAGTTGGTTTTTGAGTACATAATCGTTATTAATAATATCAAATTCCAATAAAAATGCATTGGCTTCTGATAATTACTCATGGAACATGTCCAGAATGAGTAATGCCCCTTAATATAAGGCGTAAAGAAACAAGTCAAGTTGCATCGGTTGAGAAATAGCTTGTGGCTTTGGTATTAAGCTTCAACCAATATCATTGATCACAAATTACCTCATCATTACATCACCTCTGTGTGTGAATCTTGTATTATGTGGTTTCTTACATCTTGTTAATCTCCACACCAGAAGTATATTTGTTGTGGAAGGTTGTAAGAAATGAAACTTTCCACAGTGGTTCTGCAACTTCACTTGAAACCCATTTCACAATCCCTCAAAATTCATATCATTACAAAAAGCATGCGTATATATGCTTCAAAAGAACGTCAAATTGCCAGAATTTTATTACTTTTAACCACTTTTTATATCCTTGATTTCTATAAGTTAGCAGTGTCTTCATTTAGGCATATCTTGTGCACTGGAAATATGAACAGTGGGCCTTGTGAAAAAACATGACAGGTTGGTTGCAGGTAATAGTACAATTGGGTTACACAAAGGATACACATTCTACAATCTTCCTTTATGTTCAAGCACAATATGTAACATACTGGCATTCTAAATCAAAATGTTGAAAAGACTTACTGGAAATATAACCCAAATGGTGTATGTTAATTTGTATGGAATTAAACAATTTACTTTTTTCTAAATAAAAGAGTCAAAAGACAATACAAGGACCACGCATTGTGGCCAGATTTATATCAGATTCATTCCAATAGCTCATGTATGATATGATTTGCTAGACAGCATACAAAAGGTTTCTCCACTGTATCATGGTACATATGTCAAGATATCAATGCCAATGTCACCAGCAATAACAGTTTCCATTGGAAATATTAAAACCTAAAACAATATTTTGAATACAATTGTTTTCATAGACCACTCATTGAAATTAAGGCAGCCTGCTCATGAAATGCATATCAGAGACATTCAGGTAAATGCTCAAACTGGAGCAGTTTTTTCCCCACAAAATTTCTTTGGAAACACTTTCATCTTTTTTGCTTGTGTCATTCTTTGCCCAGCTCCACTACATCAAGAAAGGAGTGACAAAACTTCACCATGGTTAATAGTCTATTTATAAACTAGGGTTAATGCAGCTAATTGAAAACGCCTCGTTTTGAAAGCAGAGTTCTCACATGTTTTGGTCAACATTCTCCCTTAAACCACAAGACAAAAATAAACCTGCTGTTCCCTTATCCCACTATTTTTTGGACACTGTTGTCGACGACTTGTTTCTGACTGCCGTTTTCTGCCCACAACACAGTGGCTATTTTGGTTGTAAATGTGTTCAACATAAACAGGACAAGCATATTTCCTTTTATATATTCTCACGAGTTAGGCAGGATATCCTGCTTTGTAAGCACAGAAAATATGTTAAACATTTGTTTAAACTAATAGTACAACCTGTTACTGTCATACACAACGGCATATTTTTAAGTGAAAAACTAAAAATCTTTGATCTACCTTCTTATATCTCCATATTTCGACTTTGAGCACCTTTATCTCCCTTATCTTTCAACTTCTATTCTTGTTCCTTTTTCCTGCATATAGTTTTTTTCTTGGTACGAATCTCTCACATCTGTTTCGTTACTCATGTTTCTTCACGTCCTTTGTTTACTATTTAATATCGTATGTCTTTTTTTTGCCATTCTTTGTGTTTCATTTTAACCAGAAAAAATTTGGTGACCTCGTTAAAAAATAATGCTGAATGATGTGGGGGTAGGGATATTTAACGGTTAAATGTTAGTGAGAGCTGCACAACTAATCACATTGCATTATACATCATCATCAGACATCAGTCTGAAGAAGGGTCTCCACCCGAAACGTTGCCCATTCCTTCTCTCCAGAGATGCTGCCTCACCCGCTGAGTTACTCCAGCATTTTGTGCCCACCTTCGATTTAAACCAGCATTTGTAGTTCTTTCTTACACATAATCACATTGCATAATACCTGCTGAAAATGTGAGCAGTCAATTCCAAGAATAGTAATCACGAAAATTGCATTTTTAGTAGAATTCATTTACCTAAACCTCTCCAAACCTTAGCAGCAATATTTCATTTACAAGCCAACTGAACAGTTAATGGGATTCTGTCCAGTTTTTTCACATTCCACATGTGACAATCCAATTGAATGCTTAGATTTCTGGAGATTGCTTTTGATCTGATTGATGTAGCTGCAAAATATAAAAAATATAAATATACGTTTCTGCTGGCTCAGCAACATTGTTGTCCACATATTTGCCCAATAAGTTTATCCACCAGGTAATAAAGTAAGTAAGTAAGTTTATTGGCCTCAATCACATACAAGGAATTTGCCTTGGTGCTCCGCCCACAAGTAACAACATGACATACAGTGGCAGTTACGAATGACTCAGAAAACACTAAACATTAATAATAGTAAAACATTAATGATAAAACACCATTGATCAAGCATGTAAACCAACAAAATACCAGATCAAAGGGAGGCTACCGATTTTTGGCTGTTGAGTACAGCAAATACTCGTGGATAAAAACTGTTTTTATGTCTGGCTGTGGCAGCTTTCACAATCCGGAGTCGCCTTCCAGAGAGAAGTGATTCAAAGAGTTTGTGGCCAGAGTGAGAGGGGTCAGAGATGATCTTGCCCGCTCGCTTCCTGGCCCTTGCAGTGTACAGTTCATCAATGGAGGGAAGGTTGCATCCAATAACCTTCTCTGCTGATCGGACGATTCGCTGCAGCTTCCAGGTGTCGTGCTTGGTGGCTGAGCCAAACCAGACCACATGGAGAAGGTGAGAACAGACTCTACGATGGCCATGTAGAATTGGACCATCATTGCCTGTGGCAGATTGTGCTTCTTCAGCTGCCATAGGAAGTACATCCTCTGTTGTGCCTTTTTGACTGTGGAGTCGATGGTAGCCCCCCACTTAAGGTCCTTGGAGATGATGGTTCCCAGGAATTTAAAAGACTCCACAAATGTGACTGTGGTGTTGTTGATGGTGAGTGGGGTGAGGGGAGGGGGAACTCTCCTAAAGTCTACAATCAATTCCACTGTCTTAAGAGCATTGAGCTCCAGGTTGTTGCTACGGCACCAGGACACCAGCTGTGACACTTCCTGTCTGTAGGCAGATTCCTCCCCATCCTGGATCAGTCCAATCAGGGTTGTGTCGTTCGCAAACTTGAGAAGCTTGACAGAGGTGTCTGTGGAGGTGCAGTCATTGGCGTAAAGAGAGTAGAGGAGAGGAGAGAGTACGCAGCCTTGCGGTGCTCCTATGCTGAGTGTTTATGGGTCCGAGATGTGCTTTCCCAGCCTCACATGCTGCTTCCTGTCTGTCAGGAAGCTGGTGATCCACCAACAGAGGGGTTCAGGCACAGTCAACTCGGAAAGTTTGGAGTGTAGTAGCTCTGGCACAATGGTGTTGAATGCAGAGCTAAAATCAACAAACAAAATCCTCGCATAGGTCCCCTGGCGGTCTAGGTGCTGTAGGATGAAGTGGAGGCCCAGGTTGACTGCGTCATCCACAGATCTATTGGCCGGATATGCAAACTGCAGAGGGTCCAGCAGGGGGATCGTGATATTTTTCAGCTTGGCCAGCACAAGCCTTTTGAGTGTCTTCATGACTACAGAGGTCAGTGCGACAGGCCTGTAGTCATTAAGACAAGTAATCCTTGCCTTTTTGGGTACAGGGACAATAGTGGTGGCTTTGAAGCAGGCAGGGACAGTACATGTTTGTAGGGACTGGTTGAAAACGTCTGTATAGACCGGTGTCAGCTGTTTGGCACAGAGCTTAAGAGTAGAGGGGGAAACATTGTCAGGTCCTGGAGATTTCCGGCTTTTTTGTCTTCTGAAAAGCCTCTCCACCTCCTCTATTTTTATTGTTGATATTGGATAGAAACATAGAAACATAGAAAATAGGTGCAGGAGTAGGCCATTCGGCCCTTCGAGCCTGCACAGCCATTCAATATGATCATGGTTGATCATCCAACTCAGTATCCTGTACCTGCCTTCTCTTTAACTCCCTCTTAAATATAAGTGATGTTGTGCAGCACAGAGGGTGTGGGTGATTGGGTGTGAAGTGGTGATTGGAGAGGGGTGGGTGTAGAAGGGCCCAGTCTTTGCAGACTGAGGGTACACAAAAATGCTGGAGAAACTCAGCGGATGCAGCAGCATCTATGGAGCGAAGGAAATAGGCAACGTTTCGGGCCGAAACCCTTCTTCAGACTGATAGGGGGTGGGGAGAAGAAAGGAAAAAAAGGAAAAAGGCGGAGGAGGAGCCCGAGGGCTGGGGGAGGGGAGGAGACGACCAGATGGCTGATGAAGGGGAGGGGACAGCAAGGGCTAGCAGAATTGGGAGAATTCAATGTTCAGGCCACCAGGATGTAGACTGCCCAAGCGGAATATGAGGTGCATTTCCTCCAATTTACGGTGTTGCTCGCTGTGGCCATGGAGGAGACCCAGGACAGAGAGGTCAGATACGGAATGGGAGGGGGAGTTGAAGTGCTGAGCCACCGGGAGTTCAGGTTGGTTATTGCGGACCGACCGGAGGTGTTCCGCGAAACGATCGCCAAGCCTCCGCTTGGTCTCACCGATGTAGATGTAGATCACTTTGCAGACTGAGGTCAGGCTGTGAGTGGGTGTGAAGTGTTGGTTGGGGTGGGAAATGGTCCAGTCTTTTCGTACTGGAGTCTTGTCTTAAGTAGGTGTGAAGTGGTGAATGGGAAGGAGAGGGTGCAGGGTCCATTCTTTGTAGACTGGGGTCTGGCTGTGTTGGTTGGGGAGGGGGTACCAGGGTTACATTTCTGATTTTCAAACCTGCAGTAAAACTCATTCAGGTCATTGGTCAGCTGACGATTGTCCAAAGAGTGGGGGGCTTTCCTCTTGTAGCTGGTAATTTCTTGCAAGCACTTCCAAACTGAAGAAGAGTCACTAGCTGAGAACCTGCTCCTCAACTTCTCAGAGTACCTTTCCTTGGCAGCTCTGATTCCTCTTCTCAGCTTGTACTTGATCTGCCTGTAGAGGTCTGCATCCTCGCTCCTGTAGGCTTCCTCTTTAGACCGTCGGAGCTGTCTGTTCTGCAGTGAACCAGGGCTTGTTTTTGTTGTTGAACCATGTCCGGGTCTTAGTTGGAATGCAACTGTCCTCGTAAAAGCTGACATATGATGATACACTGTCCGTATACTCATCGAGGCTTGTGGTTGCTTCCCTGAACACATTCCAATCCGTGCAGTCAAAGCAGGATTGTAGGTTCTCAATGCCCTCGCTTGTCCACCTTTTCGTTGTTCTGACCACAGGCTTAGCAGCTATTAGTTTCTGCCTGTAGGTCGGAATAAGGTGATCAGAGAGACCCAGACTCGCCTGGGGAACAGAGCGATGTGCGTTCTTGATTGCCGTATAACAGTGATCGAGTGTTCTCTCCCCTCTGGTGGGGCAGGTAACATGAAGTCTGTATTTTGGAAGGTCACGGCTGAGGTTAGCTTTGTTAAAGTCCCCCAAAACAATGACCATGGAGTCTGGGAAGTCCCTCTCTACCCTCATTACCTGGTTAGCGAGTTGCGATTGCACCACATACGCAGGCTTCTGGGGGGGATGTAAACTCCAGCGAGAATTAAATTCCCTCGGAGAGTAGAAGGGTTTGCAGTTTATAAAGAGGGATTCTAGGTTGGGAGAGCAGAAATTGGACAGTACCGTGATGTCGCTGCACCAGTCCTGGTTGGTTTAGAAGCATATTCCACCACCTCTTGATTTCCCCGCTGACTCCACTTCGCGGTCCACTCTGTGAAGTTGGAAGCCAGCCAGTTGCAGCGCACTGTCCGGGGTCGACTCACAAAGCCAGGTCTCGGTGAAACACAGGGCAGCAGCTCGAGAGAAGTCCTTGTTTGTCCGATGCAGGAGTTGCAGTTCGTCCACTTTGTTCTTGAGAGAACGTACGTTTGCCAGGAATATGCTCGGGAGTGGTGTGGGTGATCCTCGTCGCTGGAGTCAGGTGAGTGCTCCAGAGCGCTTCCCACGGGTCCTCCTCCGTCTCAAGACCTTGAACGCAGCCACAGCCCCGCCGACGAGTATGTCCAAATAATCCAGCGAGTGAGAGAAATCTGGAACGATGTTTAGAGGTACCGTATGTCCGATGTTTATGAGTACCTCTCTCATGAAAGTAATCTTTGTAGGGTTTTCACAGATGACACAAACGAACAAACACATACAAAACAGCAAGGAGCAGTACACCGTGGCAGCCATCGTCGGCGCCAGCAGCAGCAAGCAGCTACATTGTAGAATTCAGTGAAAATCTATGAAGTTTTGCTGAAGTCATTTTGTTTCTTAGGTTTTAACAAAAATGATTTTGGTAAAACTATTGGTTTTCAAAGATCAAGAGTGTTTTATTGTCAAATGTACTGAAACGATCAAAGAAATTCTTACTTGCAGCAGCACAACAGGTTTTCAAACACAGTAGTCAAAAGATAATATAATAAACAAACATTAAAAAGTAACATTAAAAAAAAACAATAATGCAAAATATAGGACAAAGTCTGAAGACCCTAGTGTAGGAGTGTCAAACTCATTTTAGGTCACGGGCAAAATGCGACTTCATGCGCGCCGGATCACACCACACACGCGCAAATGCAGTCCAATCCGACAGCATTGACAGATGCAGCCCACTCTGGCATCGTGGAAATCATCCCGCAGGCCATATTGGACCCCTTCGCGGGCCCCATCCGGCCCATGGGCCGCGAGTTTAACACCCCTGCCCCAGTGCAATCAAGGCAGTTTTTAATAGGCACTACTGAAATGTAGAGGCATTGATGGGCTTTCTTGTGCTGGGTCTAGGACACATCTTCAGAGATAAGCACGTCCAAGAACTTGAAGTTGATGACTCTCTCCACCACCAACCCATTGATGTGGATCCTCAGCCTTCCCCTTCAAAAGTCAACAATCAGTTCCTTGGTTTTACTGATGTTGAGAGCAAGGTTGTTCTGGCATCATTCAATCATATGATCAATCTCCCATCTGTATCTGACTCATCATTATTCATAATTCATCCAACAACAGTAGTGTCGTCAGCGAATTTAAAGATGGAGTTGGAACTGTGTCTGGCTACACAGTCATGGATATAGAGTGAGTAGAGCGGGGGGGGGGGGGGGGTGAACATACAGCCTTGAGGTGTCCCTGTGTTGATGGTTATTGAAAAGGTGTTGCCAATTCGTACCACTTGAGTTTCAATAAGCTTTGAAAGTTTACGCAAAATTCAAGTACAGCATAAGTGCAATATTAGTATTTTACTGTGTTGTGTTCCCTGTTAGACAATCTCCCCAATATCAGAATAATGAGACAGACTGCACTTCTGATTTCCCATTTAGGACAGAGATTTAACAAGTGGAATAGTAGGAATAGTTGAAGGTAATTGAGGAAAGAAAACGAATTCTGTGAATTACAGCAATAATACTGATAACCGAAAAGGTTTGTTTAACATTCACGGTAAGTATCCGTGCAACAATTAATCTTTTAACAATATTATGTTAAATGCTTCACAACTCGATCATTCAGAACCTCTGCAAAAGAAAATCCAGTTTAGGAACTTTTTAGGAACAAAAATTAAATTTCTGATAATATTGTTAAAACACCTTCTGACCAAAAAGTCATTCAAATTTGCATTTTTAATAGCTAATTTTGTAATTTTCTTATCTTCTATGTTTGATATATGACATTAATGGAGAATGTGAATGACACTGCACCACAATAATGTGCAAAGATTAAACGGATTATTTTTGAAGTAATTTAATTATCAAACATATTTGAAAATAGCAACATCTTTTAATAAAAACATGTATAATTTCCTACACTATTTGAAAATTAGTATTTTTTATTTCTGGGCTAGTTATATTCCTGTAAAAACTCATTTACTGAATGTTAGGCAAACAAGCCAGCATTCCATACAGAAGCACTAAGTATGGACACTGGACAACTTTGTGCTTCAGTGAAGGATTAAGGGAAACTTTTGTTTGGAAAAGCTATAGTGGAAATTTCCAACTTGGGAGAAAAAGAAAATTAGCAAAAATAACTTTCAGAAATTTTAATTTGCATAAGTGCACAATTAACGACGATATCTGCAATTTTTTTTTAAATTCTCACTGTGGAATTTAGCTACAAAAAAATCTCTTTTTTTGGCTATCTGGTAACATTCCAAAGAGATTAGGGCATAAGAAAAGCCAAGCATTCGAGTGTGGGATTACAATAACTTTTAAAGTCTCACATTTAAGAAAATGTGCTACTTCAGAGTGAGCAGAAGTAGAAAGTACACATTTAAATTGAAAACACATTTTAAAAGTCAAATAAAAATACTAAGAAATATTTTTTCCGCATAATAGGAAGTTCTTAATTTCAATTTGTAGCAAAGCAAAAGATCCTGTATATACTCATGTGTATTCTTGTTTGCAGACCCTAAGGTGGCGATTTCAGCAGTCAACAGATGACTTTCAGTTTGACTGGGGGTGGCGGGGGCGGGGCGGACGTAAGGGTGCAGAGGAATGCAGTTTTACTGAAAAATAGGGAAAAGAAAGTTAAAGTAAAAAATGAAAAAAATGTAGTTCTTGCATGAATAGATAGTTCATAAATGAGTTTACTGATCCACTATCAGTGAAATTTCAAAATAATTGTACTCCGAACTAAAAGAACGTAAAAGTCTGCAAAGAGTTGCTAGAAAGCTTAATAATTTATCTGTTAGCAACAATTCTTCAGTTTTCCTAAAGGGCCTGTCCCACTTACATGTCCTTGGCACGCAAATTACGCGACCTCGTGGTCGCGTTGAGGCGCACGGGCATCGTATGGCCGCGCGGGGCCGGTCCCACTGAGAACGGCGGAGGGGTATATAGTTGTGCGCGACGTCGCGCAGGGCTCCGAAATTTTTGTAGCGAACAAAATCTTCGCGCGCCAACGGCCTGTCGCGGAACTGACGGCCAAAGTGGGACAGGCCCAAGACCCTGGTGCGACGCAACGCCTCACCTCCAACAGCAGCAGAAGCAGGCAAACGATCGTCGAACTCGGCCTGGGGCTCACGGCCGTTGCGGTCCGGATCCGCCCCCACTTCTACTCCCAGACCGGGGCCAAGAAAATTGAAGATAGACACAAAATGCTGGAGTAACTCAGCGGGACCGGCAGCATTTCTGGAGAGAAGGAATGGGTGATGTTTTGGGTCAAGACCCTTCTTTTCAGACTGAAGAAGAGTCTCGACATGAAACATCATCCATTTGCTTCTCTCCAGAGATGCTGCCGGTCCCGCTGAGTTACTCCAGCTTTGTGTCCATCTTCAAATGACGTCACGCGCTCCACACGGCTGTGCGTACGCATGAAATCGCGAGCGACCTCCGCGGGACCGTCGTGGCTCAACGCGACCACGAGGTCGCGTAATTTGCGTGCCAAGGACACGTAAGTGGGACAGGCCCTATAGTCACCCGAAGACAACAGGGTAATGTGAAAACTACAAAATAGAGATGGGTTGCTTGCATGATCAGGTTGAGCAATGAGCAATATATATTGTATGCAGTTATATTCAGACTATTATTTAGCTATGCCTTGCGTACTGCTTCATGTAGTTGCCCATACAAACTAAATCTGGAGAAACCAATTTGAAACTGTCTCACATGTTGTAAAAAGAGCTTTCCTTCTGCTCAGCGATTCAAGTCAATCTTGTCAAATAAATAATTTTATAAATCGATCCAGTGGTAGTAACTGTCTAGTCAGACCTCTACCTTTAATCCTCTCACCAACACATCAAAGCAGAACAATCATTGGTATTATGAAAAAATATTTAACCGCTGATAAATAAGGGTTAAAACTAAGACACTTTTCCTGAAACAAATGAAACTGATTTAAATTTAATCAAAATCAATATAATAGAAACAAGATAAAATTCCATGCTGTTTTTTTTCTTATATAGATCACCAGAGACAGTGCCAAGAGGCTTAAAAAGAACATCCACAATACATATCATGACAACGTTGACAAGCTTGACAACGTGCACAATTGCGGAACCCTTTATGATTTAACATTGTTCTGGAAAAAATGCCTGCAGTCTGCTTATTAATGTGTCATTCCCATAATCAAATAAATCAAACAAATATTAATCTCTTTAATACATTATTATACAATTATTTTAAAAAAACACAGGAAAGGACAATGTTTACCCAGATTGTTTTTTTTAATTGCAGGGTGTCTCAAAGAAATTCACATTTAAAAATTGTTGAAAAAAATATTGCTTTCCCTACACACTGAATAGAAGCTACCTATGCATTAAAACTTTATTTGGGGTACAAACTACGATCACAATTCTTACTTGCCCATAATTTATAAACCATATTTTTCTGCCAACATTTCCTTTTGATAATAGGCAACGTTTCGGGCCGAAACGTTGCCTATTTCCTTCGCTCCATAGATGCTGCTGCACCCGCTGAGTTTCTCCAGCATTTTTGTGTACCTTCGATTTTCCAGCATCTGCAGTTCCTTCTTTAACACATTGGACAGGTCCCGTTCATTTCCTTTTAACTCACTCTTTCTTTCAGCTTGTGTAAGAACTGGCCGTTTTTTCCTTGCCATCCTTATATATTTTCCATTTTTCAGTACAATCAGACTGTACTATAGTATATGGACTACACAATATTATACAAAGCAGCTCGTGAAGTTGTGTTTATTTTATTGTCATACGTACATGTACAGATCTTGCTTGCACATGAAAACAAATTATACATAAATTACACATAACCTTTCTAAAAGACTGTGCAAAAAAAAACAAGGCAATAGTGCAAAACAGAAAGAAAACAAACTTTTTTTTTTTTAAGTCCATGCTGGTAGAGGTGGTGGCTTTGGTGTCATAGGATTAGGGTTGTGTTGGTTGGATCAAGACCCTGATAGTTATAGGTATGTGGCAATTCCTGAGACTGATGGTGTGGTACTTCAGGTTCTGTACCTCCCGCCCAATCGCAGCAGTGAAAAAAGGGCATGGCCCCAATTGTGGGGATTCTTAATGATAGATGCTGCCTGCTTGAGGCAGAACCTCCTCTCGATGGATGGGAGGACTGTGCTCATGATGATCTGGACCGAGTACAGCTCTCTATGCAGTCTCTTGCATCCCTGTGCACAGGAACTGCTGAACCACGATGCAACCAGTCAGGAAACCTTCTACAGTGCATCTGTAGAGGTTTGTTAGAGTCTTCAGAGATGCCTAATCTTTAAACTTGTAAGAAAGTATAGGTGTGCCTTCTCCTTGATTACATATATGTGCTGGGCCAAGACAGGATCGTCCGAGGTGTTAACCAGGAATTTGAAGCTGCTAACTCTCTTCACCATTAACCCATTACTGAAAATCTGGTGCGTGGATTTCGACTTCCACTTTCTGAAGTCAACAATTAGCTCCTTGTGCTTTTTGGCATTAAACGAGAGATAGTTGTTGTAGCAGCACTCAACCCAGGTTTCTATCTCTTCCAGTACACTGAGTCGTCACCACCAATGATTCAGCCAACTATAGTGGTTTCATTGGTGAATTTATAGATAGTATTGGAGCTGTGCTTAGCCACAGTCATGGGTATAACGAGAGTAAAGCTGGGAGCTAAACATACAGCCTTGAGGTGCACCTATGGTGATGGGCAGTGATGAGATGGGCAGTGATGAGATGTTATTGATTCGCATTGATTGAAGTCTGCTGATGAGGAAATCAAGGATCCAATTGCAGTTCTAATGAAGGGTCTCAATCCCTAAATATTAAATGTTCCCTTTTCTGCACATGCTATCCGACCTGCTGAGTTTTTCCAGCTTTTCACGATTTAATTGAGTCATGGATTCATACACCATGGAAATAGGCCATTGGGCCCAACTTGCCCACCTGACCAAAATTCCCATCTCCACTAGTCCCACCTACCTGCGTTTGGCCCATGTAGATTGGCTATTTCATACTATGGTGCACTTTAAATCAGCTTGTCCAAGTGGGTGTAGAACAGCTCCCCCATAAGCCCGAAGCGTGGCGGAGGCCTTTTCAATACGTTCAGCATTATGAATTTTTCTAAACTCTGTTAATGAGATGACGTAGCATTTTGCGCCAGTATCAACCTTCATGATCAAAGGCCTGTTATTCACAAACATGGTAACCTCAGGGTCAAGTTGCTCGTTAGACGAAGGGAGGAGAGAGTGGATGGCGGAACTGGTATCTGCACTTTCTGGGAGTGGAGCGGGGGATGGCAAGTCAGACTCTTGGAAGTAATTATCAGCAAGCTCATGTTGTAGCAGGTGCAGGCTCGTCCTTGAATTCACACGGGAACGGCAGCATCGTGCAAAGTGGTTTAACTTCTTGCAGAAATTACAGGCTTTTCCATAAGCAACACAGAACTGACGACCCGTAGCATGGAAATAGTTGCAATTTTGACACCAAACAGTAGACTCCACATCCAGATCTCGCGTTTCATATACCCTCCCACGGTCGGTCCCACGACCCCACTGCCAACTAACGTTTCCACCGCGGCCTCCCTGCGACGTTTGGCGACCAGCTCGCCTATCTTATCACCCTCCCTGCCTGTCGGGTCGCCGATCGTTTCCCCAATTCCCTCACCGGCATTTTCTCCGGTGAAAGGAGGCGAGGCGGATTCATACCGCACACGGGCCGGACGGGTTTGCAGGCCACCCATTAGATACGGTGATTTTGTGTAATTTTATAAACTTTCCCAAATGTGTTATTAACATTCCACCAATGTTGCTTAGCCACTGATGCTTCTTTTGTTTCTACAATGAAAGATGAAGATTGGCTATTTCATACTAGCCAATTATAGTGCATGTTAGTAGTGACTCCGCCTAGTATGTGCTTTATATTATCAAGAGCTTGCCTACACAAGTTGGTATTAGCTGCTAGGAAATGTAATGTCCTGCAGATCCTTGCTGTAAGTAGATTAAATAAACATGTATTGTATCTTGATATGTGTTCGACTCAACTCATTACAGCCCATATCCTTCTAAACTTTGCCTAGCATGTACCTGATGAAGAGTTCGACCAGAAACATCACCTATTCCTTTTCTCCAGAGATGCTACCTGACCCACAGAGTTACTCCAGCATTTTGTGTCTATCTTCGATGTAAACCAGCCTCTGCAGTCCCTTCGCTGTCCAAACGTCTTTTAAAAGTTGTAAAAGTACCTGCTTCAACTACCTCTTCTGGCAGCTCATTCAATATACAAATTGTTGTTCATATTAAATCTTTCCCCTCTCACCTTAAACGCATGTTCTCTGGTTCTTGAATCGGGTGTCATCGCACACGATAGCCTCGCCAGCAGTTTGTCTGTCATTTCACCCTTTTTGTTATTTTTAGTGTGTCAAAAAGAATGTTTTTGGAGGTTTCTTAGTCTTTTTTATGTGGGGGGTGGGGAAGAGGGGAAACAGTTTTCTCAGTCACTTCCTGGTCGAGATGCGTCTTTTCTCTGAGTCGCATCTTCACCCACCCCTCGCGGCCTATCATCTGGATTGGCGCGGTCTTTCCTGCTGGAGACCGGCCAAAGCTTCAGCAGCGGCGCAGCAGTGAATTCCATCGCGGAGTGGAACGATGCCTTACCGGGGATCGCCGTTTTGGAGCTCTGGAGTGTTGGGCCTGCTGATTAACACCGTGGAGCCGTGGTTTGCGGAGCTTCTAGCTGCCGGCGGCGCTGACTTTAACATCGCGGAGTCCTGGGATCTTTTATCGAGGGTCGCCAGCATTGAATCTCCGTCCAGCTCGGCCTGTGGACTTCGGGAGCCGCGATCTCCGGTAGGAAGCGGCCGATTCGGAAACACCAAGCTGCTGAGAGTGTTCTTCCGTTCCGACGCTGGAGTTCCGATCATCCCGGCGAGAGGGCCTGTACATCAGGCCATCCATAGCAGCGACTGCGGAGGGTTCAAAGGCCCCGACCACGGGTGAACAAAGAGGAAGCTGACTGAACTTTATTGCCTTCCCTCACAGTGGGAAACGTTGATTCCGCTGTGTGAGGATGTTCATGTTAAATTCTATCGTGTATTGTGTTATTTTTATTTGTATGGCTGTATGGTAACTCAAATCTCACTGTACCAATTGGTGCATGTGACAATAAATGTAACTTGAACAAACTTGAATCCCCTACTCTGGGTAAAAAACTGTACATTACAGTTCCTATTCTCAATTTTCCTACCTTAACATCTAGTGTGTAATTGCAAATTCTGGCTACCAGGGGGCCTCATGACCCAGTTTCTTCAAAATGTTTTTAAGACAGTTTATATTTATCACTATGAAAGGAACAACGTTTCTCCTTTACATATTACAGTGAATACCTTGAAGTGTTGATGCATGTCAGAATCAGATCATGTGATTCAGATGTGAGCTAATATCGTTTATAATTAGATTACACACATGTGAACTACGGCCACAGTTAGTATTTCTTCATCACAGAACTACCACACAGTGATAGGATACAACAGTGACAGAAAACAGAAATACAATGGGCACCATTTAACTGACTTGAAACAAAGGGGTTCTAGTAAATGCCTAAGACTCCAGTTCCATTCCTGTTTATGTCAGCAGAGACACAGAACAGTACCAACTCTTGCTAACAAAGTCCTCCTTTGTGTTAGCGGAGCTGACATGGCAAAATTACAATAACTTACAATCATTTGTTACCATTAATACAAAAGAACAACCAAAGTTTTTTTTAGAAATATAATCAAGCTAAAATGAATATTCAGATTAGGGAAGCATTTAGAAGCTAGCAAAAGTTTAATCTTTTGTGATATAAGGAAATCATAGTAGAGGGATATGGTGAGGCTTGCGAGGAAGGAGATGGAATGTCAAATGTTCTGGCGGAAAAAGGCAGCTTGTCACTTGGGAACTGCACAAGAGGCTAGCAGAAGGGCAAATATGTATTGGGATAGGACACAAGGCTGAAGCAATTACACTTATATGGAGGAAGCAGTAAAAAAATTACTGATGTCCCACAGACAGATACTGCACTGTTCAATCAATTCCTCCAGCACTTATTTTCTTTTGCTTTAGATACAACATTTTAACAGTGAATTGTTGAAGAACAGGAGACAACATGGGTTACTGAGCACAGGGATGATTAGTGAGAGAAGTGGAAACTGCATTTCCGAGGCAGAGTTAAACTTTTCCAAATTTATATATTTTAAACTCTTTAAAGTTTTCAATCTTTCACAGCAGAAAAATAGTCCCAAGGCAAATAACTGATTTGGAATGGAGTGATAAGAAGGGTCAAGTCTATACATTGGCAACATCTGCTAGCATGGAGAATAAAAAGGGAAGGGAAAATGTCCAGCCGTTTAGTGGGAAAGTATTCAAAGCAGAACTTGTTGAATTTCAGGTCGATAAGTCGAGTTCTGCAAATGTGCAAATGTGATAGGATAGAAACTAGAGAAATATGCAGGTTCAAGTCAAGGAAATAAGTATGCCTTGCGAAGAGAGACAAGAGGACTGAGAAACTACAGAGGACTAAGAAACTGACAAAGAATATCCCCTGCAAACAAAGTACTAGAGGAACTCAGTGGGTCAGGTAGCATCTGTGGAAGGAATGGATGGACCATGTTTCAGATCATGACTCTTATTCAGACTGATAGGAGCAGGAGATGAAAGCTGGAAAAGGAAGATGGGGGGCGGGGGGGAGGGGGGCTGGAACAAAGCCTGATAAAGCCTGGTAAGTGATCAAATAAATCCCTCCCGACCTATGTTCAAGCGACTCCATCCTATCCCCCCTGGTTAAATCCCTCCCGACCTATGTTCAAGTGCCCTCCCGAACTTATTTCCACATACCTCGACTCCATCCTATCCCCCCTGTTTAAATCCCTCCCGACCTATGTTCAAGAACCTGACTGTCCTTGTAGACCCATTGTCTCTGCCTGTTCGTGCCCTACCGAACTTATTTCCACATACCTCGACTCCATCCTATCCCCCCCTTGGTTAAATCCCTCCCGACCTATGTTCAAGACACCTCAGACACTCTCCGTCGTCTCCGGGCATTCCATTCTCTAGGCCCCCATCCCCTCATCTTCACCATGGACGTCCAGTCACTCTACACCTCCATCCCCCACCAGGAGGGTATCAAAGCCCACCGGTTCTTCCTCGTCCGGAGAACCAACCAATCCCATCTACAGATACTCTCTGCCTAGCGGAGCTGCTCCTTACCCTTAATAACTTTTTGTTTGACTCCTCCCATTTCCTCCAAATACAAGGCGCAGCTGTGGGCACGCGCATGGGCCCCAGCTATGCCTGCCTCTTTGTAGGGTACGTCGAACAATCCTTGTTCAAGATGTACCAGGGCCCCACCCCCAACCTCAACATTCGCTACATCGATGATTGCATTGGTGCTACCTCCTGCACCCACACACAACTCACTGACTTCATCAACTTCACCACTACTGACTTCATCAACTTCACCACTAACTTCCATCCGGCATTCAAATACACCTGGACCATTTCTGACACTTACCTACCATTTCTTGACCTCACTATCTCCATCGCAGGTGATAGACTTCTGACCGACATCCACTATAAACCCACTGACTCCCATGGCTATCTCGACTACACTTCTTCCCACCCTGCTTCCTGTAAGGACTCCATCCCCTACTCCCAATTCCTCCGTCTACGCCGCATCTGCTCCCACGATGAGGTGTTCCACACCAGGGCATCGGAAATGTCCTCATTCTTCATGGAACGGGGGTTCCCCTCCCCTACCACAGATGAGGCTAGCACCGGGGCTCTTCAATACCCCGCAACACTGCTCTCTCTCCCCATCCCCCCACTCGGAACAAGGGCAGAGTCCCCCTAGTCCTCACCTTCCACCCCACTAACCGTCACATACAACAAATAGTCCTCCGTCATTTTCGCCACCTCCAACGTGACCCCACCACTCGCCACATCTTCCCATCTCCCCCCCTGGCTGCTTTCCACAAAGACCCCTCCCTCCGTAACTCCCTGGTCAATTCTTCCCTTGCCACCTGCACCACCCCCTCCCCGGGCACTTTCCCTTGCAACAGCAGGAGATTCTACACTTGTCGCTTTACCTCCCCCCCTCCCTCGACTCCATTCAAGGACCCAAGCAGTCGTTCCAGGTGCGACAGAGGTTCACCTGCATCTCCTCCAACCTCATCTATTGCATCCGCTGCTCTAGATGTCAGCTGATCTACATCGGTGAGACCAAGCATAGACTTGCCGATCGTTTCTCCGAACACCTCCGCTCAGTCCGCATTAACCAACCTGATCTCCCGGTGGCTCAGCACTTCAACTCCCCCTCCCATTCCGAATCCGACCTTTCTGTCCTGGGCCTCCTCAATGGCCAGAGTGAGCACCACCGGAAATTGGAGGAGCAGCACCTCATATTCCGCTTGGGCAGTCTGCACCCCAGCGGCTTGAACATTGACTTCTCCAATTTCCGGTAGCCCTTGCTGTTTCCTCCCCTTCTCAGCTCTCCCTCAGCCCTCTGGCTCCTCCTCTTCCTTTCTTCTTCCTGCCCCCCCCCCCACCCTGCATCAGTCTGAAGAAGAGTTTCGGCCAGAAACGTTGCCTATTTCCTTCGCTCCATAGATGCTGCCGCACCCGCTGAGTTTCTCCAGCACTTTTGTCTAAGTGCTAGTTGGATGCAGGTGAGGGGGCGGGGGTGAATTGGCAGATGGGTAGAGTAAGTGACAGAGATAGAAAGGAAAGAATGTCAGAAAGAGAGAAGGGGAGGAGTGAAATGTAAAGCCTGAGGGAGAGATTAATGTGGAAGGGGTCAGGGGGTGGGGAAAGAGAGGGGACTCATTGTTAAACATGAAGCTAGATTGGACCAGGCATGGAATGACAGAAAGAGTCAACAGTGAATTAAAGAAACCATGAGCTAACTTTGTTCAATGAAATGACCCAGGTGTACTGAACAGATTAGAAAAGGAAATGTAGTCCAGTCACAACTGGTGATGGATGGCAATACAATTTCTGCGGAAAATACTCAATTCTATAGTCTTTAAACTTCAAGGAACTAAAATAAATAGTTCAATAATGAAATTCTGATATTTTATGGTCATCATTCTAACTTGGATCAAATGGTGTAGAAATACAGTGGTATTGAAGCGCCAAAGGCTAGACCTGAAACCAAATATTAAAATATTTGAAATTAACCACTTAAGCTTTTAACTCAGCTGACAGAACCAATTCATTTGTTCTGAATTCACAAAGCTGTAACTATTGTGAGCAGTGGGAGTCAGCAGCTTGCTCTGCACTCTGGTTCACCCTGTGCCCTGCTTGGCCAGCGCTTCGGGATCTGCAGTCTAATCTAAACACCTATTTTGTCAGCAAATATTCTCAACGTTAGTCATGAACTTTCACTGAGCAAATCAGCACACTGACAAAATTATTTTGGTCAACTTTATTATAAGACACAAGAAAATAGGAGTAGTTGTAGGACATCAGACTCAGTATTTAATATGATGCAGAAACAAGAAACTGCTGATGCTGGTTAATACACAAAAGAACACTAAAGTAACTCAGCGGGTCAGACAGCGTCTCTGGAGGACATGGATAGGTGGCATTTTGCGTCGAGACCCTTCTTCAGACTGATTGTACTGAATGCAGGAAACGGGGAGAGGCAGGAAAAAGTGTGGCGGGTAATAGGTTGACACAGGCGAGGAGGGTTTTTTGACATGCAGATGATTGGAACAAAGGCCAGAGATAAGATCAGTAGGTGTGAGACAGGTTTGCACAGTTGCGGACAGTGAAGCTAGGGGAAGGAAAGTAGCGGGGGGTAGGGTTGGGGAGAAATAGGTGGACGTCAAGGTGGGGCCCAGAGGAGGGAAGAGGGAGTGTGTGGGAGAGAAAAGAGGAAGGGGGTGTTAGATGGAGGTTACCTAAAATTGGAGAATTCAACGTCCATACCACTGGGCTGTAAGCTGCCCAAGCGAATACTGGGTGCTGTTCCTTCAGTTTGTGGGTGGCCTCACTCTGGGAAAGGAGGAGCTCCAGGACAGAACGGTCAGTGTGTGATTGGGAAGGGGAGTTAAAATATTAGCAACCGGGAGATCCAATAGACCATGGCAGACCAAGTGCTAATGTTTAGTGAAATGGTTGCCGAGTCCATGTGCGGTCTTGCCAATGTCATGCCAAACCAGGAGTCAGTTTTGTAAACTTTTGCTGCATTCCCTCGATGACGAGTAGTACAGGGCTAACAACTTATGGAAACCATTTGCCTGAAAATGCCTCAATTTTTGGCACTGAACAGGAGATTTAAGAAAAAGAAAAAACATATGACATTAGGATGTATTCACATAAGTTTTAATCCTAAACATGAAACATATTCAAATTTTCCTCCACAGAATTTCACTCTGACGTATCTGGTTGGATTTCATCCCACGTAAAGACAAGCAGTGCAACGTGAACATTTTCAAGATATGTTGAATGATAAATGTAGTATTGAAACCACAAATATGATTTTAATATGCACTGAAAATGTCAGTCAGTAGCTAAAAGTAAGTGAGCAGAGGAAGTCAATGGGCACAGAGATCTGCTTGCCTAATTCAAAAGTATTACGAGCGGCAGCAGAATAGTCATTACATCACATCATAA
>JAXLNO010003888.1:82647-217028 GCA_038087875.1 Malacoraja senta
CATAAATGGTTCTGGTGTTAATCCATTAAGAGAGCTATTTGATTTTATATAATTGGACAGCAATAATCAAGTGCAGAAAGATCAAAGATATTGATCCCTCCAAGTACTTTTTTGACTAAATAGATTCACGATTCATGTTGTACTCCGTAAGCTGCATATTACCCTACAAGTCCTCCAAATCCACTGGGGGGATGTGAACCAACATAAGTGTTTCTTCCACCCCAACGTCCCTGGAATTAAGGCCCTTAAGAATATTCCCAGGCAATCCTTCAGAATTGAGGATGATTTTCTTCCACTTGTTCTGTGAATTCTGCAATTACTCTGGGCTTCCCAATGCATAGACATGAAAATCTTTAAATAATCCCGAATACCCATCTCCACTGAGTTATCATATGTCACAGCTTCCAAGGAGTCTGTGGCGATAATGCAAGTCTGTTTTCAAGGAGCCTTTGAGGACATGCCTGAACTGTTTCCTGTGTCTGCCATAGAAACATAGAAACATAGAAAATAGGTGCAGGAGTAGGCCATTCGGCCCTTCGAGCCTGCACCGCCATTCAATATGATCATGGCTGATTATCCAACTCAGTATCCTGTACCTGCCTTCTCTCCATACCCGCTGATCCCATTAGCCACAAGGGCCACATTTAACTCCCTCTTAAATATAGCCAATGAACTGGCCTCAACTACCTTCTGTGGCAGAGAGTTCCAGAGATTCACCACTCTCTGTGTGAAAAATGTTTTTCTCATCTCGGTCCTAAAGGATTTCCCCTTTATCCTTAAACTGTGACCCCTTGTCCTGGACTTCCTCAACATCGGGAACAATCTTCCTGCATCTAGCCTGTCCAACCCCTTAAGAATCTTGTAAGTTTCTATAAGATCCCCCCTCAATCTTCTAAATTCTAGCGAGTACAAGCCGAGTCTATCCAGTCTTTCTTCATATGAAAGTCCTGACATCCCAGGAATCAGTCTGGTGAACCTTCTCTGTACTCCCTCTATGGCAAGAATGTCTTTCCTCAGATTTGGAGACCAAAACTGTACGCAATACTCCAGGTGTGGTCTCACCAAGACCCTGTACAACTGCAGTAGAACCTCCCTGCTCCTATACTCAAATCCTTTGGCTATGAATGCTAACATAAATTTCTTCACAGCCTGCTGCACCTGCATGCCTACTTTCAATGACTGGTGTACCATGACACCCAGGTCTCGTTGCATCTCCCCTTTTCCTAATCGGCCACCATTTAGATAATAGTCTACTTGGTGGCCGATAATATCTTCTGGATAATATCTTCCCATGAAATAAATACCTGCTTTGGGAATCTGGTGACAGTCATGCAAATTACTCAAAATGGAGGCACAGAAAACCTTCAGCCTCTTTATCTGGAGAGCATCCAAATCTAGTGGAAGAAACACATCACCTACCAAACTAATCACCCACCCATCCTGTGAAGCAATTCCTGCAACACGTGGTTGAGTTGGTCTCATCAACCACCTTCAAACCCATAGAACTGCAGTGAAAGCAATTCATCCTTGACCCTCAATCAGTCTGTACAATAAAAGCAGTTTCATTAAGAACAGAATTATTTATAAAAATGCTTACCACAGACAGAAAGACAAATCGTACAAATATGAACCGCCATGTGCTATATGAGTAAAATATGAATAGACAAACTGATAGATAAAAATACTAAACAGATAATCCATTGTTAGTTAAATATTCCTATTCTTATAGAAAATGTGATAGATGAGTGTCAATGCTACCTTAAAGCTTGGAAGCACAGCGGATTCTGGAGGGTAGACAATGAAGTGTCTCAACGTAAATCCGAAACCTTGAGAGTTCTTGTGTAGTAGCACAGTCTTTGGGCCAGGCCATGAAAATATTTCATCCTGCACCGTGTTAGCATTTTCATTGGGGGATCTCTCATCTCGCTGGGTTTTAGTCTGCAGAGGGAAACATGGAGAACAATTAGCTAAAAATACAAGAAAATAATTTAAAAAATTAGAATACTTTTATAGAAACTTATTAAAATGTTCAACACATAACTTTATCAACATATCTGTAAAGATCGGTTCTCTCTGGATATAGTGAGCACTGTTCACAATAGAGCAGAAGGTTGATCTTTGAAAATGAAGTAACTGAGAACTTTATCGCTTGGTGGCATTAAATGTACTGCATAGTCATGTCACCACTTTGGGCTTTGATTTCAAAGGAATAAATGTCAAAGTGGAGTGTCATATATGACAGCTACTATGTTCTTATTTACTGCTGCCAATTGGAAAGATACTTTTAAGTAACTGTTCTGTACATGTATTATACCTGTCAGGTCATTCAGATAATGCTCTACAGCAGACTAGGATCTCTTACGGAACACAAAACTCTGAAAACGATTTGGGTATAATGTAGTTTTATTTAGAACATGCCAGATTAAATTTTCTATGAAATACAAAAATACCTTTGGGTGAAACAGTTCTCTCTGGAGTTAGTTGAAACGGATTTAATTGAAAATGCAGCATGTGTAAGGATTTTTGTTTTAATGCTCAAAATTACCACAGGAGCTCCTCCAGATATAAACCCTCAGGATAATGTTTTTTTTATTGTCTTGCACTTTTATTGATCCCCATGATGGAAAGGAATAGGAAATAAATGCCTGCATAAGCTGAACTGATGTCAAGCACTATCCATTTGTGAATGTCTTCAGCGCTTCAAGATAATGTGTAAATGCAAGTTGTTGTTAACCGAAGATAGACACAAACAGCTGGAGTAACTCAGCGGGTCAGGCAGCATTTCTGGAGAGAAGGAATGGGTGACTTTGCGGGTCAGGACCCTTCTTCAGACTGATTCCTTCTTTCCAGAGATGCTGCCTGTCCCGCTGAGTTACTCCAGCTTTTTGTGTCTATCTTTGGTTTAAACCAGCATCTGCAGTTCCTTCTTACACAAGTTGTTGTTAATGTGGATATAAACAACTACCCCTTCCATCCAAAAAATGAATCAGACAAATTAAGCCACTTGCTCTTTGATCTTCGGGGGGGGGGGTTCAATGCTTTGCAAGTAGCAAGCAAACATTAATAACTAGATTTTAAGTTAATCCAAGCAATTAAAAATTAAATATACTGCAAGTATTAATAGTACCTGTACCAGCAAATAAACTAAAGTAGCTACTCAAGTCGTCAAGTCAAGTGAGTTTATTGTCATGTGTCCCTGATAGGACAATGAAATTCTTGCTTTGCTTCAGCACAACACTGCTTTTACAAGTGCAAATAATTGTCAACAACTTGCATTCATAAAGCAAATCAAGATGTGAAGTCATTCAAAGAGATTCTCTGGTTACAGCTGGGTAGGAAAGAATATGGATCCCAACAGCTGAACCAGAGAGAAGATGCAACGGAGGAAGATACAATCAACCTGTCAAAGGCTGATGACTAAACGGAAATTACTAGTGCTAGTTACATAATTATTTTCATGTATTCTGACTCATTCCCTCCAGTATAGACCAAGTCTACCACAATAAATCATCATTTTTTGTTTCCTCACATCATTTACTTTGTTTCTTCCACATACCATGCTCGTTCAATATTAAGTAAGGAAATCATAGTTACATTTTCTTCCAAGGGAAAGTAAAAAATATTCACTCAGGATTATACTGAGCTTTGTAAACAGATATAAAGAATACAGCAGTGAGGAAAATACTGCAAACCTGAACAAAACCAGTTCAGTTCGGGCCAGCATATCCCATTCCATTCTGGTCACCTTAATGTAAACCAGCCTAGATGATAGCACAGACAAGTGATGGATTTTATAGAAATTATGACCTGGGGAAGCTGGGTTTGTTTTCTTAGAACTGAGATTAAATTTGATGAAGAATATGGATTAAAAGGAAGTGTTTATCATAGTGTCATCACTAATTGGAATAGATTTAAGATAATTAAGGAAAGAAAACTACAGGCTGAGAAGAAACCTTTCTTTTAAGGTGAAAAATGGTGAGGATTTGAATTGCACTGCCTGATAGGCTGGTTGACATAGCTTCATTAACAACCTACAAAAGGCACTGGATGGATGACGAAGATAATAGGATATGGAATAGAATAAAGGAGTAGGACTAATTGAAGTGTTTGAAAGAGCCTGTGCAGACTTGTTAAGTAAATGGTTTCCTTCTTTGCTGACTTATTCTACCACTCTATAGTGACACTCAATAGATCTAATGGCCCCTCTTCAAAACAAACATATATATCTTGTTTAAGTGGCGGAAGGGAATAAATAGTCCCTCCCAATATATAAAATGGAAACCAGCTGAACTTATTACCTGAACCAGAAACACAAATGTCACTCTCCTCAGGACAATAGAAAAATGTATGAAAATACTATACCCAATTTTTTTCTTAAAATAAAGATAATAGGGTCGGTCTGCAAGTTGGCCTATATCAAACCAAACATCTTTGCTTATGTTATTTTGCACAATTGTGATAAATATGTGGTTGGTTGGATCTCAAACAACAATGAGATGGAGTACAGGAAAGAAATAGTGTACTTAGTAAAATGGTGTAAGACAATAACCTCTCCTCACAGTCATGCAAGATAAAGGACTTCAAGCAGTGAGATGGTGTACAAATTTCAGTCAACATGAAATGGTAAAGAGGAGATGATTGAGAGACTCCTAGGTGTAAATACCACCGACAATTTGTCCTGGACCACTCATATTGAAGTACAGCCAACATCGCTCCTTCCTCAGAAGACTAAGGAAGTTCGCCATGTCTCTAACGGTTCTTACCAACTTCTACAGATGCACCGCAGGAAACAACCTATTTGGATGCATCTCATCTTGATTTGGCAACCGCAGTGCCCATCTACCCAAGACTGTAAGAAATTGCAGAGTTGTGAATGCAGCCCAATCCATCACATAAGCCAAAACAATCAAAGATCATTTTGCCCAGTCTTTCCCTCTTCTCCCCTTTCTCGTTGGGCAGAAGATAAAAAGCTTGAAAGCACATACCACCAGATTCAGGAGCAGCTACTTCCCCACTGTTATCAGATTATTAAACAGCCCTCTCATAAGCTGGAGTGTAGTCCCAATCTTCCAATTTACCTTATTGCATACCCTGCACTTTTTTTATCTGCACTTTCTTTGTAATTGTAAAGCTGTAGCACTACATTCTGCACTCTGTTTTTTTTTTCACTTTGCAGTACTGTTGTACCATTGCAAGGCTTGACCGTAGTCATGCATTGTATTATTTGACTGGATAGCACGCAATCAAAGGTTTTCACTGTATCTCGGTATACGTGACAATAAAATAAACCAAACCAAAGATTTCTCTACGTTTGTGGTAAAAAATTCAATAAAAGCTAGATTGGATTTTGTGAACATTTCATTCCTTGGCATTAATAATTAAACTGGTCATAGTCCTACACTCGAACTCCATTGAACTTTTCCCTTTGTCATATTGGTTTTGCTCTTTTCAGACTGCATTCCTAAAGAAAAGAAACTACAGCTATAAATCTGACCCACTTTAAATTTGTTAGGATTATTCAAGAGTTATAAAATTATGTAGATATAGTAAGCATTAATTCAAAGATAAAAAGTCTTCAGAATATCTGTTCTTATCTGTATTTCAACCAGTAATCAGTTTGAAATTAAAAGGACAGATTTGTAAACAGACATTAAGGTAGACAAAAAATGCTGGAGAAACTCAGCGGGTGAGGCAGCATCTATGGAGAGAAGGAATTGGCGACGTTTCGGGTCGAGACCCTTCTTCAAACAAACAGTGTTGTTCATCAACATGAGCAGGTTGTGAGACGTTCTCATATGCATCAGTTGAATGTAAGACAATGGGGCATGTTATGGAAACAAGGAACCGCAGATGTTGGTCTACAAAAAAAGGCACAAAGTGCTGTAGCAACTCAGCAGGTCAGGCAGCATTTCTAGGTTGGTGACATTTCAGGTTGGGACCCGTTAGGGTATGTTAAATTGGGCTATATCAAACCAGATATTAACAGTTTAAGATATTTCATATAATTGTGATAGAACTAAAGCAGACTTCTAGATCATACTTATTTTGTCACTTAGCACATCAAACATGGTCACTGGCATATTTGTCTGTCTATTAATAATTGGAGTATTTGTGTAGTTAGGGTCAGTACTCACAACATTAAGTTTTGGATGAAGATAGACGGAGTAACTCAGTGGGTCAGGCTACAGCTCTGGAGAAAAAGGGTTCTTCAGAAAGGCTCCGACCCGAATCGTCACCCATCCTTTATCTCCAGAGATGCTGGCTGACCCGCTGAGTTACTCCAGCACTTTGTGTTTATCTTCGGTATAACCAGCATCTGCAGTTCCTTTATAACAAAATGTTCGATATCGGGTTTCCCTGCCCTAAGAAGTTTTTAGATCATGCATATGAGTTACTTTGGCCCAGCAAAGGTGTTTGAACATTCAGAGGTGTCTTGTCAGTTAAGGGCCTGTCCCACTATGGCGACCTTATTGGCGAGTTTGGGAGACTGTCATGGTCTTGTGTGAATCGCCGAAAAGTTGGCATCCTTCGACTATGTTGAAGACCTCCTGCGACCTCCTTCGACTATGTAGAAGACAGGCATGTGCCTTCAGGGTAGGCAAGGTAGGCACCGCCTACCCTGACTAAAATTATAAAATGGTAATTATTAAATATAAATAGTAAAGGCATGGGAGAATTATGCATATCTAAGAGATCGATCTCTTAGATAGGCATAATTTTCCATGCCTTTCATCCGCAGTACTTGCAACACGCAAAAGTCTGTGCAGCCCACGTGCCGTCGGCGCTGCCTCAAGCCGTCAATGACAGGGAGCTCGTTTCACAGCATTTGGGGAGTCTGGCCCAGGATAAAGTTGTGGGGATGGCAGGAGCGTTGTGAAGGAGGGGATCGGGGATCATGCCAGTAACCCACTTGCGACGCTCCAGGTGTGGAGCCACCCGCATTGTGGCCGGGGAGTGAATTAGCTCGGGTGGCTGCGAGCGGCCACCGGGACCAAACAGCCCCTTCTGCCGGCCCCCACTCACCTCTGGCAGTGCTCTCCGTCTGAAAACCTCTCTCCTGCCGCTCGCCGGCCTCGCTCATGTCAGCCGCTTCCCGCAAATCCTTAAATTCCGACAGCATGATCAAGGGACCAATTGAGGTTACTTGGCTGTCGGAATTTAAGGATTTGCGGGAAGCGGCTGACATGAGCGAAGCCGGCGAGCGGCAGGTGAGAGATGTTCAGACGGAAAGCACTGCCAGAGGTAAGCGGGCTGGCAGAAAGCGCTGAGTTCCCGGCGGCCGCTCGCAGCCACCCGAGCTGCTTCCTTCCCCGGCCACAATGCGGTGGCTCCGCGCCCTGAGCGCCACGGCAGCGGTGAGTGAGTGAGTTACTGGCATGATCCCCGACCCCCTCCTTCTCAACACTCCTGCCCTCCCCGCAACTTTTCCCCTGGCCAGACCCTCCACACGCTGTGAAAGGAACTCTTCCCCCCAATTGGTCCGTTGAACAAGTATTGTCATTCAATAAGATGACAACTGATTCAACTTGTCCCGGTGTGCTCCCGTTTTTCCCACCATCTCTCCACCTGCCATCATCGTCCATCCCCACCCATTCAGTAATTCAAAGTGAAGGAGATTTGGAAGCCTTGGGCAAATTGAATTGTTACTTTCTTTATTTTAATTTTTTATTTTTACGGAGAGGAGAACAATCTGCGCATGCGCGGTTTAAGATTTTTTTTTTTTAAAGCCGACTGACTGCCTATCCTGAGAAATTACTCACGGCACGTGCCTGGTAGAAGACCTCCTACGACTATGGAGAAGGCCTCCTACGACCTCCTTCGACTATGTAGAAGACTAGCTTCGACTATCAACGAGCCATTGAAACGAGCAAAGGCGATATACTTAAGGGGCTATCCCACTGCAGCGACCTAATTGGCGAGTTTAGAAGAGTTTAGGAGAGTATGAAAAAAATGTCATGTGAAAGACCTCCTTCGACTATGTTGAAGACTAGCTTCGATTAGCTTCGGGAAAATTGGACACCGAATAGTGGAGAGTGAAGACAACCTCCTTCGATCTCCCTTCGACCTCCCTTCGACTATGTTGAAGACTATCTACGACTACCTTCGACTACCTTCGATTACCCTCGATTACCTACAAATAACATGTCGACCTACTACAACCTACTTCAACTAAACCTACGTGTAAAAACAGTATCGATTTTTTCCATGGCGACCTTTTTTTTACTTGCGGGCATTTTTCAACATGTTGAAAAATACGCCGCGACCTAGCTGAGGCCTAGAGTACGCGGGGGCTACTCTTGAGCATGAAGGAGAGTTACTAAGACCTCCTAGAACCTCGTGTCGACCATGCTGTGAGTACGAGTCGAGGGCAAACTAGTCGCGGATTAGGTCGCCGCAGTGGAACAGCCCCTTAACACTATCTACGACTATCTTCGATTACCTACGATAACATGCCGACCTACTACGACCTACCTCGACTAAACCTACGACTACAAATGTATCGATTTTCTCCATGCTGACCAATTTTTGGTCGCAGAAAATTTTTCAACACGTTGAAACATTTTCCGCGACCATACTGAGGCCGCGAGTAGTAACCACTATGCGGGAACTACTCTCGACCATGAAGGAGACTCACCAGAGACCACCTACGACCATGTGTCGACCATGTGGCGAGCGCAGAGTCTCCTAAACTCGCCAATAAGGTCGCCATAGTAGGACAGGCCCTTTACAGTGTGCTCACATTGCAAACCTCACAATGAAACTTCAAAGTCACAAAGTAAACAGTATCATTGTATCAATTGAACGACAGACTCTCCTGCTGTTATATTTGATCTTAAGAGGATAAAAACTTGATGTAGTTTGAGTTTGAGAATTATACTGCAAGGGTCTCCAAGAGAATGTCACTTTCCCTGATGAACAAAAACTTTTGTATCAATCAGCACCAGCCTCCGAGTGGCTTAATTCCCAAGTCACACCATTCCATTTTTGATTAACTCAGAATCATCATCTTGTATTTAAGTGGGTTTTTATAAATATACAACCATTATGCAAAATTTCAAAAATCCTCAGTTCAGCATTTTCAATAGCAAAAGCATACGTTTCATAGCAAAATGGTATACAACTTACAAACACTATTTACACAGAAGATGTTTAAATCTAACAGTGCCATGCCAAACCAAGACTCAATAACAAATGGGCCTGTCCCACTTAGGCGATTTTTCAGCAGACTGCCGGCGACTGTCAAGTTGCCGGCAGTTGCTTGAAAAACCGGCAACTGGAAAGGTGACTGTCAGAGTGGAACACACTCACACAAACACATCGCTTCCTTCACCAGCCTGTTATGCAGGCGGGGTACAGGGCAAGCAGGGGGAGCGCTGTCTAAAAAATTCACGGCGCAAAGCCAAGGTGAAACAGACATACACCGCGATGTGCAGGAAGGTTGGCGCTGTAAAAAGACGGCTGAAGCACAGTGTACGGTCAGTCCTTTAAAAGAGGGAGAGAGGGGAGAAGGAGTGGAGACAACTTTTAAGAAGCCAGAGATACATGGCTGTGAAGCTTGGCGGACATTTAACATTACTGGTCGATTATCCTTGGTTCTGAAAACTACTGCTTACCTTTTTTTCCCCCAATGAGCCAATGAAATTCGCCGGTCAGCACCGGCTACAACCTATGAGAACCTCCGAGAACCTTCGACCTCCTGGCAACCCATTAGAACCTCCTGGCGACCCACCCACGGTTCGAGAATTTTCGCTACTCTCCATGGCGGCTTCATTCTAGTCGCCGCTAATTTTTCAACATGTTGAAAAATTCACGGCGATCATAATGAGGCCGCGACTAGTTCCCAGAATGCGGGAACTCCTCACGACCATGAAGGCGACTCCCCGGCAACCACATGCGAACATGTGGCAACCATGTGGCGACTGCATAGTCTCCTGCAGTCGCCCAAGTGGGACAGGACCATAAAGCAGCTGATTAGATTTCTTGTTGGCAATATTTTTCCCACTGATGTTGAAACCCATTTTATTTAACTTATCTTTTGTCCATAAGAAAATCTCAGATAAATGTAATTTAACACTTAAACTACCCTACATATTTATGTAATAAGAGCCTTACATTATAAAAACATTTGAAACGCAAGTTCTCAAACTGATCTCTTAAAATGCAAACAAACAATGGACAATATACCAACTTAAATATACAATTTCTTTACACGTCAAAAGAAATAAACTTCCCATGGGTATGACTGGCTACTTCAGGTCTAAGACCATTGTATTAAGATTTTGCACAGAATGCAATTATTTTAGAACTAAATAGCATCAAATTACAATGAGAAAAGAAGGGACTGGATCTGAAAGTGGCAGCGGAGAAGATCAAAACGGGTTTAACACGTCCCATTCATTGAACAGGTGTGAAAATAAGCAACTGCAATGCAAATTTGCCAAGAAACATTTTTTTCTACTTTCTTTGCTGAAGACTTCAATCCAGGCTGGGTATGTTTATGTGGCACTCTTGACTCAGTCACCATATTTCAGCCAAACAGTCACATCACCAACTTACCAGGGGTGGAGGGAGGCATCATCGATTCAAACAGTTTTCAGCAGGAAATTAATCACTGATCAAAAGCAGCTTAAGGATACAGACATTTAGTTCTATCACAACTTAAGTCCAGACTCGGTTCAGCTAACTCAGAACAAAGTGGTCCACTACATCATAAGACATTTCTTGACCTACCGAGCCATACAAGGGCATATCATCACACGAAAACACATGATCAAAGGGAACATGTAAAACAGAGCCTTCAACTATATTACTACATGAGAGCAGAGTCAAAGAAACCCATATCTTCAATAAATCATTTGTCTGTTTGGATGCTTCTACTAAAGTCTAGCAACAGCTGATTTTCGTAAGTAAATATCAGCAAAGGCATAAATTAAATTTATAAAAAAGAGATAGTTTAACAGATAAACAGCAATAAATGTTATTTTTAGGTCTTTGCCTTTCATGATGACAATAGTATTAAACAAGTTTGAATTTCTGAAAAACAAAATGAAAATTATAGATAGGTATTTGATGGATTGAAGGGCCTGTTGTCAAGTTGCATACCTCTATGACATTTAAACAGCAGAAAAAACAATGGGCAGATTGTGCTGATTTTCGCTTGGCAGTTTCATAAAGGACCATCAGATACTGCAGTGGTCAGCTTATTCCTGAGTGCTGCACCTGTAGTGTCTGATTAGTCTGAAACAAGCTGGAGGTCAGATGTCAGCACAGGAGACCTCCCGTTGTGCCACTAGACTAAGGATTGAGTCCAGAGTAGAGCACAAGCATCCCCATTTGACAGGCTAGATCTAGACACCAGCCAAGACCAGCAAGAGTAAAAACAGCAATTGACAAAAGACTATCAGGACAATCCATGGGCAAGACTTCAAGATCCTCCATCCGAACTCTAATTCCTGTTCATAGACTACTCTGTCTTGATAAAAGGCTCACGCTCAAAACGGAAAGAGTACGGGCAGTGGCCAGATTGACCTCGATGCAACCAAGCAGATAAATCATTCTTTTTTTTTCAAACCCATCCTTCCACTGTGGCCTCTGCATGTTGTTCATATACACCACTAAAAGCTTTTTAAACTCACTCTTATCTGGACTGGACCCAACAAATGTTAAATACTTCAATATTTGGTTCAAAATTTCTAATATAAACCTACTGCTTTTGGTGCAGAGGTCCATTCAGTTGCAGCTCCTTCCAAAACTTTCAATTCGAAGTTAATTGTCATCACATGTTATAGTCAAAGTGGCATGCAAGTGCCTCATCTGTTTGACAGATTTTACACAGCTTTAACTTGGGTACTTTGAAGTAGTTTGCTCAAGATGCAGTGAATTTTATATAATCATTTAAATCTTGGATAGTAACCGCAGTAACTTAAGTACAAAGCTTGATATCACTTCACAGGCATGCATATTAGGTCAACCAGAAGAACAAATTAATATTTTCATAAAAATTATACATAACTTACCTTAACTTAAAGTACCTCATGCATTCTACAAATAGCACACCAAGGGTGTTTACAGTGTATTTAAATGAAAAATGCTGTCTGGAAGATAATCCAGTATCTCAAACATACAAGTAATTATCCCATCATGAACAGTTTCCTGTTATTTCCATTTTTTTCCTCAATATCCTGCTCAGTTTCTATCTATGACCCCAATTCTAATTAGTAGCCTATTATTTACCAGTGTTTAAGATAACATTGGTTTCTGAACAGCTGAATGCAGTCAATTAGCTGCCATAATCAGAAAAATCAATTTACGCTGTTTTGTTTTGTAATAACATACCAACTTAAAGCTACCCCAATTACAATCACACCCATCAATAGCAGGAAACAGTCTGGAAAGACCAAATGTTGAATTATTCTTGGCTAGTTTGTGTTATAGCACATATTATGTCTACAATTATTTCACTAGAATGTTTTAGAGGAACAGGAATGAGCCACATTCAATTACATCATGCTCAATTGCACTGATCAACAAAATTAATAACTGACCCAACATCAATTTAATCTTGCAGAAAATGTTGCAGATTTTGGCCATATGTTGCACTTCAAGTATTGTGTGCAGTATTGTGGTCACCACACCACAACAAGGATGTGATTTAGTGAGAGAGGGTGCAGAACAGATTCACAGGGATGTCGCCAGGATTGATATGCTTGAGCTACAAGGGGAGGTTGAATGGGCTGAGTCTGTTTTCTCTGGAGCAAAGAAGGCTGAGAGCTGACAGGGTATATAAAATTATGATAGACATAGATGGAATTAATAGACAGCTTCTGTTTTCCATGGTCGGGGGTGTCAAAAAACTACAAGACATAAGTTTACAGCAAGAGTGAGGACGTTTAAAGGGATCTGAAGGATAAATCTTTCACAATAATAGTTGGTATTGGAATGAGCTGCCAGAGGAGGAAGCAGTAAAAGGAATAACATTTAAGAGTCCTCTAGACAACTATTTGAATGATTTAAAGGGGACTAGGAATTAATGCAGGCATTTGAAATTAGTACAGATTGGCTTGATGGTTAGCACAGTCTTAATAGGCTGAAGGGCCTGTTTCCGTGTTGTGCAACTCGATATGTTGCACTCAGAAGTATTTCCCAATGACATGCCTGGAAGGCCAGGCTCTATTTTTTTAAATCAGTTATTAGAGAGTGCAAACAGTTTCCTGCTACTCACCCCATCAATTCTGTTTTATTTCTTGCAAACAAGTTCAACCTTTGAACTTCTAAATTTCAGTGATAAAACCGATCTTTGATCGGCAACCCCTACAACATACGTTCAATTCAATAACCTGCCAATTACCACTATTTGTTTCTTACTTTGCAAATGGTTCCTAACCAGGTCAATAATTCGGCCTCAATTAAATCAGCATTAACTTTTTCCTGTGAGGGTTTTTATTCATTGTCTGCTGAAAGTCTATATAAACAATTTCCATTGAGCAAGAAATACAGAACAAGGGTATGGTATCAAAGACTTGATATGAAGGACAAAATGTGACTATTTATAAATTCATATTTCTTTCTTTATCTTGCTCAAAGAACACTGTAAAGAGAGCCTAACATTTTTTAAATCAACACATTTCCAAAGAATTCAAATGTGTTCAAACCATCTTCCTCCTTATTTCCATCTATTATAACGAGTGTAATCTTTACTTTAAAAAAAACATAACCTTGGTGCAACCTTGTATTTAGTTTTACTCTCTTTAATTTTGAAGATGTTTTGCTTTGTGGGCTTTGGCACTTCATATGGCTTTTAATTAATACATTTTTACAAAGCTTTATCCATCAATAATAAGCCACCAATTCAATTTTTGATATTAATAATATTGAAAATTTGCTGAAACATCAACATCAAAAATACATTTTTGTTCCTGTACAGCAGCAGTGGAATATAATATAGCCACATTCACCAGCATTTACAAAGTTTTAACTTCAATAACTGAAGTCTATTTCATAAATCCTGTGAGATTAAAATGATCAGTTGAGAGATTCTCTCATGTCCCTGCTAAGCACAGATGACATCAACACAACATAGCATTAACACAGTAAAATCAGGAATGCAAAAACATTTAAACTGAATTTTTTTCATGTTATAAGCAGCAGAACAGATAAAAGCAAACAAGGTGATGGAGGGCATTTGGACTTTGAGAAATTCCAAAGACTCTCAAAAGGAAATTGGCTCTTCTGGCTAAAATGGCCAATCCTTTTATTCTTAAACAGTGGCCTCACTCTACCTTCTCCTACAAGAGGAAACATCCTCCCCACATCCATCCTATCAATACCCGTTATTTGTTTTAATTAAATTGTTTTACATTCTTCTAATTCAAACAAGTACAAGGTTAGCCTGACCAACGTTTCCTTAAAAGACATTCCAGCTATGTCTACTAAACTTTTCTGAACTGCTTCCAATTCCAGATATGAACTTACTAAAGCACTATATAACTGAAGCACAATGTCCTTAATTTTGTATTAAATTCCGCTTGGAATGAATAACATTTTCTTAGTTTCCTAATTAGAGTCATAGAGTGATACAGTGTGGAAACAGGCCCTTCGGCCCAACTCGCCCGCACCGGCCAACAATGTCCCAGCTACCCAAGTTCCACTTGCCTGCGCTTGGTCCATAACCCTCCAAACCTGTCCTATCCATGTACCTGTCCAACTGTTTCTAAAACAATGGGATAGTCTCAGCCTCAACTACCTCCTCTGGCAGCTTGTTCCATACACACAAACTCACGCCCTCTGTTTGAAAAAGTTACCCCTAGGATTCCTATTAAATCTTTTCCCCTTCACCTTGAACCTATGTCCTCTGGTGCTCGATTCCCCTATTCTGGGTAAAATACCAGATCAATTCCTCTCATAATTTTGTATACCTCTATAAGATCTCCCCTCATCCTCCTACGCCCCATAGAATAGAGACCCAGCCTACTTAACCTCTCCCTATATATAGCTCACACCCTCTTGTTCTGGCAACATCCTCATAAATCTTTTCTGAACCCTTTCAAGCTTGACAATATCTTTCCTATAGATACTTTCTGTTCTTGCAAACTGGCTTCTTGTGAATCATGGACAAAGACAGCCAGATCCCTGTGGATCTTGCTCACCATTTATTTTTATTTTCAGGCCACAAGTAGGTAATTTCAAAACAGATTTTCCCTCACATTGGACTTCATTGGCCAGATCTTTTCCCACTCATGTTATCTACATCACTTTGTAGATTTCTTATATCCTCTTCACAATTATTTTATAAAGAACTATTTTTTGTATCATACGAAACTTAGTAATCATACCTTTTCACTCTCTTCCAATTAACAATTACAAACAATTGGGAACCAAGCATTGATCTTTGTGGCATTCCATTTATTATATCTTGCCAACTAGAAAAATATCCACTTACCCATTTGTAGTTTCCTGTTAACAAGTCAATCTTCTAACCACACCCAAAATGGGTATCTTCTATACACGTTAATAGGGAAGAATGGACAGTTTAAATGCTTAGGTATGGACATAACAGATGGAATATATGAGGTCACTAATTTTGGTAGAAAAAATTGAAAGGCGGGGCATTATTTAAGCGGTAATAGTTGAATGTTCATGTTGAAAAGGACCTGAATGTTTTTGTATGTGAATCACTGAAAGTTAACATACAGTATCGTTTGCAGTTAAGAATATAAATGGTATGCTGGCACCCATGCTAGAGATTTAAGAGACATCCTGCTCTAATTATACAAAACCCTGGTGAGACAATATCTGGAATATTGAGTGCATGTCCCTGGTGTGATCAAGGAGATACCATGAAGATTTATTAAATTGATTCCTGGTTATGATGGCAGTTTGTCATATGAAAAATAAAGCCTGTAGTTTCTTCAGTTTGAAAAAGAGTATCAATGAAACATACAAAATTCTTATGAAGTTTGAAAGGTAGATGGGTAGACAATGCTTCCCTTGGCTGGGGTGTTTTGCACAAGGAGGTTACACTCTCAGAATTAGAGGTCAATCATCCAGGACAGAGATGAGAAACATGTTCACTCATGGAGTGGCAATCTTTGGAATTCTCTACTGAAGAGGGTGTGGGGGCTCAGTGATTAAATTCAAGAAATAAATTAATCGAAGTTTACATAAGGGAATTGAGGAATGAGGGTGCAAGAAAGTGGCTTGAAAATAAAAGATCAGCCATGAACAGCAGAGCAGTTATTGAGGGAACAAATGGTCTATCCCGGTTTCTACTTTTTATGTTCTACAGGTGACATCCCCCATAAAATGTGTTTAAGGACAATTACAGTATAATCTCTTTCTCTACTACTGCATTACTTTTGTTGGTAGTGTTGTCATCACCATATTCCAATAGCCAAGACTCTTCACTCATTTAATCAGTGACAGCATCTTTGATGAAGATTAACATGCAGCGCTCAATACGACAATTATGTTGTGAACTTGGCTAACAAGGGTCTCATGCAAAGTTGGGTGCAGAACCTACCCCTCTCCAAATCATTGTTTCCACTGACATTTCAGAGGGTCAAGCAGGAATTATCAATATCATCTTTTGCTTGATCAGGGCAGAACTAAAGGTCGAATCCATTATATCTACTACATGCTATGTTAGCAAAGGGTCCATGGAAAATCTGCAAATGGTTCAAAACGTTGTGTTGTTTTTTTCCCCCTCAGTGGTTTCTTTCTCGAGGATGTTAAAGGACAACAACTATCAGCAGACATTAGCTGAGGTCCCCACACCTCAACAGAACAATGTTCAAGATCACCTGTTAAACTCCTCAGATTGTTGAAAGCAGATTTACAATAAAATAAAAACTTTCAGGAATGCAATTAACTATACAAAGAGAGCAAGCTAAGAGCTATTGCAAACAAAGTAAGCTCAAAATATTGAATCTATCCTGACTTCACACTGGTCATTTGGCAAGAATTTCTCAAATATACGCTCAATTTAACAAGAGGATAAACACATGAAGGATATTTCCTGCAATAAGTAGTAAGAAAATTCTTCAATGATTACCACACTCATCTACTACATCTGAAGAGAAAGAATCATGTTACTGGGAGACTAGTTGTATAGTTAATGAAAAAGGTTTTTTTAATTAGGGAAGGGAAAGTTTTTTAAACCAGATCTAAAAAAAGTGACCATTGCAATTCAGCAAAAGTTGCACCAGTCTTTTAATTTGTTAGAAGTGATAAATGACACAAAGTAATACATGTCTTTCAATGTCATTACCTTATTCTTATTGACTGGAGTAACATTATTTACATCATTTTGATTTAATTCAGGTTTTCACAGTGGAAGATCCTCACCCTGAAATGCTCAGTAGTATGTACAATAGCGGGAAAAACTAGTCTCTGCTGTTGATGTAACTGCAAACTGCTCATTTAAACAACTTTATTTTTATCTGCCTGCACTGTTAACTACTGATTGTTACTTACCCAATTCAAGAAACAATCCTACATTGCAACAGCGGGTAATCATTTCCAAAGTACTTCATTGGCTGAGAAGTGTTTTGGACAATCTTAGATCATGAATAGTTCTATGGAAAAACAATGCCTTTTAGGCATTAGTACATTGAATATTTAGTAAGCGCCATTACTACACATTAATGCTTTGCATTAAAAAAAGTTCAAGAGATCACTTGTGCGAAATAGAGGCAAATGACTAACCCACATCTCGTAACTAGCATGTTTGCTGTCTATTTGTTTTACTTGTACATAACATATTAAACATTTAAAATGGCAATTAGAGGCAGCTGAAAATGTAGATTTTGTATAAATGTCTTGAATTTATATTATTTCACCCCAATAAACAAACCTAAAAGATATCCATCAGTTTAGAGAACTCTCAAGCAAATAAAGCTTCAGGCTTGAAAAAACATAATTCATTGTTGGCTCTTGATTAATTTGAAACAATCAGATTTAAAAGTTTCTGCTGAGTTTAAAATTCACGTGTTTTTAGTTAACCTCACAGCTGCTGTAATAGATCTTGATACATAACTCCAATATTGTTGGCCATGTCAGAACATGTAAAAATTCCACAGGGAGTCACAAAAAGTTCTGCTTACATATTTGGAAAACATTTCTGCTGCCATCCCTTTTTGACAACAAATTTAATCTTCTATCTTTTGGCAGAAAAATTATGGGAATTCAATATTTACGACATTCACTCAGGGGGACAACCGCTCAGTCCAACCTTATACTCCATTCAGAATTTTTTTCCATTGTAAGTTGTTTCTGAAATGATTCAATTGATTTCATATCCACTATTCTGCTTGTCCTATCATTTTCTGCACTAATCACTTACAATGTGAAAGACTTCATAAAACTTAATAGATCCTCATTCTTTAGGGTAGGAAAGAACTGCAGATGCTGGTTTAAATCGAAGGTAGACACAAAATGCTGCAGTAACTCAGTGGGACAGGCAGCATCTCTGGAGAGAAGGAATGGGTGACGTTTCAGATCGAGACCCTTCTTCAGTCTTCAGAGTCTGAAGAAGGGTCTCGACCCGAAACGTCACCTATTCCTTCTCTCCAGAGATGCTGCCTGTCCAGCTGAGTTAATGCAGCATTTTGCATCTACCTCATTCTTTAGGGAATGTGGGTTCCCCTCTCCTATCAAAGATGAGGCCCTCACATGTCTATTTGGTACCCAGCAGCTCCGCCCTTGCTCCCCCTCCCCCAGGTCGCAACAGAGACAGAGTCCCCCTAGTCCTTGCATTTCACCCCATCAGCCATCGCATACAACACATAATCCTCTGAAATTTTCTCCACCTCCAACGGGATCCCAACACTAGTCACATCTTCCCATCTCCATCCCTTTCCGCCTTCCGCAGAGACCGTTCTTTCCGTAACTCCCTGGTTAACTCATCCTTTCCCAACCAAGCCACCCTCTCCCCACGTACTTCCCCCTGCAACTGAAGCAGATGCAACACCTGTCCCTATACTTCCTCCCTCAACTCTGTCCAAGGACCCCGGCAGTCCTTTCAGGTTAAGCAGAGGTTCACTTCCACCTCCTCCAACCTCATTTACTGTATCCATTGTTCAAGATGTGGACTCTTATACATCGGCGAGACTAAACGTAGACTGGGCGATCGTTTCGCTGAACACCTTCGCTCAGTCTGCCTGAACCTACCTGATCTCCCGGTTGCTAAACACTTTAACTCTCCTTCCCATTCCCACGCATACTTTTCTGTCCTAGGTCTCCTCCATTGTCAGAGTGAGGCTGAATGCAAATTGGAGGAACAGCATCTCATATTCCTCTTGGGCAGCTTACAGCCCAGTGGTATGAATATTGATTTCTCTAACTTCAAGTAACCCCAGCATTCCCTCTCTCTCTATCCCTCCCCCACCCAAGTCGCACCAGCTTCTCGTTTTCACCCAACAAACAGCTTTCAATGGCCCGTTTCCTTTATCATCGTTACTTTTTTGCATATCTTTCATTCATTGTCCTTTATCTCTCTATATCATCGTCTATATCTCTCATTCCCCTTATCCCTAACTAGTCTGAAGGGTCTCGACCCAAAACGTCACCCATTCATTCTCTCCAGAGATGCTGCCTGTCCCGCTGAGTTATTCCAGCTTTTTGTGTCTATCTCCGGTTTAAGCCAGCGTCTGCAGTTCCTTCCTGCACAAAATATGGAAGTTAATGAGGTTTCCAAGTCAATCAGTGATGTAGGTTGATTAAAGGTACACAAAAATGCTGGAGAAACTCAGCGGGTGCAGCAGCATCTATGGAGCGAAGGAAATAGGTAACGTTTCGGGCCGAAACCCTTCTTCAGACTGATAGGGGGTGGGGAGAAGAAAGGAAAAAGGACAAAGGCGGAGGAGGAGCCCGAGGGCTGGGGGAGGGGAGGAGACAACCAGATGGCTGATGAAGGGGAGGGGACAGCAAGGGCTAGCAGAATTGGGAGAATTCAATGTTGAGGCCCCCAGGATGTAGACTGCCCAAGCGGAATATGAGGTGCATTTCCTCCAATTTACGGTGTTGCTCGCTGTGGCCATGGAGGAGCCCCAGGACAGAGAGGTCAGATACGGAATGGGAGGGGGAGTTGAAGTGCTGAGCCACCGGGAGTTCAGGTTGGTTATTGCGGACCGACCGGAGGTGTTCGGCGAAACGATCGCCAAGCCTCCGCTTGGTCTCACCGATGTACATCAGCTGGCATCTAGAGCAGCGAATGCAATAGATGAGGTTGGAGGAGATGCAGGTGAACCTCTGTCGCACCTGGAATGACTGCTTGGGTCCTTGAATGGAGTGGAGGGGGGAGGTGAAGGGACAAGTGTTGCATCTCTTGCGGTTACAAGGGAAAGTACCAGGGGAGGGGGTGGTATGGGAGGGGAGGGAAGAATTGACAAGGGAGTTACGGAGGGAGCGGTCTTTGCGGAAGGCAGACATGGGGGGAGATGGGAAGATGTGGCGAGTGGTGGGGTCACGTTGGAGGTGGCGAAACTGACGGAGGATCACTTGTTGTATGTGACGGCTGGTGGGGTGAAAGGTGAGGACTAGGGGGACTCTGCCTTTGTTGTGAGTGGGGGGATGGGGAGAGAGAGCAGTGTTGCGGGGTATGGCAGAGACCCTGGTGCGAGCCTCATCTATGGTGGAGGAAGGGAACCCCCGTTCCCTGAAGAATGAGGACATTTCAGATGCCCTGGTGTGGAACGCCTCATCCTGGGAGCAGATGCGGCGTAGACGGAGGAATTGGGCGTGGGGGATGGAGTCCTTACAGGAAGCAGGGTGGGAAGAAGTGTAGTCCAGATAGCCATGGGAGTCGGTAGGTTTGTAGTGGATGTCGGTAAGGAGTCTATCACCTGCGATGGAGATAGTGAGGTCAAGGAATGGTAGGGAAGTGTCGGAAATGGTCCAGGTGTATTTGAGTGCCGGATGGAAGTTGGTGGTGAAGCGGATGAAGTCAGTCAGTTGTGTGTGGGTGCAGGATGTGGCACCAAAACAATCATCGATGTAGCGGAGGTAGAGGTCGGGGATGGGGCCCTGGTACGCATTGAACAAGGATTGTTCTACGTACCCGACAAAGAGGCAGGCGTAGCTGGGGCCCATGCGTGTGCCCATAGCTACGCCTTGTATTTGGAGGAAATGGGAGGAGTCAAATGAAAAGTTATTAAGTGTAAGTACCAGCTCCGCTAGGCGGAGGAGGGTGTCAGTGGCCGGGTATAGATTGCTTCTACGGTCGCCGGGTATAGATTGCTTCTACGGTCGGCCGGGTATAGATTGCTTCTACGGTCAAGTTGTACTCAGTTGATTAACTGAGTACAACTTGAAGGCAATGTTGCAGTTTGAGCCAAGTAGTATATTTTAGGTTTGATAGAGAACTTATTTGAATGAGGAAAAAAGGGAAACTGCTGTTGACACAGAGGGCTCAGTACAGCAAAATGCCTGGAAGCGAATAGTATATAGAAGTAAAATTAAATATGAGAAAATATACTGAAAAGTGAAAATCCATCTATGCTTTGGGCACAATAATAAAAATGAAAAGGTACGGTCAAAGGGATTAAAAAGTTGACCTTTATGTGAAACAAAGAATTTTATGTTTCATAAAATTCAGACGTCCTCCAGACGTCCACATCTGCGCCAGGTGTATCGAGATGGGGCTCCCAATGGACCGTATTAGGAACCTGGAGCAGCAGCTCGATGACCTCCGTCTGGTCAGGGAGAGCGAGGAAGTCATTGAGAGGAGTTACAGGGAGGTGGTCACTCCAAGACCACAGGAGGCAGGCAAGTGGATCACGGTTGGGAGAGGCAAGGGGCACAGGCAGGGACTAGAGAGTACCCCGGTGGCTGTACACCTTGACAATAAGTACTCCTCTTTGAGCACTGTTGGGGGGGACAGCCTACCTAGAAGTAGCGACAGCGGCCGGGCCTCCGGCATAGAGACCGGCCCTGTTGCTCAGAAGGGTAAGGAAAAGAAGAGGAGGGCAATACTAATAGGGGACTCTATAGTTAGGGGGTCAGACCGGCGATTCTGTGGACGCAGTCGGGAGACCCGGATGGTAGTTTGCCTCCCTGGTGCCAGGGTCTGTGATGTGTCTCAACGTGTCCAAGATATCCTGAAAGGGCAGGGAGAGGAGCCCGAGGTCGTGGTACATATAGGTACCAATGACATAGGTAAAAAAAGAGAAGAGGTCCTGAAAGGAGAATTTAGGGAGTTAGGAGTTAAAGAGAAGGACAGCAAAGGTAACAATCTCGGGATTACTGCCTGTGCCACGCGACAGTGAGAGTAGGAATGTAGCGAGGTGGAGGATAAATGCGTGGCTGAAGGACTGGTGCAGAAGGCAGGGATGCGGGCGGAAGCAATAGGTAGCAAGGTGAAAAGTAAAAGTGGCAGGCAGACAAATCCAGGGCAAAAATCAAAAAGGGCCACTTTTCAACATAATTGTATAAGGGGTAAGAGCGTTGTAAAAACAAGCCTGAAGGCTTTGTGTCTCAATGCAAGGAGCATTCGTAATAAGGTGGATGAGTTAAACGTGCAGATAGCAATTAATGATTATGATATAGTTGGGATCACGGAGACATGGCTCCAGGGTGACCAAGGCTGGGAGCTGAACATCCAGGGATATTCAATATTCAGGAGGGATAGAGAGAAAGGAAAAGGAGGTGGGGTAGCTTTGCTGGTTAGAGAAGAGATTAACGCAGTGGAAAGGAAGGACATTAGCTTGGAGGATGTGGAATCGGTATGGGTAAAGCTGCGAAACACTAAGGGGCAGAAAACGCTGGTGGGTGTTGTGTACAGGCCACCTAGCAGTAGTAGTGAAGTTGGGGATGGCATCAAACAGGAAATTAGAAATGCGTGCAACAAAGGCAAAACAGTTATAATGGGTGACTTCAATCTACATATAGATTGGGTGAATCAAATTGGCAGGGGTGCTGAGGAAGAGGATTTCTTGGAATGTATGCGGGATAGTTATCTAAACCAACATGTAGAGGAACCAACGAGAGAGCAGGCTATTCTAGACTGGGTATTGAGTAATGAGGAAGGGTTAGTTAGCAGTCTTGTTGTGCGTGCCCCCTTGGGCAAGAGTGACCATAATATGGTTGAGTTCTTCATTAGGATGGAGAGTGACATTGTTAATTCAGAAACAACGGTTCTGAACTTAAAGAAAGGTAACTTTGAGGGTATGAGACGTCAATTGGCCAAGATTGACTGGCAATTAGTTCTAAAAGGGTTGACGGTGGATATGCAATGGAAGGCATTTAAAGACTGCATGGATGAACTACAAAAATTGTTCATCCCAGTTTGGCAAAAGAATAAATCAGGGAAGGTAGTGCCTCCGTGGATAACAAGGGAAATCAGGGATAGTATCAAAGCAAAAGATGATGCGTACAAATTAGCCAGAAAAAGCAGCATACCAGAGGACTGGGAGAAATTCAGAGACCAGCAGAGGAGGACAAAGGGCTTAATTAGGAAAGGGAAAATAGATTATGAAAGAAAACTGGCAGGGAACATAAAAACTGACTGCAAAAGTTTTTATAGATATGTGAAGAGAAAGAGATTAGTTAAAACAAATGGAGGTCCTTTGCAGTCAGAAACAGGTGAATTGATCATGGGGAACAAGGATATGGTGGACCAATTGAATAACTACTTTGGTTCCGTCTTCACTAAGGAAGACATAAATAATCTGCCGGAAATAGCAGGGGGCCGCGGGTCAAAGGAGATGGAGGAACTAAGTGAAATCCAGGTTAGTCAGGAAGTGGTGTTGGGTAAATTGAATGGATTAAAGGCCGATAAATCACCAGGGCCAGATAGGCTGCATCCCAGAGTACTTAAGGAAGTAGCTCCAGAAATAGTGGATGCATTAGTGATAATTTTTCAAAACTCTTTAGATTCTGGAGTAGTTCCTGAGGATTAGAGGGTAGCAAACGTAACCCCACTTTTTAAGAAGGGAGGGAGAGAGAAAACGGGGAATTACAGACCAATTAGTCTAACATCGGTAGTGGGGAAACTGCTAGTTATTAAAGATGGGATAGCAGCACATTTGGAAAGTGGTGAAATCATTGGACAAAGTCAGCATGGATTTACGAAAGGTAAATCGTGTCTGACGAATCTTATAGAATTTTTCGAGGATGTAACTAGTAGAGTGGATAGGGGAGAACCAGTGGATGTGTTGTATCTGGACTTTCAGAAGGCTTTCGACAAGGTACCACATAAGAGATTAGTATACAAACTTAAAGCACACGGTATTGGGGGTTCAGTATTGATGTGGATAGAGAACTGGCTGGCAAACAGGAAGTAAAGAGTAGGAGTAAACGGGTCCTTTTCACAATGGCAGGCAGTGACTAGTGGGGTACCACAAGGCTAAGTGCTGGGACCCCAGCTATTTACAATTTATATTAATGATCTGGATGAGGGAATTGAAGGCAACATCTCCAAGTTTGCGGATGACACTAAGCTGGGAGGCAGTGTTAGCTGTGAGGAGGATGCTAGGAGACTGCAAGCTGACTTGGATAGGCTGGGTGAGTGGGCAAATGTTTGGCAGATGCAGTATAATGTGGATAAATGTGAGGTTATCCACTTTGGTGGCAAAAACAGGAAAGCAGACTATTATCTAAATGGTGGCCGATTAGGAAATGGGGAGATGCAGCGAGACCTGGGTGTCATGGTACACCAGTCATTGAAAGTAGGCATGCAGGTGCAGCAGGCAGTGAAGAAAGCGAATGGTATGTTAGCTTTCATAGCAAAAGGATTTGAGTATAGGAGCAGGGAGGTTCTACTGCAGTTGTACAGGGTCTTGGTGAGACCACACCTGGAGTATTGCGTACAGTTTTGGTCTCCAAATCTGAGGAAGGACATTATTGCCATAGAGGGAGTGCAGAGAAGGTTCACCAGACTGATTCCTGGGATGTCAGGACTTTCATATGAAGAAAGACTGGATAGACTTGGCTTATACTCGCTAGAATTTAGGAGATTGAGAGGGGATCTTATAGAAACGTACAAAATTCTTATGGGATTGGACAGGCTAGATGCAGGAAGATTGTTCCCGATGTTGGGGAAGTCCAGGACAAGGGGTCACAGCTTAAGGATAAGGGGGAAATCCTTTAAGACCGACATGAGGAAAAACGTTTTCACACAGAGAGTGGTGAATCTCTGGAACCCTCTGCCACAGAGGGTAGTTGAGGCCAGTTCATTGGCTATATTTAAGAGGGAGTTAGATGTGGCCCTTGTGGCTAAAGGGATCAGGGGGTATGGAGAGAAGGCAGGTACGGGATACTGAGTTGGATGATCAGCCATGATCATATTGAATGGCGGTGCAGGCTCGAAGGGCCGAATGGCCTACTCCTGCACCTATTTTCTATGTATCTATGTATCTATGTATAGGAAGGAACTGCAGATGCTGGTTTTCACTGAAGATAGACATAAAATGTTGCAGTAATTCAGTGGGACAGGTAGCATCTCTGAATAGAAGGAATGGGTGATGTTTCGGGTTGAGTCCCTTCTTCGGACTGAGCTACAGCGAAATTAAACACAAAAAGCTGGAGTAACTCAGTGGGACAGGCAGCATCTCTGGATAGAAGGGATGTGGTGATGTTTTGGGTCGAGACGCTTCTTCAGACTTCAGATTCAGTCTGAAGAAGAGTCTCGACCTGAAATGTCACCCATTCCTTCTATCCAGAGATGCTGTCTGTCCCGCTGAGTTGATCCAGCAAAGGATTTGATGTTTATTTGGGAGGAAACTAGTCTAATTCATCCTGTGAATATAATGTATTTGTGCAAGTAGTTCAGTTCTCAGACAACAAGAACCACTGGTGGGTGGGAAGGGATCATTGCTGCCTGGAAGACCATCAGCTCTGTATTGGATTTGAGGTCCTGAACTTTGTACTTATGTATTTGTCCTGCTGTGACCTGCAGCACTATGAGCCTGGCACAGGAAGATATTTCTTGCCCGACTCAAACACAATTGACAAAATGGTTTCTGCTTGTCTATTTTAAAAGATACTTTGTCATCAAATAGGGGGTAATTATAAAGTCCCATCCTTCGCAAAAACCTGCAATTAAAGCTTCCTCTGGATAGCAAACATAAACAGAAAGAACCCTCACACCAACAGATCCCCAGCAACACCGGGCAACAATGAATGACAACAAGTTGATGATAAAGGTTGCGTGCCATGTTGTCTCTTATTTGTATATTTAAAATTATTTGTGATCAATTTCTTTCTGTCTACTTTCTCTAAAAATTAAAACATTAACCAAAAAGGTAGAACTTGGAACTATCTTGCAGATTGTGGCATGCTCCTGCGTACTTTGCAAAAAAAAACTTCGGGAGCCCTTTTAAAGAAAGGCAAGATTCACTGAGCAGCAAATATGAATTCACATTTCTCCCGATGATACTCCATTTCATTCACACAACAGCTTAAATTAGTGGGGAAGGAAATATCATGGCTTCCAGTTTGACCTCTTTCTCTTTGGTCCCTTACACTTCAAAAAAAACTTTACACAGACGCTTATGTAACCATAGAGGTATTGAACAGAAACTGCAATAAAGTATCGTTGAATTCATTGAAGTAAATATTACTAATACAACAGAAACTGGACGTACATGTGGCAGACATATTTAGAGCATTCAGGGAGGAATAGCTTCTCAGACAATTTTCCTTGAAGAAAGTTACAAAAGCAACAAAGACCAAAAAGTTTGGCAATAGACCAAAGTTTGGCAATAGACCAAAGCCTGTTTGGAAACTTCTTACAACAATCACATTGCCAATTAAAAGGAAAATAGTGATCAAAGGTTAACAGAAAAGTTACTGTTCATCAGCTTTGCTCTGCCCCTTGCAGATACTTGCATTTTCACTGATAACCTGATTCTTTAGAATAGTATCTTATATCTGATTATGTGTAATAAAATGTGTGACGGCACAGTGCCGAAGCGGTCGAGCTGCTGCCTCACAGCACCAGAGACTCAGGTTCGATCCTGACCTCAGCTGCAATCTGTGTGGATTTTGCACGTTCTTCCTGTGACTGAATGGGTTTTATGCGGGTGCTCCAGTTTCTTCCCTCATCCCACAGACGTGCAGGTTTGTAGGTTAATTGGCTTCTGTAAATTGCTCCTATGTGTGTAGGATAGAACTAGTGTTCAGGTGATCACTGGTCAGCTTGGACTCGATGGGCCGAACAGCCTTGTTCCATGCTGTATCTCTAAACTAAACTAAGTTGGGTTCTGTAAATTGACCCTAGTGTGTAGGATGCAAAAGTGTGATAGCATAGAACTAGTGTACGCGTGATCGATAGTCGGAGTGGACTCAGTGGGCCAAAGGGGCTGTTTCCATGCTATATCTCTCATCTAATCCCACAAAGTGTTACAGATTCTGAAATAAAAATATCATTGACCTACAAACAATTAAGATACAGTTTCAACTGTTTTTAAATCTATGATTTAGAAGAACAATCAGTATCTACTGAATAATAAACAATGCAAGTCTTTATAAATAAGAATAGAAACACAAAGTTGTTCCTTTAAAATTGATGGGAAAGGAACTTTGACAATAGCAAAGTACTGAACCTCTTAAAAGATGTCTTAATCAGCCCCAACACAATCTCTCATTATCATCTTTTGCACTACACTATTATTTATTTAATTATTGCTGGTTCAGCATAAACACAACCTTATTTTTGTTCCTGAACAACAAAAAACATCTTATGCAAGGAAACCTGAAATAGAAAGTGGTGAAAATACAACAGATCAGACAGTATCTGTGAAGATAGTAATAACATTATTATTTCAAATTAACACCCTTTCATCAGAACTAGTAAAAGTTAAAAATCAAACAATTTAAAGTTGCAAAGAGAACAAACAACATTTGTGAGATAGAGTGGGAGACCAAGAGACACTGAATGCCAGCTGAAAGTCGGTAATGCTCACTAATCACATTGCTGACGTTATTCCGCCTCTTCCTAGGGTAATCCCTTAGAATCAAGGATGACTTGTTTCCACTCCAGTGCGAGTTCTGAGATAAATTATGAAGCCAAAATGGGAACTGCAGACATCCACACGCTGATGGAACAGGCGGGTGGGTAGTTATGCTCCCATGCTGGGCTGAAACACAGTGTTCATAATGCGTGAATTTGACATCTTAATAATATCCTGAATGTTGCTTCTCCATTTTGAGTGGTCAGGGGCCACATTTCCCAGGAGTCAATGGGGATGTCACACTTCTTCAAGGAAGTTTGAACATATTCTTGAATCTTTTTCTCTGTTTAAATGGAAATCTCCTCCCACAGGAGAATTCAGAATACAATACCTGCTTCAGGAAGCTGGGGTGAAGCGTGCAAATGATGTGATTTGGTCAAAAAGTAACTAGGACTTCAATGTTGGCTTGGGAGAAGACACTGACAATAGTTTACTTATTCATCGAGTGAATTTGGATAATTTTGCAGCGATGGCATATTTACATGCCTTGAACTGCATGTCATAGGATGTCAACCCAGCCTTAGAACCATCTCTGACTGCTGGGATTATTGATAGCTTGAAGACTATGAATTGTGCAACAGGTTGAATGTCTTGATTTTCAAATATCCTTTTCCTTAATTAATCAAAGGTTGCACTGGTGCAATGATGAGAGTGATGAGTTTCATCATCAACATTTGCAAAGCTGGTTCCGAAGACATGGGAAATGGCTCACTTATTCCAGGATCTCACCATGAATCAATAATATTGAACAGAAGTGCAGCACAGCAGGACAAGGTAGATGTTATTGCTATTAAGTGTAAGGACCATCCTTGTATGCTTTGGTGAATGAGGCAGTAATGGCTTGAAGTTCAGCCTCCATATAAGCACAAACATGAGCGTTGCCTGCACACCACAGCTTAATTTCAAAGGTTTGGGTGTCGCTGGTTTTAGACTGTAGTCGCCATAAGTTGAACCATTTTCCGTTAGTTCTTAAATTAATTCCAAGATATACCAATGTACCTTGGATTTAAAATTGCATAGTACACTGCATCGGCCCAATGACTGTTTACAGGCCTGTGATTTGTTTTTTATTTTTTTATTGGAAAATTATATGACCTTTTTTCTCAAGAAATCTTTTGGAAACTCAGTCAGAAGATAAATAAAACAGAGAATGCTGAAAGGTCTGCAGTGTCTAACTTAGATTCGGAGCACGACACTCCCAAGTCGTCTTCTTCTTCTTGCGTATGGCGTGCACAGCCTAAAGTTGTAGGACAACTTGTTCTATTTGATCTTATTTGATTGTGCACACCAGCAGGGGCGGAAAACCCGCGGGGCGCCCAGAGGGGTGTCCCCTCCATGTTTTGAGAGGTGGGGGACATCCCCCCACCCCCCAAGTTTTTGTCATTCGGATTTTAAAATCTCCGCTTTCCGCGAGACAGTGAAGGTGGGACTGCTGATCGAGGGCGCCGTTTGGACGAGAGAGACGCCAGTCAGCAGGCAATGAGGGCGAGACATGATGATTCAGCGCGATGATTGGAGGTGGGAGGAATGGGGGGGGGGTGGGACTGAGGATGGAGTGCGGTGATTGGAGGAGGGAGACGTGGCATAGACCTGCGCCTCATCCACAGCCAGGATCGATCCTGGCCGGGTCTCCGGCGCTGTCCCGTACCCACCCGAGTGCCCCCCACGGGTGGCCAGAGAGGACGGGAGTCAGACGCGAGCTGTACCCCCAGGCCCACAGCCAGCGCAGAGAAGCAGCGCTAAACCCAGCTCACTGCCTGTCCCGCCAGGTGAACCTGCCTGGGCTTGCGGGAAATATAGCCAGCGCGGAGAAGCAGCGCTGATGTCCTGTCAGTCCAGTCAGGGCTGTAGGTTAACCCGGTGAAACAGGCAGAGTTGAGCTGTATTTAGCGCTGGATTGAGCCTCCGAAGCCTCGCGCATGTGTGTATGAGTGTGCACATGCACACGCGGCGGCCAAAAAATGGTGTCCCCCCTGTGCCCCGGTCCCCTCCATGTTTTGATAGCGAGTTCCGTGCCTGCACACCAGGTTGATTGCATTCGTTGAAACAGGGCGGACCCGCAAAGTTTACAATCTCCCACCCCCACACTCCCAAGTGTCAGCACCAAATAAATAGTGCAAAGAAAGTTAAGAATATTGATTGTCACATTAACTTATAAGTGGATTGATCAAAAGAACAACAACAACTGTTTTGGTAGGATCATGTTATGGAATTATATTTTATTCTTACTCAAATCAGTTACTTCACATGCTTAATGTAATTATACGACAAGTAAGATGTATTTGTCAAAGCTTTGCTCCACCATAAATTGATTTTTGCTATTTACTGCATATCCATGATCTGTACATACATTTCATCAAAATGGAATATCATCACTTGAATCTTGCTCAAACCACGATTGAATGCTGCAAAAAAAGACAAAGTGCTACAATAACTCAGTCGGTTAGGAAGCATCTCTGGAGAACATGGACAGCTGACATTTAAGATCAGGACTTTGTTCAGTCTGAAGAAGTGTCCCATCTTGAAACATCACCAATCCATGTTCTCCAGAGATTCTGCTGGACCAGCTGAACTACTCAAGCACTTTGTGTCTCTTTTTGTAAACCAGCATCTGGGGTTCTTTGTTTCTCAATTGAATACTGAATTCAATGTTCACACTGCACAGATTCACCAGAAAGAATATTATGTTTTAAGGAGATAAAATTTGAGGTTTCAGAAAGTTTTCTTATATTTTAGTTTAGAAGATTGAGAGACAATCCAGCTGTTTATAAATGATGTAATAAATTTGGTAGAATAGATAAGTTACTTCCTAAAGTCATGGAAGGAGAGGGAATGGTAATAAAGAACAGAAAGGCATAATCTTTATATTAAAAGAAAGCTATTTTGTAGTGAAATCGGGAAGCATTTTTTTATCTCATACTTGATCTATAATGGAAATCGCAAACACTCTCATCCAAAATTTATGAGCAGTTGTATTATGATGTTGCCAGGACCTATGGCTGAGCTATACAGAGAGGTTGGGCAGGCTAGGACTTTATTCTTTGGAGCGCTGGACGCTGAGGGTTGATCTTATAGAAGTATGTAAAATAATGAGAGGAATAGATGGGGTGAATGTACAGAATCTTTTTACCCAGAGTAGGGGAATCGAAAACAAGAGTACCTATGTTTAAGGTGAGAGGGACAAGATTTAATATGAACCCGAGATGCAACTTTTTTCATTCAGATGGGGATGGGTATTTGGAATGAGCTGCCAGAGGAGGTAGTTGAGGCAGGTACTATAACAGCATTTAAAAGACATTCACCGAGGCACATGTATAGGAAAGACTTGCAAGTCAAGTCAAGTCAAGTCAAGAGAGTTTATTGTCATGTGTCCCAGACTTACAAAGAGATATGGGCCAAAAGCGGGCAAATGGGCGTAGCTTAGATGGGGCATTTTGGTCAGTATGGAAAATTTGGGGCTAAGGGCCTGTTTCCATAGTGTATGACTCTATCACTCTAAACGATAGTGGATTTAGGACAATTAAGATGGTCAATATTGCAATTTATAGATATTTGTTATATATGGGTACCAATATTTATAGTGCAAAGGCAGTTTAAAGGTACATGATCCAAGTGAATGGTAAACTCAAGGTGCTAAATGAATTGTGTAAGAAGGAACTGCAGATGCTTGGTTTAAACCGAAGATAGACACAAAAAGCTGGAGTAACTCTTCAGACTGAAGGATCTCGACCCAAAACGTCACCCATTCCTTCTCTCCAGAGATGCTGCCCATCCCGCTGAGTTACTCCAGCTTTTTGTGTCTATCTGCATGCTAAATGAATTATTAATTTTCCTCTGAAGCTACTGAATAAACCAGCTAAGATCCCACAGAATGCATGTTTGCATTCCACCAATATTCAGCAAGGTCATTTTTGTGATCTAATCTTAGAACAAATAGTACAATAAGCTATGCTTTAGACTAAATACCATCCTAAGATTGTTGTTTTGATGACAAATTGATTATAATTCTCGTCTGCAACGTAATCAAGAATTTAAAGCCAGAAAGCCTTATGTACTTCTCAGTGAAGAGACTGATTTATATAACAATGTCACAACTTCAAGACAGCTTGATGTAGTCACTATTTGCAATGTAAGACAGATTCATTAGTTATTTAGCTTAAATATTCTCTCTTTGGAAATACTAATGCTAAACAAACCATTTTAACAGACTGTAAGAAGGGCTGAAGAAACTAACTTTGCCCAATATCTATTCTACAATAAATGAGAATGGAAATAAATTCACCTAGCAATTTAAACCCGTGTGAAATTAGTTTTCCTTAAAGGGTTTCCATCTTTGAAAACAAGCCATTGTAGTGGAAATCCAATGTAAACTCAATTAAGCAAGTGAATGCAATTAGTAGTAATTAATCGCTCTGGGATATATTTCTGTCAAGTAAAGAAACAAAAATAAAAGGTAGATTCCAGATCACAAGCACCATCTGCTTCTAGATCTGTAGACAAGTGAACCAAATGAGAGAGTAATCACCAATGTTGGGGGAGCCCAGAACCAGGGGCCAAAGTTTAAGAATAAGGGATAAGCTATTTAGAACGGAGATGAGGAAACACTTTTTCGCAGAGTTGTGAGTCTATGGAATTCTTTGCCTCAGAGGGCAGTGGAGGCCGATTCTCTGGATACTTTAAAGAGAGAGTTAGATAGGGCTCTTAAAGATCTCTTAAAGATAGTCAGGGGATATGGGGAGAAGGCAGGAATGTGGTACTGATTGTGGATGAACAGCCATGATCACATTGAATGGCGGTGCTGGCTCAAAGGGCCGAATGGCCTACTCCTGCACCTATTGTCTAAAATGCTGGAGTAACTCAGCGGGACAGGCAGCATCTCTGGAGAGAAGGAATGGGTGACGTTTCGGGTCGAGACCGTTCTTCAGACAGATGTCAGGGGAGTGGGCGAGACAAAGATAGAATGTAGTCGGAGATAGTAAGACTGGCAGGAGAACCTGGGAGCGGGAAGGGGATGGAGAGAGAGGGAAAACAAGGGCTATATGAAGTTAGAGAAGTCAATGTTCATACCGCTGGGGTGTAAACTACCCAAGCGAAATATGAGGTGCTGTTCCTCCAATTTGCGTTGGGCCTCACTCTGACAATGGAGGAGGCCCAGGACAGAGAGGTCAGATTGGGAATGGGTGGGGGAGTTAAAGTGCTGAGCAACCGGGAGATCAGGTAGGTTAAGGCGGACTGAGCGGAGGTGTTCAGCGAAACAATCGCCGAGCCTGTGCTTGGTCTCGCCAATATACAGGAGGTTTTTCCTACACATTCTGAACTAAATGAGACATGTTTTAATTAAAATTCATTGATTTGAAGTGCGTAAAAACAAAAATATATACAAAGGAAACAAGTTAGTAAGTAGAATATGGTTGTTTTGGAAGCTGCAGGCTACTCGGTAGAATGTCATTACAAAACAGCCTTTTCATTCCATTTGGCAAAATTGAGTTACTGTGTTGTTAGTGAAGTAGTAATATAGAGGCCTGGACTATTCAAAGAATGAATGAAAATTCCAGCATGGCAGTTTGAGAAAATTGAATTCAGTTCAGAAAATCTGGAAACAGAAATTGTCCTCTGAAAGTTCTGATCGTATGTATAATCTTCATGATTATTTAAAATTTTTGTGACACATTTTTGTGACACAAGGCTGTTGGGGGAGGGATGCTACCTGATAAGGCAGTCGTTTATTTATAAACCCTATCTACCCACAAAAGGTGTTGGTCTGCCTTTGCCTGGAACCACTGCAATCATCTTTGCAGACCAGAGTTCAGTTCAGAATCAACAAATGTGGTTTAGGCTAGAAGTAACATTCTGACCAGCTCTGGTAAAGATGGTAATCCTCCATCTCTAAAGGGCATTCATGTACAATTTGAGTTTTAATGGCAGCCCAAAGCTTGTGGATCTTATTTAACTAAATTTAAAATTCCAATATGCTATGATAGAATTTGAATTAATATTCTCCATCAATCTTCATTATTAGCCAAACTAAAAGACTTTTACCTGATATGTAAACAGAATAGAAAGTGCACCCATTAGCTAACATTTCTCCTCCAAAATTACATATTTTGGAGATACTGAATTTTTTTATAACAAAAGCTAATTTTAAAAATGTGATTTGTACTTTAACTCCACTCGACATCTTTAAATTCCTGATAGGAGCAGCATCCCCGGTATAAAGATCTGAGCTCAGTGTATATTAGTATCACTAAATAAATAAATATAATTGCAAAAACCTGAAGTTTTAATTTCCAATCAATACATTAACAAATATGTTTTAGATACTAACTTCGCGGTGGGGGGAAGCAACAGTTGCTATAAAAGAGGACTAAAAATTCCATGATGCTGCATGCAGATAGGCAAGAACAAATCAACAATGAAGTACTTTTAAAACAGTCACCAGGGCATCTAACCAACATCTATGCGTCACAAGTAAAATAATTCAGCAGGTTTATACTTTTAAAGGACGATTCAAAACTTATTTTACATATCTGAATTGTGAAAATCTGATTTACACAAGGCATGATGAGTATATCGACTCTCCATTAAATATCAATAACATGAGAGCAGCTGAACAACCAAAATGTAAGGAAGTATCATGAAGCATTGTTTTTCCAACTTGTTTGTACAGACAAGGATTTGTCCGCATTTATAATCTATTAAAGATTTCCTGAGGCAATGCAGATTCCAGGAAATTAAATCCGGCTGCATCCACTTTTTCTCCTACACAATACACATACAAGCAAAGAGTTCACAGTTTATGAATCAAACACTTTACCAGCAACTCTTCCTCCTCTTCCCAAACAGGAAAACTGTGCTTTCCTTTGACAGCTGAGATATCATTGTTCCTCTCCTTCCTGGGGTTTACCTCCAAGGTCACATTTCTTAGGGCAGCCAGCCAAATACAACGGGGCTCGGGAGAACTGCAGTCAATCCCCACTGGTTTTTCCCAGTTCCAGTGTCTGTTGATCAAGCCGGCGCTGCAAGCAGTTTCCCCAGCATTGGACATGCTTCCACAGATCATTACCTGCCCGTTTCTCAGTTTACTTTAATCCAACTCGAAGAGCAACTCCCAACCCACTCTTTTCAGGTGTGGCTGTCATTAGTCCAAGATGATAGTTGCTTTCCAGTATCCATTGACAAGTTACTCATCATTTATCACAATGAAACATTCACCCTGCATCTGAGACAATGCAGAAATCAGCATTTTTACTCTTCCTCATTCCTTTCATTCATTTTGACAATGCACCGAAATATATTCCAAAGATGGTTAAAAGTGAAGCTGCAGGGCATGACTGCAGACTGCGAGGCACAAAGTCTTTAACTGGAATGTCAGACACTCCAACACAAACTGAAAGAGCAGCCACCTCCCTGCACACAGCATGCTGTGAGCCAGCAGCTGTTCCGAGCTTTTGGCCTCAAACACTGACCTCTGACCCAAGTCACCAGCTGACATTTGCAGAAGACTATTGGAAGTTTCACACTGCTGTAAAATCCGTCACATGCCAGAGTAAAGTGAGTAAACTAAACAGTCGAGTACATGAGTTATGCTCAACCATTTTTTAATCTTCTGTGGGCTCGGCTACTCTCTTTTAAATAAACACATGATGTCACGTTGCTGCACAAAGTTCCCTTTCAGAGCCGAGATGAGCTAATTGGTTGAAAGACAATCAGACCTAACTTCCAGCTCCAACAAGTTTTCTGTTAACCGTTTATCATCTGAAACATACTTCCATGTGGCTTTCAGAAAAAGAATTACATATAACATCTAGAATTACAAAATAATGCACAAAATGAACAAGCTTGAACATGCTCTTGACTAGACTCCTCAACACTGACCATCAACACACGTACCTCAGGCTGAGCGCTGAGGAAATTAAACTGGGCAGGTGGTGAAAATGTCAGCAAAGTACGTCTTTGGGAATAGTAACCATAATACTGCAAGTTTCAAGATAGTTATGAAAAGGGATAAGGTGAGTCCTCAAGTTAACATCTTGAATTGGCAAAAGCTGATTTCAAAAGCGCGAGAGAATAAGAAATTAGTAGGCGAAAAAGGAAGCCTTGAAATATCATTTGTATGTAAGATTTAGAAAAATCCCAAGACATTCCAGAAGGGGACCAAATGTTGATTTATGTGTGGAGCCAGGCAATGCAACAAGATCTTAAATGAAAGTATTTACCACGAAGGACAAGGAAGATGGTGAGTTCATAGATAGATATGTGCATAATCTCGTGCGTCAGTATTCGTAAGGGGGTGATATTAGGATTTGTGGGACACATAAAGGTTCATAAATCCCTTGAGCCGAATGAGATCAGTCCCTGGTTGCTGCAGGAAGGAAGGGAGGAGAGAGCTGGGGCCCTGATAGAGATTTTTGCATCTCCATTAGCCATGCGTGGTTCAAGAAGACCAGAGGACAGCTAATGATTTTTTTAATTTAAGATGAGTAACAGGGAGACACAGTCAGGTCATTTACTACATCTCAGGGATTTATTGGATGATTTATGTACATTTGGAAAGTGATCACCTTGATCATCAAATGCAGGCAGGTAGGACTATTGGCAAGTTGGGCCAAAGGGCCTGTTTTCACACTATATGATTCTATGGTGAGAGGTCAACACAACACAACATATATGGTGATATTTTACATCAGAGCTCCAAAGGCTAGACCAAACATATGTACAAATGTAAAATGTAAAATATGTAATGTGAACAAAGGCAGGTGAGAAAACATTTGTGAGCCACATACCAAAGTGCTTTTGTTTATTTTCCTCCCTTGCTTTCAGCTGCAAGTTCAAAGAAATGCATGATGCTTAAGTTTAACAACAATATTCACACTAATATCACTGTAATTAAAAGGTAAGCTGAAACCACAATCATTTCCACATACACCAATTAAATGTAGAAATCAAACTCCTGACAAGTTTGCTCTCCCCACCTCTCAGGATATCTCCTTCCCACCCCTTGATTCAAACACACTTGCCCACAGAAAATTCATCCATCTAATGATTGAATTGAAATAGCAACAAACAACTTTCAAACCCTAGGTAGACACAAAATGCTGGAGCAAGTAGCATCTCTGGAGAGAAGGCATCGGTGACTTTTCGGGTCGAGACCCTTCTTCAGACCACAATAGGAATCATTTTAGAGACACAAGAATCTGCAGATAGTAAAATCAAAAAAACAAAATGATGGAGAAACCTAGTGTGTCAGGCAGTCCCCTAACCCAACCACCCTTGTCCAGCTTTCTTCCTCCAGTCTGAAGAACGGTTCCGAATCAAAACGTAGTCTGCCCGTTCACTCCACAGATACCGCCTGGCCAGCTGAGTCCCTGCATCATTTTGTCTTTTGATGAAGAATCATTTTAACAACACTAATATTCAGCAAGGAATCAATGCCTTTACTTGCTGCTTCTAGTTCACATAACCGATTTTAAAAACTGTTATTTCTGTCCTAGGTAGAACAGAGGAACAGGATGATCAACTGCTGAGTCAATGAGATGCGAGTCAATGTCCCAACAATCCATCCCACTGTGACGTAGAAATTATGAAAACATTTAACTTATTATTGACTTTAGTCTTCAGTGATACAGCACAGAAACAGGCCCTTCAGCACATTGAGTCCGCGCCGGGGTGGAAGATTGCAACCTTCACGTGGTCCTTCCTGTTTCGACGAATGCAATCAACCCGGCGTGCACAATCAAATAAGATCAAATAGAACAAGTTGTCCTATAACTTTAGTCTGTGCACGCCATACGCAAGAAGAAGAAGCACTATCCTACACGCTTGGGACAATTTACAATTTTACCAAAGCCAATTAACCTACAAACCTATACGTCTTTGGAGTGTAGGAGGAAACAGGAGTACCTGGAGAAAACCCACACAGGTCAGAGAGAACGTACAAACTCCATACAGACAGCACCCGTAGTGAGGATCGAACCCAGGTCTCTGGCGCTGTAAGGCAGCAACTCTACCGCTGCGCCACTGTGCCACCCCTTATTATTATTATTATTAAAAGATTGGAATCAGGGAGTATTAAACAAAGTGTGTGACTACTTGTCCACTACTTCTGCTCATCATCCTGCAGAAAACCGCAAAGGAATGGAGGAGATTCCTCTGTCCACTCAAACGAATGAGAATTCCACATGGCAACTGTGAACATTTTTGTGAAGCTCTTTGCCTCAACATTGTGGGTTGTACTCACCTTGCCCATTTATAAATTGTTCAATCAAAACTCGGATCCTCTGTAGTCATGAGGAGGAATGGGTTAGGCGCTTGGGGAGGGGTTGCGGGGGGGGTGGAGAAAGTGAGGGGCGTACAGTTAAAAACTAAGGCTTCATTTCTCAAACTCTTAACTTTAAAATACTACACTACCATTTTCATCCAGTGCACAAACCTGTCCTTTAGATCATAATCCTCATGGGTGTATTAAACTGATTGGATTTTAATAAGCAATTATTAAAAACATGAATTCTGTGGGAACAGGAACTACATCCTTGATGATTAATATAACTTTTCAGTTTCTCTCCTTGGAACAGTCCATAAAATCCTAAGAAGAACAAAGTGTAATGAATTCTAATGATAGTGAATTCAGCAAATTCAGAAACTTGGCTAGATGCTGCAATTGTTAATAATTGACAATAATCTGAACATTGCTTTGTAGTGGGTCATGATTACAATTTAGCATTTATCAAGTAAAATAATTAGTATAAAGGCAAAAGTTTTCAAAAATTAACAAGTCTCAAGTAAAAAAAATAATTAATTGTGTAGGAAGGAACTGCAGATGCTGGTTTAAATCAGATAGACACAAAATAATCATATAACCATATAACCATTACAGCACGGAAACAGGCCATCTCGGCCCTTCAAGTCCGTGCCGAACACTTTTTTTTTTTTTTTTTTTTTTTTTAATTTACTTTCCCCATGTCCCATCTACCTGCACTCAGACCATAACCCTCCATTCCTTTCCCATCCATATACCCATCCAATCTATTTTTAAAGGATAAAATCGAACCTGCCTCCACCACTTCCACTGGAAGCTCATTCCACACAGCTACCACTCTCTGAGTAAAGAAGTTCCCCCTAATGTTACCCCTAAACTTCTGTCCCTTAATTCTCAAGTCATGTCCCCTTGTTTGAATCTTCCCTACTCTCAATGGGAAAAGCTTATCCACGTCCACTCTGTCTAACCCGCTCATAATTTTAAAGACCTCTATCAAGTCCCCTCTTAACCTTCTGCGCTCCAAAGAATAACGACCTAACTTGTTCAACCTTTCTCTGTAACTTAGTTGCTGAAACCCAGGCAACATTCTAGTAAATCTCCTCTGTACTCTCTCTATTTTGTTGACATCCTTCCTATAATTAGGCGACCAAAATTGTACTCCATACTCCAGAATTCGCCTCACCAATGCCTTGTACAATTTTAACATTACATCCCAACTTCTATATTCAATGCTCTGATTTATAAAGGCCAGCACACCAAAAGCTTTCTTTACCACCCTATCTACATGAGATTCCACCTTCAGGGAACTATGCACAGTTATTCCTAGATCCCTCTGTTCAACTGCATTCCTCAATTCGCTACCATTTACCATGTACGTCCTATTTTGATTTGTCCTGCCGAGATGTAGCACCTCACATTTATCAGCATTAAACTCCATCTGCCATCTTTCAGCCCACTCTTCCAAATGGCCTAAATCTCTCTGTAGACTTTGAAAATCTACTTCATTATCCACAACACCACCTATCTTAGTATCATCTGCATACTTACTAATCCAATTTTCCACACCATTATCCAGATCATTGATGTACATGACAAACAACAGTGGACCCAACAGAGACCCCTGAGGCACCCCACTAGTCACCGGCCTCCAACCTGACAAACAGCCATCCACCATTACTCTCTGGCATCTCCCATTCAGCCACTGTTGAATCCATCTTGCTACTCCACCATTAATACCCAACAATTTAATCTTCTTAACCAACCTTCCATGAGGAACCTTGTCAAAGGCCTTACTGAAGTCCATTTAGACAACATCCACTGCTTTACCCTCATCAATTTCCCTAGTAACCTCTTCGAAAAATTCTAGAAGATTAGTCAAACATGACCTTCCAGGCACAAATCCATGTTGACTGTTCCTAATCAGACCCTGCTTATCCAGATGCTTATATATATTATCCTCAAGTATCCTTTCCATTAATTTGCCCACCACTGACGTCAAACTAACAGGTCTATAATTGCTAGGTTTACTCTTAGAACCCTTTTTTTAACAACGGAACAACATGCGCAGTACGCCAATCCTCCGGCACTATTCCCGTTTCTAATGACATTTGAAATATTTCTGTCATAGCCCCTGCTATTTCTACACTAACTTCCCTCAATGTCCTCGGGAATATCCTGTCAGGACCTGGAGACTTATCCGTTTTCATCTTTTTCAAAAGTGTCCGCACCTCCTCTTCTTTGAATCTCATAGTTTCCATTGCTACTCTGCTTGTTTCCCTTACCTCACATAATTCCATATCCTTCTCCTTGGTGAATACCGAAGAAAAGAAATTGTTCAATATCTCCCCCATCTCTTTTGGCTCTGCAGATAGCTGTCCACTCTGACTCTCTAATGGACCAATTTTATTCCTTGTTATTTGCTATTAATGTAGCTGTAGAAACCCTTTGGATTTACTTTCACCTTACTTGCCAAAGCAACCTCATATCTTCTTTTAGCTTTTCTAATTTCTTTCTTAATATTCTTTTTACATTCTTTATACTCCTCAAGCACCTCATTTACTCCATGCTGCCTATAATTATTGTAGATCTCTCTCTTTTCCGAACCGTGTCCAATTTCCCTTGAAAACCATGGCTCTTTCCAATTTTTATTATTTCCTTTCAACCGAACAGGGACATAAAGATTCTGTACTCTTAAATGTCCTCCATTTCCCTTCTACATCCTTCCCATAAAACAACATGTCCCAATTCACTCCTTTTAAATCCTTTCGCATCTCCTCAAAGTTAGCCTTTCTCCAATCAAAAATCTCAACCCTAGGTCCAGTTCTGACCCTCTCCATAATTATATTGAAACTAATGGTATTGTGATCACTGGACCCGAAGTGCTCCCCGACGCATACCTCCGCCACCTGCCCTGTCTCATTTCCTAACAGGAGGTCCAGCACTGCCCCTTCTCTAGTAGGCACCTCTATGTATTGCTGTAAAAAACTATCCTGCACACATTTTATAAACTCCAAACCATCCAGCCCTTTTACAGAATGTGTTTCCCAGTCTATGTGTGGAAAATTGAAATCTCCCACAATCACTACCTTGTGCTTACTACTAATATCTGCTATCTCCTTACATATTTGCTCTTCCAATTCTCGCTCCCCATTTGGCGGTCTATAATACACCCCTATAAGTGTTGCTACACCTTTCCCATTTCTCAGCTCCACCCAAATAGCCTCCCTAGACGAGCCCTCTAATCTATCCTGCCAAAGCACTGCTGTAATATCTTCCTTGACAAGCAATGCAACACCCCCACCTCTTGCCCCTCCAATTCTATCACCCCTGAAGCAATGAAATCCTGGAATATTTAGTTTCCAATCACAGCCCTCCTGCAACCATGTTTCACTGATCGCCACAACATCATACTTCCAGGTGTCAATCCAGACTTAAGCTCATCCACATTTCTTACAATGCTCCTAGCATTAAAATATACACATTTAAGAAACCCACCACCACTTATTCTCTGTTTATTATCTTTTTCTTCTTTCTCCCCTACATTTTGGGTCCGAGTGCTTCCCTTCTCTGCCTCCTGCCTCCCACATTTTCTACCATCTTTCTCTATTTGAGTCCCTCCCCCCAACCGTTCTAGTTTAAAGTCTCCCCAGTAGCCTTTGCAAATCTCCCCGCCAGGATATTGGTTCCCCTCGGGTTCAAGTACAAAATACAGGAGTATCTCAGTCTGAAGAAGGGTCTCGACCCGAAACGTCACCCATTCCTTCTCTCCAGAGATGCTGCCTGTCCCGCTGAGTTACTCCAGCATTTTGTGCCTATCTTCAAAATAAATGAATTGTTAGTTTACACTACATGACTCATCAACTTCTACTCCAGAAATTGCAGGTTCAGAAACTGTCAGATCAGAAATCTTAGATCATTCCTAGTGCAAATGTGTAAATATCACATGCACAGTAGTAAAACCACTGTCTGACCCACTGGGTTACTCCAGCCTTCTGTGTCTACCTTTGGTTTAAACCAGCATCTGTAGTTCCTTACTGTAGGTATGTTACAATACTTACCTTCAGCGGCGCTGCAAGTCTGCCACTGGCCGTGTGTGCGATTTTGGCGCCTTTAAAGGGGGGGCGGGGTTAAAACGCGGGTTTCTCCTACCTTGTCCTGTGTTATATTTCGTTGGAGTACAAGCGTTTGCTGAAAAATCGTTCCTACGGGCGTTTTGTGTATTTTTTATTTTTATTAAATCGACAATGTCAGCGCTGGAGTTATTTTAAAATCAGCTTCGAAAGCCGTCAACGCCGACAACGGGGACGGATTTCACACACGGGACAGGTAAACGAAAGTAGTTTATTTTTTTGTATAAAAGTGCTTCTTAAGAAGCCTTTAATTCATTTTTTTTAATGCGAAACGGTGATTCTTTTCCCCGAACGGCAGAATTTTTCATGCCGATACGGGGTTAAATTCACCGCAAATCAACGTTCGAAATGATCGCATTCCAGAAAACCTCACTCGCAAAATGATTTAAATGGCCATTAATTTACAGGTATTAAACATTCAATTCCTTCCATTTGGCCTGTAAATCCATGACAATGAGATTTAAAAATTATGTTATATTGTAAATTCTTGTGTGAATGGTATTTGGACACTTAGGCTATTTAAAAATGTTAATCTATTCTTAAGAAATTGATAGATGTTTAGATCTAGTAATTGAATTTTGTAATTAGCTACAATTAGGTAACTAACTAATTATATGCTTTAATTTCATATCATCTAAGTAAAATTGTTTCATATTTGTTTCAGAATGCTTCAATCTACAATAACTGAAAATTTCTTTCAGTTCTCTTAATTTTTAAGAAAGTTATGGGCTTTTGACTGTCCTCGATCACAGCTTTTGTGTTAAGTCAATGGAAAAGCAATAGGGAACAAAATGCTAATTTCCGAGTATGAAAATGGCCATAACCTTTTTAATACTGAAGTTATTAAAGTGAATTAGGTGTCAAATTAAACTTCTTTTTATGCTTTATCTGATGGGATAAATTGCAGACTTGATTTTTAAAATCTCAACATTTTGTAACATTGCTACTTACTGCACCTCTCATCCAATACATTTTTCTGCAAATTTTCTGGTGGCTATTACAGCAGTGCAAGGAATGTCATTCTATCCTGAATTCTCGACAATTCTTCCCCCTCCCCCCCCCCCCCCCCCCGGAAGGGTCCTAAACCAAAAATGCACCTGTCCATGTTTTTCCAGATATGCTGACTGACCCGAGTTACTCCAGCACTTTGTATCTTTATCTGTAGTCTCTTCCATGTCAATGTAATTATATTTACTTTCTTGCAATACTGAAACAATCTCTGAGTATTTAGCAGTCTTGTGTTGATGGTTCATTTTCCATGCTTACAAGTTAGAACCGTTACTCTTCATTATCTCTCTTTATTTCGTAAGAATTTGTGATCCCATTCTCTGCATTTGGAAGAAGGTTTATCAACAGAGCTTTGATGCAGCCAAGGTAATTTGTGGCCAATCTGCCATCTAGGGAAAATCTATATGCCAATTCCAGTTGAGATAATCAGATCTCTCACATCCTAGTTGCAATTCCAACACTATAATGTTGTAGCTATCACCATTATAACTATCGTTTGCTTGATTTTTAAGGTTCCTTTCAATTCTGAATTGCTTTCCCATTCGTATGTATTTAAAGCTCCAGTGTTGTTTATTTTCCTACATGCCTGCAAGAAAATGGTGATTGCTTACATGAATATGTTAAACCTGACTGTTGTATCAGCTGCACATTTTAGAACAGTTTACATAAACTTGAAATAAAAATTACCATCCACATATTCAGGATATGCAACTATATTCAGCATCAAAAGCATGATAAGACACCTGGCCACATTTGTATAAAACCAAAGGAGCTTCACATTGCCTACACTAAAATAAAGCCACATAAACTTGAGTAGAATATGGTCATCATACTCTGCATTAAAGGCTACATGGAGAAAGAGCAGGGTTGAACTGATATGAAAATATATGACATGAGGAACTTATTTTAAAGTATTAACCAGTATTTGGAAGAAATTGATCCAGATCATTACTCAGGCTAATACAGAACATAGATCACTAGATATGTTTTTTTTAAATGACTGAAGAGTATACCACTGTAATAGCTTAATTATACAGTACACTGTGCAGCTAGTAGAGTTGCTATCTCACAGCACCAAAGCCCTGGATTCAATCCTGACCTTGGGTGCTGTCTGTGTGGAATTTGTACATTCCCCTGAACACCGCATAAGTGTCTTCTGGGTGTGTCAGTTTCCTCCCACATCCCAAAGGGGCACTGGTTGCTCGATAAGTTAATTTGCCACTCTAAATTATCCCAAGTGTGTAGGTTATGTCTTGAAGCTAGAAATAGTTGATGAGAATGTAGGAAGATTAAAAACATGGAATTATTTCAAGGTTAGCAAAAATGGGTGGTTGACAGCCAAAGCACACCCAGTGGACTAATAGGCCTGTTTCTGTGTTGTATTACTCCGTGGCTTGTTACTCCATAATGTCTAAGTTTAAAGCATGCTAAATATTTGAAACATTCAACCCAAACAGGGTGAATGCAGTATCAGGATTGCTCAAGTATGGATGGAGGCACAGAATAAATTAAATAACCTATTTCAGTTGTATTCTGATTTTGAACACATTCTTTTCTACCTTTTCTAATCATTTAAGCATTAATCTTGTTCGCACCCGTGCCTGCACACTAAATAGCAATTGGTGAACATAGTTTAATAAGCTATGAATGCACAGTCAGACTGTAGTAGCCCTGTCACCATGCCAGCTAAAATATTAGATCATTTGTACCAGTTGACACAATTTAAGGACCATAAAAAAACATATTGGCATTTTGAGGGGAAAAGTCACAGTATACATCAGATAATATCCAATCCATGTAATTATTTAGTACAAATCATGAACTGCTGATGAAAAATTCTTACTAGTTTACTTTGAAAATACATTTAACAACAGATTTTTGCTATCCCTGTGCATAGTAATAATATCAAAATGAAGACTGCAGACAACCAAATATAAATTTTAAGTAACAAATTATACATAATCTAACACATTTTTAATATATTAAATCATAATTTAGCTATCAAAACAATTTTAATAATCAACATTTGTCTTCTTAAAACTATATGGATAATATTTTATGAAAGCCTATAATTTAGAGGCAAAGTGATAGAAGAAACAAGATGGAAATATTGCTTAAACTGAATTATTCCAGATGTTACAGCTCTGAATAGATTAAATTTGATTCAGATCAGGATGTGCTGAGGCAGGCTTCATCTTTTGAAGTTTAAAACAAGAGCAACAGTTTGTTTCCTGAGGCACCATCTGTTATGTGGGCAGACAAAACCTACTTTTTTATCCTTTCAGTGGAGTATCAGTTGTGTGCATGGTATGGAAGTGAGTAATCTAGTCTGTTTTACAGGATCAAATAATCTCACTCAGGTTTCCAGGTTCAGTCAAAAGAAAAACAATTTACATCAACTAAAAATTAAAAATTATGAAACTAAACATAACATGCCTCAAATACAGATCAGGTTCAACAATATTAGCTGTATGTTTATGATTCTTCATGTTTCAGGAAAGCCACACTCTAATACTCAAAACTCCTCAAAGGTTCACACCTGATTAAATATTTTGTGGGGAAATTCAGACTACACATACCTGTGCACAATCTGAATGTTTTAATTCATGCCTTTCCAGATAAGCCTCATCATTTGAATGCATGTCTGTTTGATTTTTGGAGCTAAATGAATTGCAGCATTTCTAAAATATACTTTTTTACTGACCTTTCTTTCGAAGGTTTAAACTATTCAAACCCATGCTTTGGTATTTCCCTACAGAAATCACCAGATCAAATTAGTTTATTGGCGGATACATCAGGGTGCAATGACATTTCTGGTTCACATGAATACAACAATAAATACAACAAGAAGTGCAAAATAGCAGAATAGTGCAAGATTGTTGCGCATATCATCTCCCCACAAGAGAGAAAGAAAATTATAACTGGAAATAATGTGGAAATTTCAACATTAAAATTAAAATAGCATATAGATCAGCTGGGAAAGTGGGCCAAGGATTGTCAGGTAGAATTTAACTTGGGCATGTGCAACGTGTTTCATTTTAGTACGTTAAACATGGCCTGGACTTACCAAGTAAATGCTAAGGCTTTGGAGAACAATGTAGAGCAGAGAGCTTAAGCGGTATAAGTATAGTTCCCTGGAAGTGATGACACACATGGACAGGGTGGTGAAGAAGGCGTTTTCATCTATCAGAGCAATGAATACAAGAGTAGTGACATCATGTTACAACTGAGCAAGACATTGGTGAGACCACACTTGGAGAAGTGGTAGAGGCAAGTGCAATTACAACATTTAAAGACATTTGGAGGGAAACTTGGATAGAAAAGATTTAATGATACGGGCCAAACGCAAATGGGAATACCTCAAGTAGACAATTGGATCACCGTGGACAAGTTGGGCTGAAGGGACGTTTTCCATGCAGTATAACTCTGACACGATCTGAATACAAGCCCATCTGAAATGGCACAAATCACTGCATTTACAGCACATTTGTTCTCAGCTGCTATTCCTATGTTTCATTCTGGCATTGTTTCAATTACATGAGTCCAATCTAAGATTCCAGCTATTGACTGAAAGGTATACCTTACATACTGCCAACAAATAAAATCAAAAACAAACAAAAGGTAAACTTAGTCCGAGAGGGTAAGATTGGATATCAGGAACTCTCCCTTCTTGGAACCCTCCCTTCTTGGAAACAACATTTTACTTCCAGAAGTATAAACCTTGAATTGAACTCACCACTCTAAAGATCAGTCAATTGGGGTTTTATAAAATAAAACAGTACAATGTTTCTTTATTTGTTGCAATTTGAGAACCTAGCTCAACAAAGGATAGGACACTGAAAGCATAAAGTGACAGGGAAAGGGAGAGAAAAATACATTGCTGTAAATATCTTTAATATATCAAAATAAAAAAAGATAAGGCAATTACAGAAATACACAGTTGCCAAGTCAGCCACTGAAAAATAAAAAAGTTGGGAGGCAACTTCCATTAGAATTAATTTTCCTTTTTACTCTCTGTATTTTGGGTATTGCTTTAAATATCGTGTAGCTATCACTGAAAATATTTTATTTCTTTTTAAATGTTTTCAATATATTATTTTGAATCTCCTCTCCCCCACAGTTCCAGAAATGATTGTTGCTACCAAAAATTCAGTGTTCAAACATAGTAAAATAATACGGTGATTACGGACTGGTGAGTTAGTGGTAGGGAAATCATTGGAGAAAATTCTAAGGGACATAATTTAAGTACATTTGCAAAGCAGGATCTGCTCAGAAAGAGTCAGCATGGCTTTGTGCAGGGGGAAATACTATCTTACTAATTTGATTGGCTCTTTTTGAGGGCGTAACAAGGGGGATTGTTGTTGATGTTAGACACAAAATGCTGGAGAAACTCAGCGGGACAGCAGCATCTCTGGAGAGAAGGAATGGCTAACGTTTCAGGTCAAGACCCTTCTTCAGACTGATGTCAGGGGAGTGGGTGGGACAGAGATGCAATGTAGCCGGAGGCAGTAAGACTGGTGGGAGAACTGAGAAGGGGGAGAGGATGGAGAGGGAAAGCAAGGGCTATTTGAAGTTAGAGAAGTCAATGTTCATACGGCTGGGGTGTAAGCTACCCAAGCAAAATATGAGGTGCTGTTCCTCCCTCTGATAATGGAGGAGGCACAGGTCAGAATGGTCAGATTGGGAATGGGAGGGGGAGTTAAAGTGCTGAGCAACCAGGAGATCAGGTAGGTTAAGGCGGACTGAGTGGAGGTGTTCAGCGAAACGATCGCTGAGCCGGGGCTTGGTCTCGCCGATGTACAGGAGTTGACACCTGGAACAGCGGATGCAGTAAGTAGATGAGGTTGGAGGAGGTGCAAGTGAACCTCTGCCTCACCTGGAAAGACTGTTGGGGTCATTGGATGGAGTCGAGGGGAGAAGTAAAGGGACAAGTGTTGCATCTCCTGTGGTTGCAGGGGAAAGTAGCTGGGGAGGGGGCAGTTTGGGTGGGAAGGGACGAGTTGCCCAGGGAGTTGCAGAGGGAGTGGTCTCTGCGGAGAGCTGAAACAGGTGGGGATGGGAAGATGTGGCCAGTAGTGGGATCCCGTTGGAGGTGGCGAAAGTGTTGGAGGATTATATGCTGAATGCGATGGCTGATGGGGTGGAAAGTGAGGACAAGGGGGACACTGTCCTTGCTGGGGCTAATGCAAGTGCCCATAGCTACGCCTTGGATTTGGAGGAAGTGGGAGGAGAAGTTGTTGAGGGTAAGGACCAGCTCTGCTAGGCGGAGGAGTGTTGGTAGATGGAAATTGGCTGGTTCTGCCGTCGAGGAAGAAACGGAGAGCTTTAAGACCTTCCTGGTGGGGGATGGAGGTGTTATCATATGAAATTTGGAAAGGTATTCAACAAGATCCCCCATGGCAGGCTGATCCACACTGTTAAGGCACATAGATCTAATTGGATTCAAAGTTAGCTTGGTGACAGGACACAGGGGACAGGAGGTAGTGCTGGGCTTCGTTTCCCAGGAGTGAAGGAGGCTGCTGGGTGACCTGATATATAATTATGAGAGGCAGAGATAGAAGAAATAATCAAAATATTTTTCCCATTCTAGGTAAATCAAAAATACCAAATCCTCAAACTGCGGAGCATCCTGGACAATACAGCTCACGCCCTCCATGACACATTGGTCAACCTGAGGAGCACCTTCAGCAACAGACTGGTTCCACCAAGATGCAGCACAGAACGTCACAGGAGATTCTTCTTCCCTGTTGTTATCCAACTGTACAACTCCTCCCCCTTCTGTCATGGGGTAGACTGACTCCTGTCCCCTCCCCAATCTTTGCACATCCCCAATCCTTTCCACTCGTCACTTTAATTTCATGTTTCATGTATTTTGTGTTTTATGACTATTGGCAGATCAATTTCGCTCCTGGGATAAATAAAGTTCTATCGTATCGTAAGGATTCTATTCCGGAGTTCCACTTTCACCTTTTCTATCCACACCAGTGCCTTGTCGTGAAACATTAATTCTGTTTCAGTCCCCACTGATGCTGCTTGACCTGTTGAGCCCAGGGATAAAGCTGCAGGTTTTCCTGAAGTCAACATCCTCAGCCCTCCAATCTCCCAATGTTTCATCAAACTGCTTTCTATCATACGTTATTTGTCGATTACTGCTTGGTTCAAATTTACTCTCAACCCCTCCAAAAATGAACCAACATTACAAAACTGCACATTACAAAACTTAGGCTCCTCTAGGTTTAGGCAGCTAACCAATGCAGCTAATTTAATGCTGCACTTAGCAGATCAGACCACATCTGTGGGAAGGGGAAACTGAGTGTTTGTTTCAGTTGATGACCCTCTGTCAGTCTTTAACCTGGAATATTAACTTTGCTTCTCTTGCCATTGGTGCGCCTGACCTACTAGCATTTCCAACATTTTCTCACTTTATTTTAATAATCCAGCCATCTGGATAATAGTCGAATAATCTGCAGTCTCTTGTGTCTCCTGACTAAAAGCTGTATTAGGTGACCTTCAAAGAGAAATAAATGTAGAAAACATAGCTTAAATGGATGAACTAAAGTGCTGAATGTTTCACATTTGCAATTCAGCAGCAATATTTAAGACCGGTAACTAGATAACCACAATACTTCAGCACTATCCACGACTAACTATTCAGCTATGAGCTTAGCATTGCTTCACATCAGCTTTGCTTTTATCAATTGGATGTGATTATGGCAGAGTATTTGTTAACAGGCTCTGTGGCTTAAAGAAATACCAATGAATACATTGCCACCTTGTGGGTGTTTCAAGTAGAATTTACAGCCCAATTCTATTTTTAGGAAATACAGTGTGGAAACACTTCGACCCTCTGAGTCCATGCCGACCATCGATCATTTGTTTTCAGATCCTACACACTAGGGGAAATTTACAGAAGCCAACTAACCTGCAATCCTGTACGTCTTTGGAATGTAGGAGGAAACCAGAGAACCCAGAGAAAACCCATGCGGTCATAAGTAATAGGAGAATAATTAGACCATTCGGCCCATCAAGTCTACTCCACCATTCAATCACGGCTGATCTATCCCTCCCTCCAAACCCCATTCTCCTGCTTTCTCCCCATAACCCCTGACACCCATACTAATCAAGAATCTATCTATCTCTGCTTTAAAAATATCCATTGACTGCCTCCACAGCCTTCTGTGGCAAAGAATTCCGCAGATTCACCACGCTCTAACTAAAGAAGTTCCTTCTCATCTTCCTAAAGGAATGTCCTTTAATTCTGAGACTATTACCTCTAGTCCTAGATTCTCCCACTAGTGGAAACATCCTCTCGATCCAAGCCTTTCACTATTCGGTACGTTTCAATTAGGGTCCCCCTCATTCTTCTAAACACCAGCGAGTACAGGCCCAGAGCCGTCAAATGCTCATCATATGTTAACCCACTCATTCCTTGGATAATTCTTGTAAATCTCTTCTGGTCATTCTCCTGGGCCAGCACATCCTTCCTCGGATATGGTGCCCAAAATTGCTCACAATACTTCAAATTCGCCTGACCAGCGCCTTATTGAGCCTCAGCATTACATCAGTCATAAGGAGAATGTACAGTGTCCTCCATAATGTTTGGGACAAAGACCCATCATTTATTTATCTGTCTCTGTACTCCACAATTTGAGATTTGGAATAGAAAAAATCACATGTGGTTAAAGTACACATTGTCAGATTTTAATAAAGGCCATATTTATACATTTTGGTTTCACCACGTAGAAATTACAGCAGTGTTTATAAATTGTCCCCCCCCATTTCAGGGCACCATAATGTTTGGAACACAGCAATGTCATATAAATGGAAGTAGCTATGTTTAGTTTTTTGTTGCATATCCTTTGCAATGACTGCTTGAAGTCTGCGATTCATGGACATCACCAGTTGCAGGGTGTCTTCTCTGGTGATGCTCTGCCAGGCCTGTATTACAGCCATCTTTAGCTTATGCTTGTTTTGGCGGCTAGTCCCCTTCAGTATTCTCTTCAGCATATAAAAGTCATGCTCAATTGGGGTCAGATCGGGATATTGACGGCCACTCAAGAATTGACAATTTTTTAGCTTTGATAAACTCCTTTGTTGCTTTACTAGTATGTTTGGGATCATTGTCTTGCTGTAGAATGAACTGCCAGCCAATGAGTTTTGAGGCATTTGTTTGAACTTGAGCAGATAGGATGTGTCTATACACTTCAGAATTCATTATGCTACTACCATCAGCAGTTTTATCATCAATGAAGATAAGTGAGCCAGTACCTTCAGCAGTGATGGAAATGGATATTAGGAACTAGGGGTACTCTAAGGTCCCTGAGGCTGAGGTTGGAAGGAAGGGGATGGGGAGAGGGGGGGCGGGGTTATGTGCAGTCATACCCATGTAAGAGTACAAGAATGCATAACTTGTTTATTGTGTATTTATAATATAGTTTATTATGTATTATATGTCATAGCTGCTTTCTTGCATCTCTCTCTCTCTCTCTCTCTCTCTGTTGGCTGCAGCCATCGTCTGCTTCGGTGAGGGAAGCAGGTCGGTGATTGATCACAAGGATCCTCGGAGACTGTGTCTGATTGGCCGCCGAGTGACCAGCGCATTATGTAATTGGACACAATGATCTTGGAGACAGCGGCTGATTGGACGGGAGGATTGATTTGTTGATTGGATGGGAATTTTAAGGGAAGCCGGTCGGTGATTGGACGCAATCCCCTTAGAGACAACGGTCGATTGGCCACCAAATAATTGGGCACAAAACATTGACAAATAGGAAAACAATAAAATCGGAAGAATATCATGCCTGATCTGCAGCAAAGATACCAGTATCCGCTCTAGTATCTTTGATCTGCAGTTCCTTCCTATTGAAGAAGAACCCTGGTCCAAAACAACTCCTAATCCATTCCCTCCACAGATGCCGCCTAGCCCGCTGAGTTCCTCCAGCACTCTGTGTTTTTTATTTAACTCTTGAAATTGAAGATAGACATAAAGCTGGAGTAACTCAGCGGGACAGGCAGCAACTCTGGAGAGAAGACCCTTCTTCAGACTGAACTGAACTCTCGTCGGTGAGAGTACTTGTGATTGTCTGCAGAAGGGTCTCGACCCGAAACGCCACCCACTCCCAGACCCGCCCTAGCCCCCCCGTGTCCACCTTCAACTCCAGAGCCAAACAAAAAACATAGAGTGCTGGAGGAACTCAGCGGGCCAGGCGGCACCCGCGGAGGGAACGGACCAGGAGCCGCAAAATGGCAAATGATTCCGGGAATGCCGAGGCGAGAGGATGAGAGAGAGGGAGTGAGAGAGCGAGAGAGATCCAAAGGACGGATTCGGATCCCAACTACGCCTCGCTGAGACCCAGGGCCGGCCTGAGGAGGTGCGGGGCCCAATTGGGAACTATTTTGGTGAGCCATAGGTTCCCAGCCAAGGTATGTAGAATCATAGAAATATAAATAAAGTCTATTATAGACTTAATATCTCTATGGTAGAATGGAAAGTAATCAAAATGTGTGCTTAAAAAGTGCCTGTGAGTTAATGGACCAAACATATCTAAACTAAATTTTAATATAAAATTGCATACATGTAAGCCTGCAAGTAACAAACAAAATGTGTAGATCACCTCTGAAAAGTACAGAGTTACAATACCACTTGTTTCAGTGACAACGAAATGAAAAAAAAGTTATTTAAGTGTGTGTGTGTGTGTGTGTGTGTGCGCGCGTGTGCGTGTGCGTGTGCGTGTGCGTGTGAAGGAGAGAAGGGAGAGAAGGGAGGAAGAGGGAGTGAAGGGAAGGAGAGAAGGGAGGGAGAGGGCCGGCGGCGGGAGCGGATGCCGGCGTCCGAGCGAATGCGTGTGAGCTGAGGCCGAGGTTTGTAAACGTTGCTCCAACCCCCGGCCCGTGTGTGTGTGTCTGTGTCTGTGTCTGTTGTGTGTCTGTGTCTGTTGTGTGTCTGTGTCTGTTGTGTGTCTGTTGTGTGTCTGTTGTGTGTCTGTTGTGTGTCTGTTGTGTGTCTGTTGTGTGTCTGTTGTGTGTCTGTTGTGTGTCTGTTGTGTGTCTGTTGTGTGTCTGTTGTGTGTCTGTTGTGTGTCTGTTGTGTGTCTGTTGTGTGTCTGTTGTGTGTCTGTTGTGTGTCTGTTGTGTGTCTGTTGTGTGTCTGTGTCTGTGTCTGTGTCTGTGTCTGTGTCTGTGTCTGTGTCTGTGTCTGTGTCTGTGTCTGTGTCTGTGTCTGTGTCTGTGTCTGTGTCTGTGTCTGTGTCTGTGTCTGTGTCTGTGTCTGTGTCTGTGTCTGTGTCTGTGTCTGTGTCTGTGTCTGTGTCTGTGTCTGTGTCTGTGTCTGTGTCTGTGTCTGTGTGTGTGTGTGTGTGTGTGTGTGTGTGTGTGTGTGTGTGTGTGTGTGTGTGTGAAGGAGAGAAGGGAGGGAGGGAGGGAGAGGGAGGGAAGGGAAGGAGAGAAGGGAGGAAGGGAAGGAGAGAAGGGAGGGAGAAGGCCGGCGGTGGGAGCGGATGCCGGCGTCCAGGCGAATGCGTGTGAGCTGAGGCCGAGGGTTTGTAAACGTTGCTCCAAACCCCCGGCCCGTGTGTGTGTCTGTGTCTGTGTCTGTCTGTGTGTGTCTGTGCGTGATGTGTGTGTGTGTTAGCTGTCTGTGCGTGATGTGTGTGTGTGTTAGCTGTCTGTGCGTGATGTGTGTGTGTGTTAGCTGTCTGTGCGTGATGTGTGTGTGTGTTAGCTGTCTGTGCGTGATGTGTGTGTGTGTGTGTGCGTGCGTGCGTGCGTGCGTGCGTGCGTGCGAAGGAGAGAAGGGAGGGAGGGAGGGAGAGGGAGGGAAGGGAAGGAGAGAAGGGAGGGAAGGGAAGGAGAGAAGGGAGGGAGAGGGCCGGCGGCGGGAGCGGATGCCGGCGTCCGGGCTAACGCGTGTGAGCTGAGGCCGAGGTTTGTAAACGTCGCTCCAACCCCGGACCGTGTGTCTGTGTGTGTCTGTGTGTGTCTGTGTGTGTGTGTGTCTGTGGTGGTGGTGTGTGTGTGTGGTGTGTGGTGTGTGGTGTGTGGTGTGTGTGTGTGTGTGTGTGTGTGTGTGTGTGTGTGTGTGTGTGTGTGTGTGTGTGTGTGTGTGTGTGTGTGTGTGTGTGTGTGTGTGTGTGTGTGTGTGTGTGTGTGTGTGTGTGTGTGTGTGTGTGTGTGTGTGTGTGTGTGTGTGTGTGTGTGTGTGTGTGTGTGTGTGTGTGTGTGTGCGCGTGTTTTTTGTGTGTGTTAGTTGTCTGTGCGTTATGTGTGTATGGGAGGGAAGGAGAGAAGGGAGGGAGGGAGGGAAGAAGGAAAGGGAGGGAGGGAAGAAGGGAAGGGAGGGAGGGAGGGAAGGGAAGGAGAGAAGGGAGGGAGAGGGCCGGCCGCGGGAGCGGATGCCGCCGTCCGGGCGAACGCGTGTGAGCTGAGGCCGAGGTTTGTAAACGTTGCTCCAACCCCCGGCCGGGCTCACCCTGTATTGTTCACCTCGTCTCCCCAGGGAGAGAGAGGGGTGGAGCCGGGGCTGTGTGCGTGAAGCACGGCGACTGGAGGGGCGGGAGCGCTGCTCCGGGACCGTGAGGGAACGACCCACCTCCTCCTCTCCCCCTTCTCCATTCCAACCTCACACCCCTCTCCCCGTCTACCCCTTTCTTCCCCCTCCCCCTCCCCATTTCCATCACTACTCTCTCCCCCTCCACCCGGGGTAGATCTACCCGAGCCAGTTGACATGGCAGTGCGCATGTGCTGGGTGGACGATGATGTGCTGGCCATGGTTGTGCGCATGTGCAAGGCGGCCGGCCGTGCCTGCGGATGAGGAGCGGCGGAGAGCGGAGAACCGGCAGCGGATACGGATGGCAGGCGGAGACGGAGAGTGAAAGAGAGAGAGATAGAGAGGGGGACCCACTCAGAGTTGAACGGCAGGTGTCCCGGGTGCTTGCCAAGCCGGGCAAAATTACACGACTTTTAGGTTGCCCGGCAGGACGTTAGGTGGCCATTGGCACCCGGGCAACCGTTAATTTCGAGCCCTGCGTTAATTTCGAGCCCCCCCCCCCCCCCCCCATTTCCATCACTGACCTTCAACAGCCATACATGCCACGGCCATAACAACCCCACCACCGTGTTTCCCAGATGAGATGGTATGCTTTGGATCTTGGGCAGTTCCTTCTCTCCTCCATACTTTGCTCTTGCCATCACTCTGATATAAGTTAATCTTCGCCTCATCTGTCCACAAGACCCGTTTCCAGAACTGTGGTTGCTCTTTTAAGTACTTCTGGCAAATTGTAACCTGGCCATCCTATTTTTGCAGCTAACCAGTGGTTTGTATCTTGCATTGTAGCCTCTGTATTTCTGTTCATGAAGTCTTCTGCGGAAAGTGGTCATTGACAAATCCACACCTGACTCCTGAAGAGTGTTTCTGATCTGTCGGACACGTGTTTGGGGATTTTTCTTTATTATAGAGAGAATTCTTCTGTCATCAGCTGTGGAGGTCTTCCTTGGCCTGCTAGTCCCTTTGCGATTAGTAAGCTCACCAGTGCTCTCTTTCTTCTTAATGATGTTCCAAACAGTTGATTTTGGTAAGTCTAAGGTTTGGCTGATGTCTCTCACATTTTTATTCTTGTTTCTCAGTCTCATAATGGCTTCTTTGACTTTCATTGGCAAAACTTTGGTCCTCATGTTGATAAACAGCAATAAAAGTTTCCAAAGGTGATGGAAAGACTGGAAGAAAGACTAGGTGCTGAGAGCTCTCTTATACCTGCATTAAGGAGGCATTTAAACACCTGAGCAATTACAAACACCTGTGAAGCCATGTATCCCTAACATTATGGTGCCCTGAAATGGGGGGACTATGTACAAACACAGCTGTAATTTCTACATGGTGAAACCAAAATGTATAAAAATACCCTTTAATAAAATCTAACAATGTGCAATTTAACCATGTGTGATTTTTTTCTATTACAAATCTCAAATTGTGGAGTACAGAGGCAAATAAATAAATGATGGGTCTTTGTCCCAAACATTATGGAGGGCACTGGACAAACTCCATACAGACAGCACCCGAGGTCAGGATTGAACCGGGTCTCTGGTGCCGTGAGGCAGCAACTCTATCGCAGTGCCATTGTGTCACCCCTATGTAAGCATAAACACCACAATTCTGAAAGAAAACAAACAACATATTCAATCACAGAATTCCAAAGCATCATTAAGAATATCAACAGCAGTTTTGCATTTTCCCTTAAAACAACGTGACTTTGTAATTCCTTCCTGAATCATTCCTTTAAAGAATAATACTTTAAACGTTATTTGAGTCATGCATCTTAACATCCCTTTATGTGAATATGTGTCAAATTATATTTGATAACATACTTATGAAGCAACTTAGTCCTTATCCAGCCCACTTACCCAGCTGGTCAACATGCTGCTATAATTTTGGATAACCTTCTTTACTGCTTACAATACCACCTACTTTAGTGTCAACTGTAAACTTACTATTCATGCCTTGCACATTCTCATCAAAATCATTGATATTAATATTGAATCAATTAAAAATAATAAAAATGTAGACGTTGATTACTCATTCCTCAAACCTGACCACTTTTTGAAAGCATTACAAATAACCCAGTGTTTGCAATCATATTCAAGAAGTAAATGCTAAGCTCAGACATGAATTTAGAAAAAGAGTTTAAAGAGCTAAGTTTATTTTAAAGCTAGTTTAACCCCTTCCCCCCGTCCTCACAGCTGAAACATTTTCCACTTCCTTAAGTCAGGAAGCTGGACATATTTCCTGCCAATCCACCCTCATCAGCACTGTTCCACATATCATCATCATTTTGCTGCAATCCAATGTCTTTCTCTAACAAGAGCAAAACCTGGAAGTGAGGACATGACACGGGTGGCAATTCACAGAATCAGAGTACATTGTGGTTTTGGCAGTTTTCAAAAGAGCTTTTTGAAATTGCGGTTAATGTCAAAGGGACAAGTGTGCCCAGAAGCATGGTATTCCAATGTTACATGAAAGGATTTTGCCAACTACTGAACCCCAGGTCACACAATGAGAGCCATATGTTCATCATTGCTGTACGCCAGATTTATACAGGTTCACTTCTATTCCTATCAGTACTGTCGATCAAGATTTATCAGAAAGACTTGCATCCCATCCTCCCCAATAGTGTATCCATATTATATGAACGACAGTTGACAATATGTTCCCAAGTCATACAGTCATGGATATGTGCCCACCAGTACTATACTCGTGATATGCAATGATAGACCTGTACTCCCAGTAGCACAGCCTTCTTGTACAATGAGAGACCTGCTAACAATACTGCACCGACATTCGAGTGATAGATCAGTATTCAGCAAAACATCACCCCGGTATTATGGAGTCAATAGCCTACCCCCACTAACTCAGTATATACAGAGACAGAAGTGCAATTCCCCATGTAAGAACTGGATATGAATCCAGATGTGGACAATCTCAGAAGTTTGGACTTGATCCAATTTGGTCACTGGGTCCCTAGTTCCTGGTGCCAGGCCTAATCTGTTTTGGACTGAGAGCAGGTGGGCCACAGTGAAAAGCAGTGTGTGGACAAGTCAGGTCCTGCTTGCTGTCTACTATGGTTTGTTTTCTTCAAGCCTTGTTTGTTCACACTAACCTAATGGATGCCTGATACCTTACTTTGTGAAAAATAAGTTCCTTTTCTATCGTCTGAACTTTTGAAGTCGCTATATTTACACATCGTTGACAGACGGCAGTTACAAAATGCCGGAAAGAGATGGCCTCATGTGGAAACCGTTACCTTTAACATTTCAAAAATAGCAGAATTTAGTTAGCGTTAGTAAAATAAAACAACTTCAGACTGGCATCCAAAAATACAAGAATTATATTTTGCTAGAAGATGGAAAGTAATACCAATGAGCATAACATTCCAAACCACCAAAAATGCCATCTTATATGCAAAATACAAGCTGCACAAGCGGAGATTATGAACAGTGGATTAACCATACTCTATTATATAAAAAATAGATTCTGCTGGAAGAGAGGCTAAAATTTATTTTTTAAATGAGTTAACAAAAAAAATCTTCCCTTTTACTATTTCTTTCAAATACTCTCTTTGTTTTACTATAACTGAATTCCTTTCAAGTTCCCAAAAGAGGGCCCCAGTTCTCCACTAATTCTCGGTTACACTACAGTAAGATACTCTCAATGTATAACAGACTTTACTCTTAATAATTATTCGTTTAACATTGAAAGATGCTCAGTTGTTTCCAGAGGTGATTATTACAACTGTTAGTAAAGTAGGTCAAGTGGGGGATGTTTGAAGAGGAGGTATTGTGAGGAGAGGGAGCTGGAGGGGCAAAGGTGGAGAAGATACTCAGATGCTTGAGATTACATTTTTAAAAATTTTAAATGTAAATTCAGTTTCAAAGTCATCATGGAAAAATGATTCATATAATTAATGACAAAATCAGTAAAGAATTAAGCTTTTTATTTTTGGTGCTGAACAAGTTTTAAAAATTCAAAGCAATTACCAAATGGAATTCTTTTGCAGATTAATTCTGCCAGAATTTAAAGTAACTGAACCTTAAAAGACCTCTGGGGAGAAGGAATGGGTGACTTTTCAGGTCGAGACCCTTCTTAACGTCTCGACCCGAAACGTCACCCATTCCTTCTCTCCAGAGATGATGCCTGTCCCGCTGAGTTACTCCAGCTTTTTGTGTCTATCTTCAGTTTAAACCAGCATCTGCAGTGCCTTCTTACACAATATGAATAAGGAATTATTCTAACTACTACACAATATTCCTAGCGATTAAGACATTGCTTTGAAAATCACCTAAATGCAACGATCAAATTTAATGGTTTAGGTTTATTATTACTGCTTTTCACATGTAGCGAGGTACAGTGAAAAGCTCTGTACGCTATCCAAACAGATCAGATACACCATACAATACAATCGTCAAACTCAACTACAATGGATCAAAAGGGAAGATACAAGTGCAGAACATAGTTCTCAGCAATATAGCATAAACCCTCCATTATATTTTCTCAATAAACTAAGGAACATCAATTGACATAAAACAAGTGACCAGTGCTGCTTCTCTAATAAGAAGAGGGTATTGGTGAATTTAACCCCCAGGAGCAAATTTTCTTTTAGTTTAGTTCAGTTTGGACATACAACGCGGAAACAGGCGCTTCGGCCCACCGAGCCCGCACCGACACAGCGAATCCCGCAGAATAACCTGCTCCTCAACACCTCAAAGACCAAGGAGCTCATAATAGATTACAGGAAGAAGAAAACGGACATTACACCACTAATCATCAGAGGGGACTGTGTGGAGAGGGTGGCGGATTTCCACTTCCTGGGAATCCACATTGAGGAGGACCTGACATGGAGCGTGAACACCTCTGCGCTGCTGAAAAAGGTCCAGTAGAGGGTGCTCAGGAAGAACAACATCACCCAGAGACTGCTGCTATCCTTTTATCGGTGCTCAATAGAGAGCATCTTAACATACTGTGTATGCGTGTGGTACACAAGCTGCACAGCGGCTAAGAGGAAAGCGCTCCAGAGGGCTATTGACAACGCCCAGAAGATGGCTGCCCTCTTCTCACCTTGGAGGACTTACACAGTTCCCACTGTCTCAAAAAATCCCAGAACATCATAAAGTACATTTTCCACCCCGGACACTCCCTGTTTGAACTGTTGCCGTCAGGCAGACGGTACAGATCAATGAGGACAAGGACAAACAGACTCAAAAACAGTTTTTATCCCACAGCAATAACTACACTTAATGTGGCCACCAAATGAGCGCAGGTGCGCTACATACCAAAGGGATTGTGAAATCGCCAGAAGAATGTATGGTTGTGTGTTTATGCTTGTTTTTTTTCATGTTATTTATTTTAGTTGTTTATTTTAGAATGGTGCACTGACTGGTTGGCATTTTTAATTTTGTTGTACATGTTTTACATGTTATAATGACAATAAAGTTTTCATTCATTCATTCATTAACGTACTCCTGCACACTAAGGACAATTTACACTTATACCAAGCCAATTTACCTACAAAACTGTACGTCTTTGGAGTGTGGTAGGAAACCGAAGATCTCGGAGAAAACACAAGCAGGTCACGGGGAGAACGTGCAAACTCCGTACAGACAGCACCTGTAGTCTGGATCAAATCCGGTTCTCCCGTGTTGCAAGCGCCATCAGGCAGCAACTCTACCGCTGCGCCACCGTGCTGCCCATATGCTGTGTATGGCAATGATGGCAATAAGTCTTGATGTTTTTCCTTGCAGTGGCTCATCAAATACCAAGCCAGACCTGTTACCACTGGTGTAAAAGTGAACTTAAGCAATTTGGAAAAACAACTAATCTGTGACTTTGAGTTCAAATTTGGATTTGCTTGAACTTCAGATGCTGATTGAAATCTTTGAAATCGATAAAGATATGAGAAAATAAAGCTGACAACGTTTTTCTTACTTCCAAAATATTTGTTCCCAAACTAGGCTGTGGGATTTATAACTCATTTCAATGTAATGTGTTATTTGACTCTGAATGTCCATTTCATGGAACATAAATAAAATAAATAACAAATGGTTAGAAATACAACACATGGTATCTGTATGGATATTATTTGTATCATAATGGCTACTATTTAGTTCTTGTTTTGTTACTTTTATTTTACATAGCATGTACACCAAATCAATCTCAAGGCTGTTGTTTAAGAAGGAACTGCAGATGCTGGAAAATCGAAGGTAGATAAAAATGCTGGAGAAACTCAGCGGGTGAGGCAGCATCTATGGAGAGCAGGAAATAGGCAAAGTTTTGGGTCGAGACCCTTCTACAATCTCAAGGCTGCATAATTTCAACAGTCAACACTGTCAAAGCTAAGGGTAAGGAGGAGATTTAGTAAGGCACAAGCTTTTATCAAAAAGGAGTCTAGAGTTTTTAATTGTCTTATGTATTGTGAATGGAACAATGAAATCTTATTTGCTGCAGCTTTACTGGTACACTAATGCAACACAACATATAAATAAAATAATCTATAATACAATAAATTATCAGTAATACTTGGCAACCGTGATAGTGCAAACCAAATTAAGGAGTGCAATCTAAACTTAGCCCATAGGAGATCGTCACAGTTCTCAGGCTCCTGTACCTTCTTCCCAAAGGCAGCCGCAAGATGAGAGCAGAGCCTGGGTGGTTTGGGTCTTTGATAATATTAGTGGCCTTGAGGTAGCGCTTCCTGTATATCCCTTCGATGGAGTAGAGGTCAGTATTTGTGATTGATTGGGCAACGTCCTTTTCATTTTCACTTCATTAGTACATCTGGTTAGTGGTTTAGTGAGTCAGTAACTGCAGGGACAAACCTGATCATAAAAGGCAGAAATGAGGGGTTAAATAATTAAGAGGGCTTTTGCCACATAGCCAGGATATGCCACATTGCCAGAAATAGTTGTTACATAGAAACATAGAAATTAGGTGCAGGAGGTGGCCATTCGCTCCTTCGAGCCAGCATCGCCATTCATTGTGATCATGGCTGATCGTCCGCAATCAATAACCCATGCCTGCCTTCTCCCCATATCCCTTGATTCCACTAGCCCCTAGAGCTCTATCTAACTCTCTCTTAAATCCATCCAGTGGATTTAAGAGAGTTAGATAGAGCTCTAGGGGCTTTATCTAACTCTCTATCTATCCATTAAATGGCCTCCACTGCCCTCTGTGATGGGAAATTCCACAAATTCACAACTCTCTGGGTGGAAAAGTTTCTTCTCACCTCAGTCTTAAATGGTTTCCCCTTTATTCTAAGACTGTGGCCCCTGGTTCTGGACTCGCCCAACATTGAAACATTTTTCCTGCATCTAGCTTGTCCAGTCCTTTTATAATTTTATATGTTTCTATAAGATCCTCCCTCATCCTTCTAAACACCAGTGAATACAAGCCTAGTCTTTTCAATCTTTCCTCATATGACATTCCCGCCATCCCAGGGATCAATCTCGTGAACCTCAGCTGCACTGCCTCAATCACAAGGATGTCCTTCCTCAAATTAGGAGACCAAAACTGTACACAATACTCCAGATGTGGTCTCACCAGAGCCCTTTGGATGCTGTTGAAGCAGCATCCAAAATAATTTAAAAAGGAGTCATATTTTTAAATATTTTACGAGAATATGGCATTGGGATTTATTGAAGTCTGTCTAAGGAACAATGAAATCTGATCTCATTAACTGGCAGAGAAAGCTTATGGGGCTGAGTGATCTACTCCTCCTAATCCATACATCCACATGGAATTTATTTTGGACTGCTGCTATAAAAGTATTCTTTTTTAAATAAACTCCCAAATTCACAAAAAGTCATATTTATTAAACCTGCATCATTTTCAGCTTCTCTACAATGTATGCTTTTTATTATATAAACCTTTGCACATACAAATAGTAACAAGTTTGCAGATGACACTAATATAGTGGGCCAGATCTTAAACAATGATGGAACGTAGCACAGAAAGGAGATAGTAGCAGTGTCAAGACAACAATCTCTCCCTCATGTCAGCATAACAAAGGTGCTGGTCATCGACTTCACAAGGCAGGATGGAGGACCCACTGCAATCTGCATCAATGGTGATGAAGTGGAGATAGTCAAGAGCTTCAAGTTCTTAGGTATAAATATCATTAAAAATTTACCTGGTCCCATTACATTGATGATACAATAACTCTTACCAATTTTACAGATGTACCAAAAAAAGCACCCTGTCTGAATGCATCAGAAAGCTTGCTATGGCAACTGCTCTGCCAATACTAGTACTTCAAATATGATGATTGTCAATCTAAACAAGTTCCACTATGGGTCATTCTTTTATTTTAGTGCAGCAGTTTCCTGGTATTCAAAGTACATACTGTAACATGGAGTAGATGTAAAGTTTGCATTTACAGTTGCTCATGTAACAAGCCTCTAGTTAGAAGATAAACAATGAACTAAAAGATATTTGCATTGCAAATGGTACTTCATATAACAGAAACACTCTTTATATTGCTTTGCAGAAGAAAAGACATGCTAGAAAACTAAAATATAAAATAGAACAAAGTTTACTGCTTCTGTACCCACTGTTCTTCAGCCATGATGAGATCAAATAAATTACATACATGAGTCAGTAATTATTCCAATTCATGCAACTTCTCTGGCTTGCAAGTGATGGAAGTACAAAATAACTATATATATATATATATATATACATACTCTATAACAATCAGTTTATGAGACTATAAGAGATTCTGTAGCAAGTTGGTCGAGGAATGGCTAATGGAGTTTATTTTGGGCAAGTGTGAGGTGTTCCATTTTGGAAAGTTAAACCAGTCCAGGACCTTTACAGTGACTGGTAGGGTCCAGGGGCGTGTTGTAGTGGCAGCGCAGGTAGAAAGAGTGAAGGCGGCTTTCGATATGCTGTCCTTCATCAGTCAAAAAATTGAAGTTCGAGAAGTTAGTGACGCTGCACTTGGGAGTATTGTTTTCACTTTTGGTTACCTTACTATCGGATAGGAAAAATCTAGGAAGAAATGAGCCAAATGCATGCAAATGGGGCATCTTTATTGGCTTGGATGATTTGGCTGAAGAACCTGTTTCCGGGCTCATGGAATCTATGAACCATATGTTTAAGAAGAGGTATCAGTGTGAATATAGTTTAGGTTAAGTATAATTTAGATTAAAATGTTCACATCAACATAGCGAGATTAATTTTCAGTTAAAGGACACAGTTGAATTCTCAGCATGTGGGCATGTCCACATTTGTTAAAGGCTTACAATGACATTATTCAGACACATTGCTCTCAGTCATTGATGATAAGTAATTCCAATGTCATATGTGGTCCATACACAGTTGGTTTGCTCCAAAATAATATAATTTGTGAGGTTTAAAGTGAAAACACTGCATGGACTTGGCACCATACAAGTTTCACAATTCCCTTACAGAATTTCACACTGTACTCCAGATGAGGCCTAAACAAAGTTTTATATAATTGAAGTGGAACCTCCCTGCTTTTGTATTCAATGCCCCAAGTAATGAAAGTCAGTATCCCAAGTGCCTTCCTCACCACATTTTCTACTTGCTTTTGTCACCTTCAAAGATCTATGGATTTCTACTCCAAGGTTCCTCTCATCATCAATGCTCCCCAAGACCCTACAATTTACTTCATCAGTGTCTCCCTTTATTACCCCTTCCCTTTAAAAAAAATAATAAACCAAGTATTGCATGCCAGTGGGAAAACAATTGAAAACCATTCCAAGAAGCAGTATAAACCTTCACTTAGATACACATTGTCAGGATTACTCAGCATGTTACGGAATATTACTAAATTGATTGGATTTTTTCATGAATGTAACATTTGCTACAATCTGTGCAGACCTTTGCAAAGCTTGTGACAAGGTTCCTAATTACAGTTTGGTTATGCAAGTAAAAAATTCACAGGATTTAAGGTACAGTAGCAAACTGGATCCTAAAGTGGTTCAGCAGCAAGCAGCAACGGCCAATGGTTGACATGGCTGATAGGTGTTTTGCGATTAAAAAGGCTGTTACCAGCAGAGTTTCCATCTCCCAGCACTTGGCCCATACCCAGAGTGTGATGAGTATCTGGAATGCATAGCCTGAGAGAGTGATGGAAGCAGGGTCATTTTCACTTTAGCAGTCTCTGGATATGAACTGAGTTGCATAGGCTTAGAAGTGTATTGTGAAGAATTGAATCTTTTGATGGTGGGATAACAATGGTTGAGAGTATTTGATCCCCTGGAAACTCAGAAGTTTGGAAATTCAGATTTACCTTGTTGAAGTTTCCGACTATGATGGAATAAGCTGTCTGGTATTTGTTGACCAGGGTGTGCAGCTCTTCTAGGGCCAGCAGAACGTCTGCCTGTGGCGGGATGTAGAACCCATTCATGAAGATGGAGGTGAATTCCCTTGGGAGATAGAAGTGATGCCACTTTTTGCTCTACGTTATAGGTGTACGGAGCAGGAGGTGGACAGGGCGACTATTTCTGAACACCACTATGAATTAACTATGAGGAAGACATGAATGTGCAGTTAGGTGGTATATTATTTGTCCCAAGTGAAAACTGAAATTTGTAACAAAATCTTAGCAATTAATAAATTAATGGAAAATCATAACTTTTTATCCTATAAACTTGCATAGCAATGTTTTTAATGTAACAACCTAGTAGGTGTACTGATGTCCTAGATTTTGATGTGATGTGATTGATGTGCTGCAGTGTTTCCTCAGAGGCTGCAATAACCCTTTCAATTTGAGTCCATACAGATATCCGCAACGACCCACAAGAACCACTTGGTTCAGATGGACTGGTTGCGCACTACTAAGACCAATGGAAGGCACACTCTGGGATAAACTGCTGCGAGGCACAGATTTATGTGGCTGTGGTGTCCCTGAAAGTGAATAACGCTTTCTGACCCTACCTGCCAAAGGACTTAGAAGATAACATTATAACGGATTGCTATCACAGACCACACTGCCATTGTTTTAACCATTGGACCCAACTAACAGATCCTGACTCTTATGTGCATGGAACCAGCTCTCTTCACACTTCAGAGTCAGCTCTCTGTATAATTTAAGGAAGAGCATGCATGTGGGTTGAGAGATGAGGTGGGAGCGATTTGGGAAGGAGGGTTTCAGTTGCAGGAGCATGCCATTGCTGCCATGAAAGCAAAATGAATTCCCTCGTGTTTGTTTCACTCTCCAAAGCTTGTCAAGCCGAGTGATCTGCTCAAGAGTGCCAACCATCTGCTTATACATGGCGTTAGCAGACATACAATATCTTTCTGTTCATGGAGAACAGTTAAGGGGCTGTCCCAGTAACTCGACTTTTCAGCGACTCTCTTCGACCTTCAAGCTCGAGGGCACTCGCCTAAAAAACCTCGAGCTGGATCGACCATCAGCGATGAAACCGCGAACCGGATCGACCGTCTGCGCACACACACAAACACATCGCAAAGGTGGGGGTCAGGGAAAGCGGGGGAGCGCTGTCTGAAATTCACAACCGCGATGAACAGGAAGGTAATAGACGGCTGGCACAGTACGGTAAGTCCTTTAGAGAGGGGAGAGAGGGGATGAGAAGGTGAGAGAAGAGGGGAGAGAAGGAGTGGAGACACATTTAAGAAGCCAGACAACTTGTAATAAAGTTTAGCGGGCATTTAACATTACCGGTCGGTTTTCCTTGGTTCTGAAAACTCCAATGAGCCAATTAAAATGCCCAGTCAGCAAAGGAGATTACCTACGGCTACCTCGACTGCCTAGCGATCCCACTCCACTGCACTATGAGTTAAAAAGAACCACGCCGACCAATCTTTACTCGCGGAAAATGTTTCAACATGTTCAGAAATTTTCCTCGACCAAACTGAGGCCGCGAGTATGCGGGAACTTCCCTCGAGCATGAAGGAGAGTTCCAGTGACTTCCTAGGACCACATGTCGAGCTCAAACTCTTCTAAACTCGCAAAAGAGGTCGCCGCAGTGGGACAGGCCCTTCAGCTGCTCATGTGTAGCACCCCCTTCTCCTGTAAAAACACAAGCTGCTCATGGGCTCTATCCCGATGTCCACTAAGAGGAATAATCTGTTCACAAATGGTATGTTCCTGAAGAGCTTCAAACTGCTTTTTTATAACAGGGACAGACCTGGATTAGCGTGAAATTATGAATGTAAATCTGAAAGATAGAATGGCCTCCTTCGTAATGCCTTCATAAACATGTACATGTGCACTGCATCTCACCCTGATAGATGTCGCATTGATCAGGATATCTCTGTCCCTTCTGATAAATCTGCAAGCTCTTACCTCTCCCCTGAAGCATATGCATTGTTGTAGTCTGCTGATTTCGAAAAATGTTGGAATTTGCTTGGGTCACATTTTAAAGCTTCTGATTTGGATGTAAACCAGCCTAATTTTGTTCCAAATATCTCTGACCGATTGGTGGAGCATGGAGCTCAAAATGTTTTAGCCAACCAAAAGCAAAAGAAGTCATATTTCTGGGCAAACATTGTCACTTTACAGTGCATTTAATGTAGAACTTTTAAACACTCACATTCATAATGGTCACTCCCAACGTTTCCCAGCTGATGACACTGCTAAACTACAGGAAAAGAATGCACAGTTTACAGGAAAAGACTGACCATTATTGGGAAACACCAAAGTTATAAATACTATCCAACCTTGAATCAGATCTTTTCCTGTTCTGTTAGAGTAATAACAAGCTCTTGAAACATTTGTTTCCATGCATTCTGCCATCTCTCACACACACACGCAGACACAGACGCACAGACACAAACGATGAAGGGTAGCAGAGATTGGTGTTCAACTGACTAATCTTTCCCATTGTACCATCTACAATCCAATTATTTCATGGACGCTATTCCAAACATTTAATCTCTTCAAGAGTCTTCTATGTACAACTGTGAACTCCCAAACACTAATGAATTAACTGCTCAATTTCAAAATGTTCCTCGCTCTGATGAAAAATCAACCTGAAACAGTGCCCCATTTTCCCCACAATTTTTTTGTTTTATTTATCCACATCTTTTTGTTTTTTGCTTTTTGGTTAATATTGAAATTCTTTATATTCTCAAGGCCCAGTTGTTAGCCTTCCCACCCTTTACAAAGTTACTTTCAATGCATGACAAAATAAAATCCAGGATACATGGCATAATGGATATAATGAAGACCACCAGGGGCGCCAGGGAGATGGCAGCCCTGCTGGCAGTCTGTTCGTTTTTTCATCTTTTGTTATTTTTAGCGTTTGTTAAAAGTTTGTTTTAATGTACTTCGGTTTGTTTTATGTGGGGGGAGGGGATCGGGGGAAACTTTTTTTCAAGTTCCTACCTTCCCGGAGATGAGATCAATTTTCGGATCACATTCTCCAGGCTCTGCAGCCTACCATCGCTGGAGCTGGAGGCCTCCTCGGACTGTCGTGAGCCCCACCGCGGGGCACGGACTTAACATCGGAGCGGATCCCTTGCCTGGGATCGCTCCCACCGCGGCCTGCGGACTTACCATCAAGGGCTCGCAGTCTCGGGAGAGGCTAGTCGGGAGCTCCAACGCCACAGAAGGTTCGACCAGCCCCGACGCGAGGTTCGATCGCCCGGCGCGGGGAGCTGACAACCACCCGATGCGGGAGCTGAACGCCTCGACGCGGAGGACCCGAACGCCGCCGGCTACAGGAGTCAAGACTGTCCCGTCAACGGAGGGCTCGAGGCCCCCGACCGAGGAAGAACAAAAGGAAGGACTTGAACTTTATTTCGCCTTCCATTACAGTGAGGAATATGTAGGAGTCACTGTGGTGGATGTTCATGTTAAAATGTGTTTTTGAGTCTGTTGCTTTTAATTGTATGACTGACCTGGCCAGTGAAATTCCTCGTATGTTGCAAAACATACTTGGCGAATAAAATCTGATTCTGATGGATATCTGGCAGAACTCTTGTACAATAAGAACACAATATTGGACCTCTGTTTCTCCTGCTTCATGACTCATTCATGAGTCTTCCTCTCCAAATTAGCATCATATAATTAGTATCATATATAGATGATGAACTGTTCCCCTTTTTCAACAGATTACAGGTTTAGCAATCCTTGTATTTAAGTAGTTGCTATGGCAGTAGTCAGTAAAAAATCTCACAGAACCAAAGTTTATTTAACTGCAACAACCACAGCACTTTTCCTACAATTCCACCAAGCAGCAGAAACCTAATAAATGTCTGCCTAGCAACGAGTATTACTGAGGATTTGCGTCTGAAAGCAGAACAAGAGTGGGAGGAGTCTTAATATAAAACTTCTGCAATGTTCTCCCTAAAAGTTTACTTCCAAAATAAAATGCATTAAAACATCCAACAATTATTCATAACAGCCAAATCCAGCATCTCAGTTATTTCCTCCACCCTTTTCAGCTTGGAAGAAAAGGGTGACAGAATGACATGAAGAAAGGACTCTCCAGGAATCTTTTCCATGTGGATTCAGTGGAAAGACTATAAAACTATAGATAATATCTGCATTCAATGAGAAGCAAGAATTTAAGTTGTTGAAGTCAATAGTTTTATTAACATACAGGGAGCAATTTATAAAGTAATAGCTAAATAATAATGTCAAAAGCAGTTATTATACCATATTGCTGAATTAGCAGGCTAAGTACAGAAATACTCAAACATTTAATCCAAGGGTGAAAGGACTTGAAAAACCATATATGCAAAATTATTTGCCAATGCATCATCATTAAAAGCTGAATTTTAATGTTTAAATTTCCTATTTTACATTACAGAATAAACTAGCAGCTTTGAGCAGGTTATGTACCAGCGACATTAGATATGAACAGACTTATTATGCAGTTATAGATTATTTACAATAATTATTGAGATATACTATTAAATAACTAAACATTCTTTAAATATTAAAAGGCTATCACATATTGCGACGCATTACCCTACTGAACAGCATAGATACCAACAAAGGCCTCTACTTCTTAGAAGATTGAGGGGATTTAGTATGTCAATAAATACTCTCTTGAACTTCTACAGGTGTACAGTGGAGAGCCTCGGTTGCATCAAGGCCTGGTTTAGCTTTGATCACCCAGGAATGAAGATTACATAAAGGGGTGAACACTGCCCAGTCCATCACGGGTTCTAACCTCCCCACCATCAGACGGATCTACAAGAGTCGCTGCCTCAAAAAGGCAGCCAGCATCATCACAGACCCCCACCACCCAGGCCACACTCTCATTTCACTCCAGCCATCAGGAAGAAAGTACAGGAGCCTGAAAACTGCAACGTCAAGGTTCAGGAACAGCTTCTTCACTACAACCACCTGGCTATTAAACACTACAACCTCCAAATAGGCTCTGAACTATAGACAGGGACATTATTTTTGACTTTGCATTTTTATTGTTTATTTATTTCTCAGGTTGGTTTTTTAATGTTTATTATGGGTTTTACAGATGCTATATTTACAAATTTGTTGTGCTGCTGCAAGTAAGAATATCATTGTTCCGTTTTGGGACATAGGACAATAAAACACTCTCGATGCTTGACTGTATAAACTTACCTGTACTATGTTATATAAATATACATACAGTTTCCAGTTTTCAAAGTTGGGAGACAGCTGAGGCTTGCTCAGTCACGTAGAACCCAGCACACTCACCCAAATGATCAAGATCCTGTTGTAATTTTTGATAACCTTCTTCGCTATCTATGATACCACCCTTTTAGTGTAATCTGCAAACTTACAAATCATGCCTTCTATATTCTCATCTAAACCACAAAAACCAATGGGCCCAGCACTGATCCCTTAACCACACCTAGTTACAGGCCTCCAATCTTCCACCATCTCCCTCTGCTTCCTTCCATGAAGCCAATTCACTATCCAGTCGCCTAGCTCTCCCTGGATCCCATGACAGTCTACCCTGCAGAACCTAACCAAATGCCTTGCTAAAGTCCATTTAAACAATTTCTACAGCTTTGCCCTCATCAACATTTTTGGTTACTTATTCAAAAAAACTCATATTCGTAGGACACGATCTCCCACATACTAAGCCATGCTGACCATCACTAATCAACTCCCTTGTCTATCCAAATGCATATACATCTTATCCCCCAGAATCCTCTCCATTAACCTGCCTACCACAAATGTGTTAGTCATTGTTCCAACCTGTGGCACCACTCCAAAACCAAATGCCTCATTCAGAATCACCAAATTACAATCTATCTCGCTGCTTTAGTTCCTACATTGCAAAAGTGACAACATTTCAGGACCAGGTACAGACATTGAAGTGATTTGTGATTAAAGATGCTGTATAATTAAAAGGATATTTTTATTTTATACAGTACTGCTTCGAATACAATATCTATACATTTACTTATTCTAAACTATAAAACAAAAGAGTTTTCACATATTTTCTTAGTGGCAGTTGTTGAGATCTGACACTGTGCACCAGGTGCTGGTTTAAAACTTACAGCAATCCTCTATTGAAGTGACAGGCATAGAGCACATACCAAGGCAAAAGTTTAAACACAAACTCAAGCGAAACACGACTGATAAATGACAATAATTCATTCTAGTAATCCCTGGAAGTTCTCAGTAGATAAGTGCACAGCTAATGGTCAATAACATTTGCTGATCTTACAAATTAAAATAACTTACAGACATGGAATTTTGGCTACAAATGAAAGGCAACAATCTAGAGGATACATTAGGACTAAGATATTACAGCAGTGGCATGTAGACAGAAACAGACAGACGTTTCAGTCAAGCAATTGCTCTTCTTTATTTTACAAAAGTACACTGCTCATACTCACGCACATATTCATGAGACTGATAAGATAATGAATATATCACATCTCAAATCACACCATCTGCTGCTCAGTTCTTAAAGGTACAGTTAATATTATATACACTACAACCAATGTTAAACTCTGAGGAAAAACTCAATATTCAGAACAATCAACCAATCTGATCAGTCTGAAGAAGGGTCTCGACCCAAAAGTCACCTATTCCTTCTCTCCATAGATGCTGACTCACCCGCTGAGTTCCTCCAGCATTTTAGTCTACCTTCGATTTTTCCAGCATCTGCAGTTCTTTCTTAAACATGTTATAAATATAGGTGATATTGAATTTGATAACAAAGATAGACACAAAGTGCTGGAGTAACTCAGCCGGTCAGGCAGCATCTCTGCTTCAGACAATTCACAATTTGATAACCCTTCACTTTCCTAAAAAGATGAATGAAGTCCCACTGTTCGGTTTTATTAGGTTAATTGTGTAATCTTACCCACAATGGCATAAGCCAAAATTGAAACCATGGGAGCTGAAGTGAAGAGGAGAATGAGAAGAGAAAACCCCCCAACACATTTAACAGTCCAATGTCTAATAATACCCCAACACAAAACGATAATGCGATTAAAATAAACTCCACAACAAAGTACTTCAACAGATCAACAGATGTGAGTTCCAAAAATGTGTAATAACAAGACACAAGGAACGTGCAAGCAAGGTAACATGCTTCCTGCAGCAAGAATGCATTAAAAAAAATCAATGAGTTATCCAACATGGCTTCTGAATAAAGTGGTAATATTTAAAGATGATGAAAAAATGATAGAATTTCAAAATCTTTAAGAGAATGGCTGGAGGAACTAAAAAGTAAACTAAGTGGACGGTATGGTAACATATCAAGACAATTCATGTTACATCAGTCCCATATTAAGATAAAGTACCACAATGTTTGTGGTGATAATTTCTCAGTTCTATAATATTTAGGTTATTGACTGTTCTGATTCGAATATATAGTATTTGCTTTCATCGCTAACACTGCTTTTCATCGAAACTTACAATCTAATACTACTAATTTCTTACCTCAAACAAAAGTGCATAAAATTATAAATGTTTACATTAAGAAGGCCTACATAAATACAAGGTTTATATAATTTCTCAAGGTTAGATTTTCAAACCGCACCTTTGACAACTTTGTCATAACACAATTTAATGGAGGAACATATCTTCATAAGATCAGAATATTATTCAAATCAAAGTGAACAGAGATGAAAATTCACTTTCAAGTGAATTACTATTAAAATAAGAGATGAATAACGGTGATGTCTGAAACAATTTCAAATTAATTGTCATAATGCAACTTTTAATTATCTACACAGCTTTGCACGCCCTTCTTTTAAAATCAGTCTGGTTGTTTCCTATCATTACATGGCGCAGGTGTGATGATTAAAACAAAATTCCCAGAAACACAGCAGGAAGAGGTCTTTAGAAACTCAGCTGGAAATGCATGGAGGCAGCTATACATTGCAACCCATTCATATAATGCCATAATTTGAGATATGTGAAAAGAGAAATGTTCCAATTCCAGACAGAGTATCCTTCACTTTGCTCAGTTCAAAGTCACGTCTTTTTCCTCAAAGGAAAGTGATTTATCTACAGACACTCAATGCAGTACCAAAACCAATGTGTTACTGATAGGACGCCACATCTTGAATTTCATATGACCCTTTCCTGAATTATCTTAATCAATAACACAACATGGTAAGTGATTTCAAAGTACTATCTCACTTTTATGATAATATTTGTATAAGATGATCCTGCCTTTTAATGATCAGTTTTCATGAACTGTCAATTGACCTGAAAGTATGATTCAAGACATTTTGCTAAATTTGTATCTCAAAGAGATCATTCATCCTCCAAAATGATGTGGTAATTTTGTCCAGTTGTTGCTGACCTAACAAACGTATGTACAATATACGCAATTCAAAATCACATCCGTCCACCCACAACACAATTAAAACATGCAAAAATGAATTGCTTTTGCAGGTTGAAACTTTACAATACAAGATTGCTCATTTTTGTGTATAATTTTAATGCTAAAAATCAAGAAATTAAATCAAAATCTTTGGCTTGTCAATATGGTTTTTGAACCTTTAATAAGGCAAACAAGTTTTAGAGACGCAAATTCTGGTTAAACTGAAGAGAATTGTGACGATTTAATTGTCCCAAGAAAGCCCGATGGTCGACACTGCCAGGGCATCTTAGTCAAATTTACCCTAACATGCTCCCAAAGGGATGCCTTCCAGGAAACAAAGTCATCTCCTGCAAAATGATGCAGAAATTAGGTCAGGCCCGGAAGTTCCTGGTTGAATTTCTGAAATGACAAATTGACCCAGAAATGGTTGCAACTTTTTTCCTTGCATGGAAAGCACGCAACAAAAAACTTTTCGCTGTACCTTGGTACAAGTGACAATAATGTACTAAACTAAACTATGGGAGCAGAGTTTAGACATAATAATAAAAACATCTTATCACATAAGGCATTACAGGGAAGGTTACCTCCACCGAAGGACATTAAACAACCAGTTGAGTTTTTCCAATAGTTCCTGATTATTAAGTAGATTTAAATTTCATAACTGCTGTGGTTGGAATTGAGCTAAATTTCTAAATTTGTTTGTCCATTAATTTAACTGCTCACTAAACTGTTTCCGTGCCTTAATAATTGAATACAATAGCATGAACCTTCTGTTAACATTTTAATAAGATGTCAAAGTCTGGATTAATTTATCCAATATTTGTGTAATCATTAGTTAGTTTTTAAATATTAGAAAATCTTGCTGTAGAAATGGATGACAGCTTCAGGTTGCGAGGCATTCATACATATCACCAGCAACTCAATCTGCTGTCTTCACAATGATGTGGTGATCAAGAAAGTGTATCAGCGTATTTACTTTCTTGGGCACCTGTGGGAATTCAGCATCTTTATGAGGAATCTCTCGCACTATAGAAAATATTTTGACAGGATGCTTCTCAGTTTGGTATGGCAACTGTTCTGCTCTTAACCGCCATCATTACACTTTAGCACTTTTTCTGTACCACATCAGATTGCAGTACAAACTTTACACCATTTCACTGCAGTGCATTCATTATTGTATTTATTGCAATATCTATCATTACTGTATACTGCTTACTCTATGAGCTTCATGCAAACAAGGAATTTCAATGCACCCCTGTGTATGACAATAAACTGTTCTCAATTAAACATACATACAAAGAAGATTTGGTTCAATATTAATTCTTATTGTTGATAGTAATCAGAAAAAAAAATCTCAGAGAAGGATAAATCTGGAAATCAGTGTAAAAAGTGAGCAAAAAAACAGGAACTTAAAGTGACCCAAGTAAAATCCTGTTTACATGTCCCTTTTCTATTACTGAGTTGCAGAAAAGCAGCAGCAATTGTTGTATCATAATATGCATAACAGGAAATTTACCCAACAAAGCAAGACATTGCCTGATTAATGATCATTTATATTTTCATGGAAATTGTACTACAAACTATACAAAGATTTACAGGGATTATAAAATACTTGTCCATTAAAGAAATGGAAAATACATTTTGTGCTGCTTGTCATCACAAGATATTATGTTTGTCTACCCTCAGTAAGGTTACCCTTTCATGCACTGCGAGTCATCAGTTCCTCAGGATATGCTGCGAGGTCAACACTTGCTTCTTCAGCAAACCTCTGGAATTAGTAGGTCTACACAAAGGAGAAGGAAACAAGGAAGGGTAGGACAAGAGGAAACATTCAATGTGTTAACATTTTTTCCCGGCACCTAGTCTGAAATTTTGGTAGACAATGCAACAAACACTTTCCTTTTACCAGCTGCATACGTATTACTTCTGCTATCTGATGCATTTGTTCACAATCACACCTCTCAGCACATCATTTTGAGCTGGAATGAGAAAAATAATTCTTTCTTTGCAGGTTTGTCAATGAGTATTCTCAATGAGTATTTCCAGCAGACACACCATTCCCAGAACAGAAAGGTTGAAGATGACTACTTTGTAGGGTTTTCTGTAGTCTGACAATACTGCAAGTGAAACTGTGCTCTTTAACCATTACTAGTTGTTCTTGTACTAATTAGCAAGTTTGAAAGTTACTGTTATCCCAGCCTCTATTATTTGCATTGTCCCTCTTTCACTCCAGCTGATCACTGACATTCATTCCATTTGTTCTATTACCTTTCCCTGCAACTTAAATTATGTTTGCTTTCTAACCTTTTCAAGTTCTGACGAAAGGTCCCAACCTGAAAATGTAATCCTGTCTCTTACTCCTCAACCTGATCTGTTCAGTGATTCCATCTTTTTCTATTTGTAGCATGGGCATTCTTGAGGTGTTGTTAGGTCAAGCTCTGGTCCAGTTTAACATCGAGATATCTGAGATTAACCTCCTGGTTGATGGTTGAAAACTCAATAATCAGATGCGCAGAAAGATGAGAAACTCATAGCAGCTCCAGTTGACTGACTCCTGATTCTGGCTTTCACAAATCAGAACAACTTCGCTTATCTCCAACTATATCAATATAAACATAGACGCCATTGCACAAAGTCTTGCGAATCTCACCAAAGCCATAACTATAGTTCTTCAATCCTACAGAATACCAGATCAAGATCCTCACAAGCAACCTTGCTTTTTCAGCACAATGCAGGACCTGATGGATGGAGCATTTCAACAGCTAGAATTAAACATCTCATCGTTTATCCAACTGAGAAGCCAGCCGACCATAACCAAAATTGGAAAGACTGGATCACAACCGGATATCTCATGGGAAACATGGACAAACCATCTTCAACCGTGTGACTGTAGTCATCCGGCACAATCGTAAACACATCACCTCATGCTCCATTTTTGTTTTGCTAAATGTCCCCAAGAAATTCAGCTCAAGGCTAGTGCTAGGCATCTGAATCAAATGTTAATTTTTGTGCAAGTTTCAACATGCCATGTGAAAGAGAAAATAATTCTTCTAAACTTCAGTGATTATAGACTAATCTTACTCAATCATTCCTCACAGTGCTAACCCTTCATTGGAAACAGCAATCCCGTGGATCAACCATAACTACCTTCACAGCAAATATATCCTTTTGTAGGGGCAGTGACCAAAAGCCAACTTAGTACTCATGTAATCTCACCAAAATCCATGTGCTGTTGAAAAGACCTTGCAACAGTGCCTTCTATGGATGGTACACATTGCAGTGTGAGAATGGAGGGAGAAAGAGAGAGTGAATAGTTAGATTGGGGTGAAATGGGCTATCAATCAAACAAGCTGCTTTATTCTGAATGACATCAAGTTTGAAGTATCTGTGGGTTTTTACAAACTTAGGTCAGAGGAAGCACTCTATCACATTCTATGTCACCAATGGTACAGAACATGTCCAGTGATCGTGATAGAAGAATGTGAAATGTTCTTTAGCTGAAACATATTGAGTACAATTATGTCACGTTGTATTTAATTAATCTGTGAGGCAGCTTTTCCCAATTTATACACCAGTCCCAGGTGTTTAAGAGGAGGGTCTTGCAGGATTTACTGAGCAGGGTGTGCCGTTGGGGTGTCCAAATCTGGTGCTTAATTCTATTCCATGTGGTTCAACTTGCATTTTGCTTATTATGTTTTGATGTAATGGGTATAGATGAGTGGCTTGCTACAACATTCAGTGGGGCAATTAGGTATCAACTACATTTCCAGGTATCTGAAGTCACATGCAGACTTTACCAGAAAATCTAGCTGACTTCCTTCACCCAAAGGACACAAATGGAGCAGATGGGTTTTCAAGAAAATGCAGATCATGGTCACCATGGTTAATACTAGATTGTTACTCCAGATTACTTAAATTTAACAAATTTAAATTCTTTAACTGCTATAGTGAGATTTGAACCTTCACTTTAGGGTCATAAATCCAAGATTTTGAATTCTTAATCTGCTAATTTAATCTCAATGCTAGCATTTCCATCAACCAAGGTAATATGGTCGTTTGTGGCCCATGATAATTTTCACATGCATACTGTTAATACCGTATTTTAGCAGACCCAGACACCTCTTAAAATCGACATTTTATTCAAAGATAATTTTTACCATATGGGAATACAAGTCAGACAGACCAATAGGAGTTCAAAGACTTTCAAAATGAGATTATCTTTCGACATTATCTACATGCATGTCCTGTTTACAATGTATCCCAATGCCTCCAAATACAATCACACAATTTTAATCCCTTTAAAACCAACACAATATGCTTGTATCAATTTAAAAGGTCTGAAAAAATCCTAGATGTACTTTCTAAACTATTACAAGATGTACAGAATATAATTCACTGTGAAACTCTGATTAAACATTCATGATACATAACATTGCTTCTTTGCAGACAGCTCGGTTCTGAGTACTTGCTGTGTGTTACCATGCAATTAGCACTTGCATAAGATGTTTCCATTGTAAAAAAAAGTTCAAAGCTCTTAAAAGGAGTACAAAGTTCCACAAAATTTGCCAGCACAAATCAGCAACACTAGAAGTGGCACAGATGGTACAGCAGGTTAAAGTCACTAACATACTTCGCCAAGTAATTCCTCAAAACCATCAATGTTGCAGGCTTGAATTTATTGCTGGGGTGTGGATTAACTTTTGAGCTAGTCAAGTCACCCTTGGGATGAGGACAAAATGAATTGCAGAACGAGTGTGATTCCTTTACTAGTTTTGTAACTGTCCGTCGCAACCACTTGCAATCAGCAGAATCAAGGACACGTTCCTCATTGGTCACAGTTGCTAGGTCAAGTGATTACTTAAGGGAAAGAGCCCACAAAAGATTAAAATGTTCCCAATTTCAAGATTCAAAATGGTCACCCAGATATAATCTCAAAAGGGTTGCTGATACAAGCTATGAACACACAATAATGAAGCATCAGGAAATTCATTTCGGAGAGGTCTTACAGCTCATAACGTAATCAAGAGTAGAGCAGAAAATCGTACTGACTAGCATTCCATGTAGCTACGAATACTCAATTTTTGAGTTAGGCAAATCTCGGTTACAGCACAAGAGTTTGCTTTGTAGGTTTGACATGAGTAAAATCGTTTTTAAAACCCAGAATAAATAATATCAACTTTTCAATTAGAAAAACGATGAAAAGCAAAATGATCTTCACAAGCATTTACTCATGTGGTTGCACGGATGAGAAATTGTATTACATGTATAGACTGGATAAACTGGGGTTCTCACTTAGACCATGCTACGCCAAATCAAGTCAGGTCAGATTGACTTTGCACTATTACGTAAAGTACAGGTACAATCAAAAATGTGCTTGCAGTATCATCACAAGCACATAGACTCAGAGGTTGAAGGGAAATTTGACAAACATGTTCGAAATCATAAAAAGTCTAGACAAAGAACTGGAAGAGAAACAGTTTCCATTGTCAGAAATGTCTAGAACCAGTGGATATGGATTTAAGAGTACCAGTACAAGAATTAAAATAGACTAGAGGAAATTGGTTTTCCTCAGCAAATAATTAGGATCTGGAATTCAGTGTTGCAAAGATTGATGGAAGCAGATTTAATTATGACTTTCACTTGAGGTTTTTTTTGCTTCAAAGGGCTGAATAGTCTCTTTCCGTGATATAATGGTGCTTCAACTGTGCGGCTGAGAAAATATAACATACATAAAAGCAGTCTAATCAACAAAATTCCCCTTGTATCCATAAATCAAAAACCCTTTAGATCGAGAATATTCCTTTCCTTCATAACGAGAAAAAGAATCAAGATTTTTAATACTTTCAGTCAGTCAATCAGATGGTTTCATACAACATCAGTCATCAACCACTTCAAAAATGCACAATGATACATTTGATCAAGATTTTAGGAGGATAAAGGAACAATGTAAATAGTATATTGCTCTCAAGAAAGGCCATTTTAACATCAGTAATAATTTCCATTATACCCACCAATGAATTTCTAGATTGTCACTTCAAATTGTTGCAATATGAGTAACTATATTTGAGAATTAATGTTTCAAGGATATAAAGATTGATGAATGCTGATCCTTGTCACAGAACACGTGGTTTTGTTTTCTGCTCTTTTAACTCTGAATAGAGAGAGAAGGGGAAACAAGAGAAAGCTTGAACGATCTAGTGCCTATTACAAAGCAGCATTGTTCAAAGAGAAAGGCACGGCTGATTTTAAATAAGTGGACACGGCTGTGCTTGCACCCACTCAGAAACAGAAAACATTACTACCAAACCGAAGCCAAATGAACAGCAACAAATGCTTAAAACAAAAATCCACTTACCTAAAGCCAAGTTAAAAGACTGAAACCCTGGTCAGTGAACTCAAAACTTCGCAACAACATTCTGTACAAAGCAATCTCAGAGCAACAAATCAATCTGCCTTTATTTTTCCTGCTTATGTTTTGCTTCAAAGGCCTTGCATTCCTCTGTGTCAATCCTCTTAGTCACAAATGCAATATAATCAAAAGAATTACTGCAGCCCGAGTTAAGACAATGCAGAGAGCTGCACAGCATCCAGCATTCTGTATATATTACTTACTTGTGCCTCCACGTAGGGTGGAATTCCAACGAGATAGAAAGCCACGCCATTCATCTGTGAGAAAGATGCCTCTGAGTTTTCAGAGTGTAGTACCAAGCCTCACAAATCTATATCCCTACACAGCTTTTAATTTGCAGTCAGTTAGTAGCCTCCACCCTCCCTAGGCTAAAGCCGTCTACTTGCTCTGCGGAAGAGCGCACATTGGTCTTCTAATTATCATCTCATCCACAGCCAAAGGGGAAAGCAAAATCAACTTCCAGTACTCTGCACCAGGGAATCTGTCAGAGCATTACTGTGAACACGAAGTTGAAATGTACCAGACAAATAAAACAGTTAAAAGCAGCAGCATGTTACCACGCTTGTTCCTTTTATCCGCTTTCCTCCACACAAAAGCAGTGGTGTTAGCAGCAGCCTCTTTTTTTCTAAATCAGATTGAAAACATTACTGCTGCGATTTAAACAGCAGGCTAAAATGGGAAGAAGTGGAGGCTCCCTGCCAGTAAACATTCCAACTGACAGGGGAAACATGTGACGGAAATGCTGGAACAGCACATGGGCTACAGAGACTGCTCCCAAATCCTGTCTACATAGCACCAAAGAATGCACGCAGACTAATTACATTTTTCTGCTAGGATTACAACATATCATCTCAAAAGAAAAAGTTTAGACTCAAATATGAAGTATATAACTACTGACTTTTGTCTTTAGTGAAATAGTAATGATGAAGGAGACAGAAAGTTGGAAAAGCCACAAAACTTGCTATAATTTGCCTTTTACTTGACAGGAAGACAGAAAATAAATACAAATTAATTATGCTAACTCTGCCAATCATCTGAAACAAAATTACATGTCCAACAGACTTTTCTATATGTAGGGTACAAGTAAAAGAATAATCACAATGAAATCACAATGTATCAATTGTGCTCAGTTGGTAACACCCTCACCCAGGTTTATAAATGACGTGGTAGACACAAAATGCTGGAGTAACTCAGCGGGTCAGGCAGCATCTATGGGGAGAAGGAATGGGTGACGTTTCGGGTCAAGACCCTTCTTTAGACTGATGTCAGTGGAGGGGGCGGATAGAATGTAGTCGGAGACAGTAAGACTAGTAGGAGAACTGGGAAGGGAGAGGGGATAGAGAGGGAAAGCAAGGGCTATCTGAAGTTAGAGAAGTCAATGTTCTTACCGCTGGGGTGTAAACTACCCAAGCGAAATATAACGGTCAGATTGGGAATGGGAGGGGGAGTTGAAGTGCTGAGCAACCAGGAATAAATGTGTGAGCAGAAATCTCATTTAAGAAACCGTTGCAAGAAAAAAACATGCTGATTCATTATTCCATTAGAGAAATGTGGGAATGCTATGATGTCCTGGTCAACATTTATTCCTCAGTAAACATATCACAAAATAAGTGCATTCTGGTGTTTATTACATTACCTTTATGGAAGGTTTCTGCGTGGAAATGAATTTGTTTTCCTGCATTACCATAAGACCATAATATAGGATCAGAATTAGGCCATTCGACCCATCAAGTCTACTCCGCTGTTCGATCATGGCTGATCTATTTTTCCCTCTCAACCTCATTCGCCTGCCTTCCCCCTGTAACCTTTGACCCACTTACTAATCATGAAACTATTGATCTCCAGTTTAAAAATACCCAATGTCTTGGCCTCCACCGCCATCTGTGGCAATGAATTTCACAGATTCATTCTGGCTAAATAAATTCCTCATCTCCATTCTAAAGGTACATCCTTTTATTCCGAGGCTGTTCCCTTTAGCTCTAACTCTCCCTCGACTGGAAACATCCTTTCCATGTCCACTCTATCTAGGCCTTTTATAATTCGGTAGGTTTCAATGAGCTCCTCTCATCCTTCCAAACTTCAGCGAGTGCAGGGCCAGAGCCATCAAACCCTCCTCATATATTAACCCAATAATTCCCAGGATCATTCTCGTTAACCTCCTCTGGACCCTCTCAATTGCCAGGATCTCCTTCCTCAGATAAAGGGCCCAAAACTGTTCACTATATTCCAAATGTGGCCCCACCTGCTCCTTATAAACCTATATAGCTTCAGCATCACATCCTTGCTTTTCTATTCTAGTCGCCTTGAAATGAATGTTAGCATTGCATTTGCCTTCCTTATCACTGACTCAAGCTGCAAATTAACCTTTTGGGACTGCTGCAACAGCACTCCTAAAGTCCCTTTGGACCTCTGAATCCTCTACCCATTTAGAAAAGTAGTCTACACCTTCATTCCTTCTACCAATGTGCACTTCCGTTGTATTCCATTGCCACTTCTTTGCCCACATTCCCAACCTGCCCAAGACTTTCAGCAGCCTCCCGACTTCCTCAACACTTATCTGTCCCTCCACTTGTCTTCGTATCATCTGCAAACTTGGCTAGAAAGCCATCAATTCCAGTTCAGCTGCTTATTGTGATCATTAAAGGGCCTGTCCCACTTGGGCATCATTTGCGCGTCACGCAGGTGGCGCGCGAAGATTTTGTACATCCCAAAATCCTGGGGCGCTGCGCGCAACCGCGCATCGCTGCCTACGTCACCACGCACCATGCGCGCGTCGTGACGCGTAAATTACGCTCAAATGACGCCCAAGTGGGACAGGCCCTCAACATATAACAATGGTTACAACAATGATTACTCTTCATTAATCCTTAACTGGTTAGATAGAACTACAAAATGTTCAGAGATCAGGAAATATATAAATTTAACATTTTCCTTCTGATAAAGTTATTATAACATTAGTGGTTCTTTAACATACTGCTAGTACATTTTTAGAATATTTAGTCAGCTATGTTTCTGTGGAGTGAGAAATCATACCTTTGTCTACAAAGTACCAATTCATGTACTAATTCCACTTTTACTCATAATATCAAGTAAAATCACTGCAAATTGAAAGAAATATAAATCGATGTCTACAATAAAATGTAATATAAACTTTTTTTAGTTACTACAGTCCACCAGTGGCAGTTTAAATTTCAATATCACCAGCTTTTTATGCATTCATTGTCTACTGGGCTTCAGCTGGCTACATTAGTTAAAGCATTTAGCGACAGATTTGGAATAAAGCACTGCAATATATAGAATTCTAAAAGATAGCATACAGATTTAAAATAGGTCAAATGCTTTTGGTGTCGCAAGATGATGTCAACAAATTAATAATCACATGTTCCATTCCATCTGTCCTATGTACTACATTCTGCAATGTAGGCACATGGATACTTTCCACCATCAATAAGCCAGCTCGGTATTCCGAGAAACGCAAGGAATCATGGGATTTGTCAAAGGTCATTCGCGATAAAGGCGAACGAAGCGCAGGCTGGGTAATCTGTGTATAATTTTTTTAATCTTAATTCATAATTTATGTGTAAAAATTTATTTAATCTGAGGAACGGGGGTGCCAGGTAGTGGGACAGCGGGGTGTAACAGCGAGAGAGAGAGAGGGGGCAGATGCGAGTGGGAGACAGGGGAGACTGGACCGGCGGGGAGACAATCTCGGCAGCTGCGTACACACAGACCCGCGCCTCATCCCCAGGCACGATCGAACCCGGGTCCCCGGCACCACAAGCGCTGCCGGTGTGCCACTGGGCCCCCACCCCCCCCCCCCCCGCCGAGTATCAGCCATCAACAGGGACACACACAAAGCGCTGCAGCAACTCAGTGGGACAGGCAGCATCCCCGGAGAAAAGGAATGGATGACATTTCGGTTCGAGACCCTTATCCAGAGATGTTGCCGGACCCGCCGAGCCACCGCAGCACCTCGTGTGCATCCCCACCGATGACCGGCGCTCAGCCCCGCCGACACTGAGGGGACCAACTGACAGTCACTGGACAAGGTGAGAGGTGCAGGTGACGGTCCCCGGCCTGCTGGGGAACGGGCCCCCCAGGAGCCGGAGCAGTGCCGAGCCGGAGCCAGCCCCCCCCCCCCCCCCGGCTGCAAATCCGGGGCCGCCATCACTCCGGGCCGGCGCTCCACCAGTCCAGGGCTGCCGGCCAACCCGGCGGGACGGGCAGAGCCGAGCACTGCCCCCCCTCCGCGCCGGCTTCAAGGCCGTTGCCGCCCCGCCAGTCCAGGGCCACCTCGGAAACCTCCGGCCACCCCCGGACAGGGACAGGACACCAGGGAGGGGACGGGGACAGCCCAGCAGCAACTCAATGACGCCCGCAGCGCCGGAGACCCGGGCCCGGCATCGAACAAAACGCAGGCAGCAGCACAGCTACTGAGAATATTTATAGCGAGTGACCTATGACCTGGGCATGTGCAGTCGGAATACCGAACTCGCTTATTAAATACAAACAGCAAACTCCAAAATAAAGATGCCGAATACTGACACAATTTATGTTATGATTTTCATTGTTGAAAATACAAGCAAATTATTTTATTTAAATAATCGGAACCATTAGAATTAGAATTAATTAAGAAAAAATATATTCCTGTAAATGACTAAAGCAAATCTGATTCAAGCAAAATTATTATCGACTTGATACAAAGATATAACTTATAAAAGAAGCAGGAAAAATGAGGGGACTTCACAAATGGTGGAATTATTTGCAAAACTAAAGAAGCTTTATAATTCACTGGTAGATCTCAGAAGGAGAACTGTATTGAATTCAAAGCATTCAATTTTAGAAAGGGTATCAAAATCTTGGAAATTGTTTGAAGAAGATTAAATGGAGTGGTTCTGGGGATGGGACAGCAGTAATAGAATCAAGGAAAGTAAGGTTGTCCTTGTGAAGTATAGGAGGATTTTAATAAATTCATTATGCAATGAGAGTTTTTTTCAGATACAAAGAGGGAAAGTGCTGCTGCTGGCGTGAGTGACCAGAAGTGCAGATTTAACAAATGTCAGAAATGGAGGTATTTGGGTCAAACAACAGGAATTTATACTCATTTGGACAGATCTTTGAGAAAACGAGCACAAGTGACTCCCTGCGGCACATGGGGCAGGTCACGTTCCAGAAAACCATCTACATCAATTTTCTGTCATGTGAACTACATCATCTGCACACGCATTAAGAAATAAATTAAAAGAACAAAATTCAATGAGAGCAAATTTGTATTCCACAGAGTTTGTTTGGGAGATACTTGAAAATTTCATAAGGATGATATTCTATTTCTCAAACTGCAGTAACACAGGGGTCGCCTGTGTAGATATAGACAGGGGAACAACCAGCCTGCTATACAGCATGATTGTGTAGATCTAAAGTCACATACTGTAAACCACTTTCAGGTATTCTGCAGCAGCTCGCATAGGCCGCCTTGACAGCAACCGTTAATCCATGACCTACCTACGACATGCAAGTTCCTCTCCCAAATCCTCCCATCAACCTAACCTGTAAACCTATCACCATTTCTTCATTACTGTCACAAAAATCTTGGCACTCCACACAAATTACGAGGAAGTACCCTCACCTCATAGAACTGCCGATCAAAATAATGGCTCACCATTTTGTGTCTACCCATGACATCCATTTTGACCAATAGAACAGAAATACAGAATATCATTTAAATGGTGAGAAACTTTAATCTACATCTAGTAGGGAGATCCTACAAGAAATATAAAACTTTCAAATATAGCATCAAATTAGGAAAGGAAATAGAATGTTTGCTTTTACTATAAGATTAATTGAGTGAAAGGGTTAAGGAAGTATTAGGGCTTTGATGAGAACTCATGTGGAGTACAGTAAAAAATATTGATCTCTTTATATAATAAAGGTATATCAAATCAGTATGATATTACTGAATAGCACAGCAGGCTCATGTTTTTTTTTGGAGGGGGGGGGAATAAGAGCATAAGGTTGGGTCACAGCATTGGTAGAAACTAAAGTATTGAATTTCCCGGGGGGAAAATTAATCAGGCGCCTACCACAGTGGAAGGTCACTGTGCTTCAGATTGGTTTGGAAAGCATCAGGGTTTTAAAATCAACTATTGAAACTCTGGAGGCACAAGATGTCATAAAGAAGCTGTTGACTTAAGTGACCGAGAGACAGTACTAATGGAACTAGCAAAGCAGCATGGCCCCGACTGACTGATGAAGATTAATAGATATTTCTTTGTTAAACAAATCGACAACACGCCAGGATTAATTCATCGTAACTACTTTGTGAACATCTAAGTAAATTTGTAAAAAGAGATAATTTCAAAACAAACTCATCTTTTCAGTCAACCCTACCACTGGAGCTGTGCATGCCACAGTTTCCTGTATGTCCTCCATCACAATCTTCCCTGTGCTGGGTGTTATTCTGCTCGAAATTGCCATTTCCCTTACCAGAACAACTGCCATTTCCTTGTGGAGTTACTAAGGAAGTTGGAAAGGTCAGCACACCCACCAAGTACACTTCAGCATTCAGCTGTTGGGTGTAGGTGGAACATGAAAAACTTACTGTCATGAGCAGTGTCCGATCCTCCTGTGCTAAGTGGAAATGTACTGTTTGTCACAAATAATTTCAGCCTTCTTCTGGAAACGTTATTGTTTCGAAAAGAGATTTAAAATTCTTGTTCTTCAAGTCTGTGACTTGTTCCCAGGGTATTTTGTACCCAGACTGTGGGCAAAAATAAACTGACCTGAGAAACACAAGGTTACAGCTCTCATGCTGGTTTCCTGTTGAAGCAATCAAAGAGTTATACTCACCACATAAATTAAGATTTATACCAAGCTGTAAAGGACTAACCACAGGACAAGAGCGCTCTTTCAAGAGATAAAATAAAGCCTTCATTTTTAAAATAGTAAAAACGACCATAAAAATATACAACTTTAATACAGACAGGCAAAGAAACTCTTTAAAATTGTAATCTCAACATATTTGTTAAACTATTTAGATTGTATGTAAAAATGTAGCAAGTGATTTTCCAGTTTAGTTTATTATAGTCATGTGTACCGAGGTACAGTGAAAAGCATTTTGTTGTGTGCTATCCAAAGAAAAGACTATACATGATTACAATTAAGCCATCCAAAGTGTGCAGATAAAAGGATACATTTAGTAAAGATAAGGTCTGATAAAGTCCAATAGTTCAGATGTCTCCAATGAGGTAGATGGGACGTCAGGACCGCACTCTAGCTGGTGCGAAGGCAGATCAGTTGCCTGATAACAGCTGGGAAGAAACTGTTCCTGAATCTGGAGGTATGCATTTTCAAACTTCTGTACCTCTTAGAAGGAGAAGTGACCAAGGTGAGACTGGTCCTTGGTGGCCTTGCCAAGGCAGCATTCAGTCAGTGAATCTGTACATATTGGGTCACATTTTAAATGTCGTGCACAGTTCTGACCTTCATATTACTTAAGAGATAGAAAAGTCAAGGGGGATGTCATGTCAGCAACTGGTAATGCAAAGACCGATGGGGATGAATGGCCAGAATGAGGTGTCCAAGAAGAAGAATGTTGGAGATGGGTAAAATATACATCAGTATACCCCTTGGCCAAAGAATAGGCATGGAGTTGGCAGGTATCCTGATGTGCTGTGAACTTGTTGAGGTGCAGACGCAAGAGTACGAAGGTGATAGGAGCAGAGTTATGCCATTCGGCCCATCAAGTCTACTCCGCCATTCAATCATGGCTGATCTATCTCTCCCTCCTCACCCCATTTTCCTGCCTTCTCTACATAACCTCTGACCCCTGACAGAGGTTAAGCATCTGCTGATGAAATACTGCTGGATCAGCGAGGAGAGTTCAGATAGAACGGTGAAGGCTGCTAAGGACCCGGGAGGAGTCCTGATGCAGGATCTTGACCTGAAACATTGTCCATCACTTTAACTTCAAGTACATGATCTGCAAAATTCTTCCACCAATGTTTTTTGGACCTCATCCAAATCACTTATAGATTGTGAATAGCTTTTGCCTCAGCACCGTTTTTGGGAGCATCCTACTAGTCACATCCTGAACATGACCAATTTATTCCTTTTCTCAGTTTCCTGTCTGTTGCTAATGACTGAGCCACACCAATATATATTATTACCGCTCCCTCGTGTTCTAATTTATATTAATACATTTTTGATCACTTTTAATTATTCCAAACTACAATACAGGTCAAACCTGCTCAGCTGTTCCTCATAAAATGAACATTCTAAGATGGTCAACCTTCGCTGAACTGCCTCCAGCCCTCTTTTAAAAGAAAAACAAAGCTACATGAAGTAATCTAGTTGGCCTCATCGACACTCTGCACAACTGTAGCAATAAGCAGCAATCTTCCTAATTACCAGTCTGAAGAAGAGTCTCGACCCGAAACGTCATCCATTTCTTCTCTCCAGAGATGCTGCCTGAGTTACTCCGGCTTTTTATGTCTATCTTCCTAATCATTTGATGCACCTGAATACTAAATTTGAAGATATCTATAAATCTGTTCAGCAAAACTCTGCAAACTCTATTTACAGAATATTTTCATGTATTCTCCAACCAAATTGAATAACCTCACACTATAATGCACCTGCTAAATTTCCTTATAGGAAACAGGAGGAGAAGAGGTAACTAGAAGCTTTAAATCCCTTGCGACTTAATACTGAATTTAACAATTTCAGTTAAACGCTCCTTTTTATAAGAATGCCATAGTTGTGGTCATTGTTTTAACGTGTTTTTTTATCTGTCAAAAAGAACTGCCGATGGTGGTTTACACAAAAAAAAAAAAGTGCTGGAGTAACTTAGCAGGTCAGGCAGCATACCTGGAAAACATGACTTTTCGAATTGTGAACCTACTTCAGAATGATCAGACAATTCAGGGCAGAAGTCAAAAGGGGGTTTAGGGAAGCGGGTGCTGTCAGATTGGAGGAAGATACAGAACTAGGAAGACACTCGCCTATGAGGAGATTAACACTCAATTGAGGTTATGGCTGATAGAAAAAACCCGCATTCATATGGTTCCTTTTCATGTCCATAGCTGTTTGAATTTAGGAAACACTGCAACCCAAATATGGAGATCAAATCACCCTATGCAAAAATCCTAGGTCTCCAAATTTCAGCAATGTGAATTCTGAGATAAATATTAGTAAGAACACCAGTGAAAATTCAACTGCTTTCCATTGAAGTAATGCCATGAGAATCTTTTACAACTGGTACAGTCTATTTATTTTATCTGAAAGTTAAGAATTCTGAGAGTACAGCAAACCACAGCAACACCAATGCTTTAATCTAGAATTGTGTGCTTAAATGTCTATGATGGGATTTGAACCCACAATCTACCGAGACAATAGGAATATCGCATTTCAAAGCTAAACTAATTCCCTCAGGAATACCCAAATGGAATGATATTGTATAAACCTTGAAATTAATTGTCATCTTGACATAAAACTCAGTGTATCTGCTTTACTCAATGTAAGCAACTATCAAAGTGACCTCTAAAATAAAATCTCCAGCTGATGTTCCATGCAAAAATTTCAATAGATAATAATCTGGCATCACAAGCTACAGAACTAGCAGTTAATAGCACAAAAATCTGAAAAGATCACTATTGGTCAGTGCAACTTGAAGACGGTAAGCTGGTTAAAATGTTTAAATGAAACGTGATATGTAATGCTCCAAGATAATTTTCATAACAAACATGACAGATATGGTGATTTAATAGATTTGTTCCACATATAATAATTATTATTATTATAGAGTTAACTCACAGTAACAATCAAATCCGTGAAAATATTCAGCTATTCATGCCAAGATATTATCCAGAACCAGAAACAAGTTTTAAAAATCTATATCAATATTACAAGTAACTTAAATTATCTATTCAAAAGTAGTGACAAAGTAGTTAAACAGACAGAACAGTGCAAAATCTCTGAATCAAGGAATTAGAGATGAAAAAACCTTGCAATCAAGTGGTTCGCGTAGGACGTCAATCTTCAGGCCAGAAGTTGTTGATAAAAAGGGATCGATGTTATAGGCAAGTTTTATTCTCAGTCCACATCTACATTGCTACATATTGGTATAATCAGCTTTTGGGGTGTTCCAGTGCGCCACCTAAAATAGTGTTGGGTTCTTTAAATTCATTAAGTAACAGCCCCATGCTGATTTTAGACACTTTTCAAACATTGAATTGGATGCAGCAAGTTCTGAACGGGTTCTATTCAGAATTCTTCAGCTCCTGTCACATTTTTACATTTTCTCTTGAAGAACACCAAGGTAGGCATGTCTCCTGCGTATTTAAAAGTGGGATTGCACCCCAACTCAATTATTATAGACATCAATGCCCCAATTGCAGCTTGTTGTTGTGTTTGTCAACCTACTACAATTAGGCCAGCACAATGGCACAGCAGCAGAGTTGCTGCCTTACAGCGCCAGACACCCAGGTTCGATCCTGACCTGTGTGGGGTTTTTTTCAGGATATCCAGTTTCCTCCCACACTCCAAAAATGTACAGGTTTGTAGACTAATTGGGTTGGTATAATTGTAAATTGCCCCAAGTGTGTGTAGGATAGTTAGTGTGCGGGATCACTGGTCGGCACGGACTCGGTGGACCGCAGGGCCTGTTTCCACGCTCTATCAATAAACTAAATTGAATTAAACTGGATACTTTTAACCCAAATAAATTCAGATACAACTTGCTGGTCTTCAGATTAAGATTACACAACCTCACATTCCAGCCAAACCACAGTTAGTGGTATACAAATATTACTTTTGGGGTTATTTTGTCCAAACACTGGAAAATGTTCTTCGTTATATCTGCAAGAATAGCTAACATTCCAGGAAAGATAGCAAACTGGGAGCTACATTACTCCCTCAGCATAGCATTCATCAGTTGAAAATATTCCAGTACATGCAACAGTTCCATTATGGGGTTTTTAAACTCTCTTCCTCGGCTAATAAACTGCTAAAGGAAATATACAAACTTTATGATGGGAAAACTATGCTTTACATTTTTTTTTTCAAAACATACTTTGTTAGAGAAGTAAATGTATGCAATACATGATGCCTATAAAACTCCATCCGACATTCTCGGAGGCTATACATTCAATATGTACAAATTTACACAAATTACACAATTTTTCCACTGGCGTAGAATCCCTTCCCTTATTTTGAGGGGAGTCTCCACTACACCCTGCCCCCCCCCCATGTCCAGAAAAATGTCATGCTTATCTGATATCTAGAATCTAATGCCCCGCCTTAATTGCATGAAGAAAATGGTGACAGGGGAAGGGGGAAGTCACTTCCAAGTCAGGGAGGGGGAAGTCACTTTCAGGATGCTATTTTTCCACAGCTGTTTGATTCTTTTTTTTTGGCCACTGCCAAGGACAGACATCCACTTTGGCATGAACTGGAGTCAAATTTCCTTCAACAAAGGACATTAGTCAATCAGTTGGTCTGAACATCTAGCATTTTTATTGCCACTTTTACTGATAGCAGGCTGTTTGTTTCAAATGTAGTTAGCATGAAGAATGTCAAGCTTTCAAATGGCCTTGATGGCATGTTCCCTAAACTATTAGTCCAGGACCTTAGATTACTAACCCAGTTACATAACCACCAAACTATCATATCAAATAAACACATTCACTTGTTCATTTTGAAGATTAATCAAAAGATAAGTAATGTAACAAAAACTTTATAGAATATTTTTCAGGGTAAAAAGTACTGTATCTGCATTGAAGTTCATAAACATCCTCTGTAAATTATGAAGTTGCTGTTCATTCTACACATTACAAGTAATTCCACTTAATAGTATTTTTATGCAAGAGCATTCTCTGCTTGGCACCAAATTCTCAAAAAAAAATCCATTATCATTACAGCAAGATTAAGTTTCCAAATAGAATGTGTTGTTCATCATATTAAATATATTTATCTTTTTCAATGAACTGCACATTATTTCGGAAAACAATGTTTTCTTAAAAGGACACAAAGTGCTGGAGTAACTCAGCGGGTCAAGTAGTATCCCTGGAGAACACGGATAGGTGACGTTTTGGGTCGAGACCCTTTTATGTATTAATCAGCATTAGCAGGTTTGACATATTGTTTACTTAATTTATAATTAATATCTCATTCCAAATAAATAAAATAGTTTGTCATTCCACTCAAGGTCTGATACAATAAGCATTAAATCCAACAGGTCAACAGGAGCAGAGGATTAGTGAAAGTGATAAGTCTGACAAGCCGCAACAACGGGAAGAAAACACACTTTGACAGAAGACCATCGGGCCAAATGAAGCACATCCCCTTGGTAATCCAATATTCTTAACCCAGTACCTAGCTCAATTTCAAGTGTCCAGAATCTTGCCTGACCTTGGAAAACATTCCAAATAATTAAGAATTCTTCATACAAAATGTTCTTCTAAATATTTTATAATTGAACACAATATTCTACCTTTGTGATGTTCCATCTCAAATATTTGCTCTCCAGATTAAAAAGGCAGTCTCTTTAATCTTTCCTCGGATCTCTTCAATGTATGGCACTAGTGAATCATTATCATGTGTTTTCATAACTCGATTGCTTCTATTGTCTTGATCTTACGAACTGAATATTGTCTATTAAAGCAAACACCAGAGGCTAAAATAAATATAATCTGGCAACAAATAGCCCATACTCAGATTTTAGGCATAATAATGCCAATGTTACATATTGGATAGAACAAACAAACTGTTGGGGAGCACCATGGCCTTCAATATCTCAGCACATTAAAATCCTCATTGGAGATGCACATTATGATTAACGAGTTAGAGGAAAAAGAATACTGCTCAATTTTCTCCATATTTACCCTTAAAATTCCCTAGAATTATAGATGAACAACTGGTTTGAGGTTTTTCCCATCCACACCAGTGCAATCTGCCACGTGTAGGATCCCTACATTCCATTGCTCCCATTTAAAGGAAAGCTGAAGATTTAACGGAGCATTTGTTATAGTATCCTCCCAATGACTAGCACTAGAATAGCTTTCCTTTAATAATCTAGATTAATTCGCTAGACAATTTTCCTCCAACTGTTCTTGGTTCTTGGTTTCTTGGTCCTCCAAAATATTCCAAATGGAATTTAAACTGGAGGTTTAACTGTTAAACTGTTAGAATTACTCAATACTTTATTCTGTATATATATCTTCATGTAGGGTTTGCCTTTAAACAAAAGACATTAAAATAAGTTTTATACATTATTTAATAATAACGTTTCCAGATCTAACAGCATGTATAGGAATGGCACTTGGGAACAGCAGCAGAAAAACAGATCTGAATTCCAATTGCTACTTACTTCATGTACATCAATAACAAAATCTGCTGGTTTGAAAACTGAATAGAATGGTCTTAAAATAGCTCTGCACTTGGTGACTTATCTCCAATCTGGTAATTTTCAACCATTTTATTGTAATAAGCATTTTTTCCCGTCTGTAACAGGTTACTGTTTTCCTGTGTTTGCCGACTGCAGAAGCTAAGGAAATAGCCTTGCTGAGTTCCTCACTTCCGGACTTTATTCTTCTTCTAACCCACCCAATAAATGCTGTGCCATTAAAATGTTTAACTGTAAAAAACATTAACAATTCATCATATTACATTTTTGAACTACACAAACTGTAATTGTACAAGATCAAGCAATGTTCTTCTGAAAGTCAGTTTCAGTAAATCCCAGGGCAAAAATAAGATCAACTTTGCCTTCAGCATAGAGTTAATTACATTTGCTCAGAGAGAAGTGCATTGCATTGCTCGCAAACATCTGCTACAATCCTATGTCCACTCCTGCAATTCCCATCTTGTCAGTTGTGCTTCAGGTGATTCTGATGATGTTGCAAAAAATTTCCCTCATACGTCTACCCAGTGCTAAAATGCCAACTGTCAAAGTCAACAGTCTTTAAAATGTGTAAATATATCATGGCCTTGATGGTGAACATATTGTTCTCATGTTTTTATTACAAATTAAACATCCACCTGCAAATGCAGTCCAGATATATATTATTCCTTATTGACCAATTGCAAGATCAAACCTCTACCATGAACTTCAATGCTGTAGATGAAGTAGATCAAACAGGAATAAACAAATGTGAATTCCATTGTATTTTTGTTCATTAAATGCAGAGACACCACCCAACATTCAACGCTTGCAAGATTACCATATATAACATAGATACATAGACAATAGGTGCAGGAATAGGCCATTCGGCCCTTCAAGCCTTCAAAACCATTCAATGTGATCATGGCTGATCATCCACAATCAGTACCCCGTTCCTGCCTTCTCCCCATATCCCTTGATTCCGCTAGCCAATTATTGATGCAGAATTTCCCATCATTTTATTGAGTCATAATTAAGTCATATCCAAATAAACCCGGGATCCTCAACTAGTTAACTTGGCTACATCCTCAGACATTTCACCACCAGTTACATGATTGTATGAAATACTACTTCACAAAATTCTTTGGGCAAACCCTCCAGACATGAACATTTTAAACTGCTGTGTGAGCACACTCATTCTACTCTGCAACATCACCACCCATTACAACCCAGGCTCTACGCCTGTCCATAATTAGACTCAATTTCAAATTCTTAGAGGCCTAGCTAAGTCACTGGCTTTCATCCAGCTCCACATTCCTGTCCACAACCACTCCCTGTCCTTGATCATTCATCATGGTCAGTCTCATTTACCAACTTCAGCCAAGACAACAATGTATATCATCCATACCATAATCTCACGCACAAAAAATACAAGGATGTGAATTAATCCTACACAAATCTGCCATGTGGGAGTTGTTTAATGACCAGCTAATCAGAGTTCATGATCAGCATGCTCCAGTAAGGAGAGGAGCAAGATTGGCAAGGTAAGGAGACCTTAGATGATGAGAGGTTACAAATTTGATCAAAAAGAAAAAGGACACATATGTAAGTTTTAGGAAGATTAAATTAGATAGGGGCTTTGAAAAAAATAAATAAAGCACAGAAGAATTCAATCAGGGAATAAGGAGGGCCTATTAAACATCATTGGGAACCCAAGCTTTTTATAAACACATTAAAAACAACACCACAACTAGGTCAATGATAAAGAAGGGAACTTTTCTTGGAGAGGATATAAACGAGGTATTAATGGAGTACATTGCATTGATATTCATCAAGAAAAAAGACATGGAGGACAGTGATACCAGTGTGCTCAGGCATTTTGAGATCAAGAAGGTGGTGTTAGGTCTCTTAAAGAGCATTAAAATGGATAATTCTCAAGGGTCTAATGGGATCTATCCCAGGAAAGACACGAGAGGATATTGCTGGGGCCTTAACAAGGATCTTTGTACCATCTCTAGCCACAGGCAAGGTTCCAGAGGACTGGATCATAGTCTATGTTGTTATTTGATTTAAGAATAGGGATAATCCAAGACATTAAAGGCAGGTAAGACTCACATCAGTGGAAGTGAAGTTATTGGAGAGCATTCTTAGGGATTACTCATATTTGGAAGAGAATGGGCTAATTAGTGATAGTCAGCATTACTTTGCGGTAGGTCATGTCATACAAACTTAATTTGAGTTTTTTTGAGGAGGTGACAGTTGAGGGTAGGCCAGTAGTTGTGGTTTACATGGACATTAGTAAGGCATTTGATGAGAATAAGCTCATCAAGGGTAAGCTAATCAAGAAGATTAGATACACGAGATCCATGGTGACTTGTTTGATTGGATTCAGAACTAGCTTACCCCCATAGAAGGCAGAGGGTAATAAAGGAATGTTATCTTTCTGGTTGGAGGCCTGTGACCAGTGGTGTTCCAGAGGGATCAGTGTTGGAACCTCTGTTGTTTGTGATATTTGAACGAAAATATAGATGGGTTGGTTAATAAATCTGTCGACGACACTAAACCTGGTGGCATTGTGGCAGTGACAAAGGTTATCAAAGGATTCGACAGAATGTAGATCAGTTACAGATTGGGCACAGAAATGCTACATTGAGCTTATTTGGGACAAGTGTGAGGTGCTGCACTTTGGGAGGTCAAATGTAAGAGGAAGTATACAGTTAATGGCAGGACCCTTAACAGCATTGATGTACAGAGGGAACCCGAGGTCCAAGACCATAGCTCCGAGTCGGTAGCAACACCAATATATAGAGTGGTAAAGAGTATTTAGAGTATTAAGTGTAGTTCTGGTCGCCCTATTACAGGAACGAAGTGGAGATTTGAGGGTACATAAGAGGTTTACCAGAATGCTACCTTCATTAAAGGGTATTAGCTGTAAGGAAAGGTTAGACAAATTAGGATTGTTTTCTCGGATGTAATTGAGGCAGCAGAAAGACCTGATAGAAGACTATAAAATCATGAGAGGCAAAGATAGGGTCGATGGTCAAAATCGTTTTACCAGGGTGGAAATGTCAAAGACTAAAAGGCATTGCTGTAAGGTGAGAGGGGGAAAGCAGATTTGATAGTGGTGTTCAAGAGGCTTTTCAATAGGCATGGAATGGAGGGATATGGATCAAGTGCAGGAAGAAAGGATGAGTTTAATTTGGCATTGTGTGCAGCATAGCCATCATGGACCGAAGGGCCTATTCAGATAGCACCCATAGTCAGGATTGAACCAGAGTCTCTGTCGCTGCAAGATAGCAACTCTACCGCTGTAACACTATGTCGCCCCTGTTAAAAACAGAAAAATAATTATAATATAATATCCATTTATTCTGCATATTTAAAAGAAAAACAGCGATCTTAGAATACTTTTTGACTCAGTTGCACATCTCCCGGCACTATTTTGAATCTAAATTTAGAGCTCTGTCATACAACATTTCTTTTCCCCGCTACTATATATACACACACAGCTCCCAGGCATTACTGTGGTTACATTGCCAGGTTATTTCTGAAGTTGTAGTACGGCGGTACGAAGCCATTATACTGCCAAGTTCAATGGTTCAATCGTTTCATTATTATCACGTATACCAAGGCACAGTGAAATATTTGTTTGCATACTCACCATACATAAGCACAATATCCTGGTTAATATGGAATGTACAGAACAGCCCACTGAATGGCCATGCAAGAGTCTCCATTTTACAATCCCAGCTGCAGCTGCCCACAAAGGCCCCTTTGCAGCCGTCGCCTCCATTCCAGTCGTTCCGCCAACCGTTGTCCTTCTCCTTGCATGGCCCTCTTCAGCCCTCGTTGACCGGGGGTGTATTTACCAGCAGCTTGAGGATGCGGAAGATAAGATCTTCGTACTTCTTACTGGACTTTTTGTCCAGCGTCCGCCGTCGTCTCCCTCCATCCTCCTCTCTGATTCCAGGACTTTAGGGTGAGCAGGGACAAGCTCGGCGGCTTCTCCCGGGTGGGTTACAGGTTCCGCTGCGGGCGAGCCAGGCCTGTTGTTGGGATATGGCCGCAGCTCGTCGAGAACCAGGGACTTTGGGGCTTTGTTTGTTTTTTGCACTATTGTTTTTTTTTTTAAATTTATTGTACTTCTTTCTCATTATGTTTATTATATTATCTATTGAGTACTGTTGTGCTGCTGCAAGTAAGAATTTCACTGCTCCGTTTCAGTACATGACAATAAAACATTCTTGAGTCCTGAAAACAAAGTTGTTCTCTCTGCCTCCAAGGAATATCAAACCTGTAAGATATATTGGAATGAAAAATTGTAATCTTAGAATTCTCTTGGTTCCGCTACATCCTCTGAAAGAATTGCAGTTATTCATGTTTGAGATTTGTGAGATTCTAGGAGTCAATAGCTACTGTAAAGGGGGACTTTAATTGCAGACGCTCAGTTTAGTCTCTGTAGAGTTAAATATATTCAGTGGCAGGCATTTTTGATTTAGGAATGTTAAGCTTCTATTCTTTTTTTGGACGATATAACCTTGTCATTTACTTTAAAAATAACTCAAATTCAAATGCACCAACAACCAAATGAACAATTTATTCCACTCTGATATGATGAAAACAGAATGTAATGGCCTGTTCTACGGCTGCACGATTGGCAGCCCCTACACCAGTCTGTCTGTTTTTTTGTCTTAAAAAAAATAAATTTAGTGTGTTATAAAAGTTTGTGCAAGTGTTCTCCGGTTTGTTTTATGTGGTGGGAGGCGGTGGGGGGAAACTTTTTTCCAGTCTCTTACCTTGCCGGAGATGCGATTGTTTTCCGGCTCATATCTCCAGCCAGCCTAACATCGGTGGAGCGGGAGGCCTCCTCGGACTGACTTTGAGCTCCACCACGGGGCGTGGACTTAACATCGGAGCCGATCCCTTGCCTGGGAATGCTCCATCGAGAGCTCGCAGTGTCGGGAGAGGCCAAGTCGGGTGCTCCAACGATGTAGAGGTTCGACCAGCCCCGACCCAGGGTCCAATCGCCGGCACGGGGGAGCTGACATCCCCCCACGATGCAGGAGCTGATCTCCCTGATGCGGAGGGCCCAAACGCCGCCGGCTACAGGAGTCAAGATCGTCCTGTCAACGGAGGGCTAGAGGCCCCCGACCGCGGGAGAGCAAAGAAGGGAAGAGATTGAATTTTTTCTCGCCTTCCATCACAGCGTGGAATGTGGAGGAGTCACTGTGGTGGATGTTTATGTTAAAATGTATTTTGTGTGTTCCGTTGCTTTTTATTTGTATGACTGACTTGGCAAAAGAAATTCCTCGTATGTTGCAAAACATACTTGGCTAATAAAGTATTATTGTGATTGTGATTTTATCTACTTTTACATGATATTTAAGCAAACCAATTAATTAACTCTCTCCTCATTTTACCACTGGTCCAAAGATATTTTGTTAGTGACTAAATCATTTTTGCTCTGGCTTCAATGCACCCTGGAGCAATTATTTTCTTAGTGTACATGACAAAAGTGAACTTTTTTTCATCATTATTTTGTTATCAATTCAGCACAGAGTCCCAGACCCTACTAATTTCAATCAATGCAAAAGTGATGGTTATTTTAAAGTAAGTGACTAAGAAAATAAATTATGCAATTACTCAGGTATTTTAGTTCACTATCTTCATCTTTGTAATTTTAACTAATTTTGTTTCATCATTTACTTCAATTTAATCATTTGGCATCGTTTAATACTTAAATTATTTAAAACTATAATAATAAGAGCTTTTACTTCCACTATGTCAAAATCATTTTAAGGCAGTCTCCTGTTTGCCCTGAAATACTAGCAGAGAACTAGGGAGATGGGCCCTCCACATTTGCTTGCACACAGACACGTTCAAGTGCCACCCTGGGAAACATGGATGGTAACCCTGGGCATGAATGGAGTGCCAAGCAGCAAGATATTATCCCTTATATCAATTCCATGCAAACTCAGGTTCCATCCATGCTGAACAATAGCCAATTGGAATAATGCACTTGCCAAGGCTAGATAAACTAACTAAATTTGCCTAAGAATCAGGAGAAAGCAGAAAATGCTTTTGTTGTCTATTTACACCAAAATTGTTTAACTTTCCTTTGCAACGTGGAACCCAGTTCAGTGCAGACCAACCATGGATAAACAATTACATTACTTTAATAGATAACTGCATTACTTCAATACTTAGATGGCATCTATTTCCATGAAATACTTATGTAATGTTATGTATTAAACATTAAAGTCATATAAAATGTTCCTGCATTTATCAGATGAATTAACTCTCCTTCCCGTTAGGCTGAGAAGTAAAGGGGAATTCTAGCTGTAATGAAAATTTGACAACTGGGATCAATTTCATAAACAAATGTATTATTTTGTTAAATATTTATAATAATCAATTCATATAATCACAGCCAAATACTAAATGCAAGCATATTCCATTACTAGGTCAATCTATCACACGAGTGTGAAATAAAGGATAGTTGCACCAGATCCAGTAGCAGAGCATCATGAGCACACCATGAAAATTCTCTCTGTAAATTTCTCAATTTCTCACACCAAACACAAAAACCAATGAAAACCAAAGGAGATGAGTTCTGAACATTTAATAACATGAGAAAAAGGAATGAGTAGCTGTGTCTTCTCTACCCAGCTTGACATTTACTAAGAATATGGTTAATCTGATCTCGATCTCGACTCCAATTTCCTGTCTCATCCCAATCATCTTCCATTCATTTGACAATCTTTATTAATTTTGTGTCCCCTGACCACTATCCTTTCTGATAAAATGGGAAGTTATTTCACCTTCCTTTCATAATTGAATTTCCTGACTCCTAGGAAACTAGAAATGCAGCAGTTAATTTCAATTTACATTTGATTTACATGTGTTCATAAACTTCATACCTATCACAGCAGGGTGAAGATGGCATGAGAACAGCTACTGTTAAATGACAGTAATTGGCTTTGGGACAAGGTGGGTTTAATTGATAGTTTCATCCAGCTAATTCGCCTGCTCAAATTTGCCGTTTAATATTAATAGGGCCCTAAATAACTACAAAATTTTAGTACTATTTCAAATTTATGCTCGGACCTTATCTTGAACATCCCTTAGTGGCCCTATTCCTACCTTAATTAGTCTTTTAGTTATGTGTGTTTTTAGAATAGGTTAAAGAGCTTAATAAAAATAACAATTTTAATAATTTCTCTTTCCTTACCAAAATCTAACTGATCTCCTAACCTTTTCTTATATATATCTTGTCATCCATTCATTTACTGATTCCATTTGAAGTGTTTTTGTTTTTTATGGTACTATAAAACAACAAAAAGACATTTGGACAGGTATATGGATAGGAAAGATTTAGTGGGATATGGGCCAAATGCGGGCAGGTGGGACTAGTACCAAGCTAGATGAGCCATCTTGGTTGGCATGGGCCAGTTGGGCTGAAGAACCCGTTTCCGTGCTATAAGACTTTACAACTCTATTAGATTGAAAATAGCAAAAGCAGATCCTTCATTCATAAGTCAGAAACTGTAAGCCAGTTAGAAGCTATTATTAAAGATATCATTCCAAAACACTTCAAGATATTCAGTCAAAGTGTACATGGTTTTTTTTGAAGGGGAAATCATGTATGGCCAATTTATTAGACAAGTGATTTATGCTATGCATAAGAGAATTGTTGTTACACTATATTTAGATTTGTGAAAGTCATTTCATAAGGTACTGCATCAAAGATTTTTTGCAAAAAACAAAAGCCATGGTGAAGGAGATCATATTAGAGTGGACAGAAGATTGGCTGGCTAACAGGAAGCAGCATAGACATAAATGGGTCTTTTTCTGGTCTGGAACTTGTAACTTGTGGTGTTCCGTGGGGTTAAGTACTAGAGTCTCAAATTTTAACTATTTAAATGCAACTTCTGTCCCAGAGTTAGTTACTAAATGATTCGTAGTCAAATCTTGGTGACAGAAGGCTTTGGAACTGGTTGCTTAAATTTGGGTTCCAAGATTGTTAACAATATTTTGTTTACAATTTATGTAAATAACTTAGATGAAACACTAATGGTATTGTTGCTAAATTTGCTGATGGCACAAAGGTAGGAAATAAAGGAGAACACAGGAGGCTTCATAGAGATATAGATAATTAAGTAATTGTGCAAAGATCTGGGAAAATATGAATTACATTATAATAACTAAATGGTGAAAGATTGCAGAGCACGGAAATGTCCTGCTGCATTATTCACAAAAGGTGTATACAGGTACAGTAAGTAATAAGGAAAACTAACCAAATGTATTTGTGTATTACTGGGGAAACGAACACAAAAATATGGTGGTTATGCTTCAGTCATATAAGCCACTTGTGACAGCAGATCTAGAGAACTGTGTACAATTTAGTGTTGGTCTTATTTGAGATGTATATTCATTTATTGCAAGCAGCTCATGGAAGGTTTTCCTGAATTGATGTGAGAAATGGATGAGGCTTTTTATGAGGAAAGGTTGGAATGGGCCAAAGTTTCTACTGACACACGCTAGGCAGATAAATCCCATAGTCTCTGGCTCCATCTCCTGCAACAACATACATGCCATTTCCATGCCCTCTTTAGCCAATATCTGCCCTCTGTACTTCCTACCTTCTTGATTTATTAGTGATGTAAATATCTTCAGCTGCTCAGATTGTTTCTCTACCATTAACTCCATCATGCCCTTCACTTTACCTCAAATTGATTTGCTTCTTCTATTCTCCTAAATCCATTCTCGATTATTTTTATCTCTTTCAACGCTGTAGTTTCTCCTTTGTAACTATATTGACAAAGTTGTATGCATTTCATTATTCAGAAATTGCTTAAATTCATGTCAAATGAAAACACACACCGACTTTGCTTTGTAAATTTGGAAAGCAACAAGTCTATTCGGGACTTTGCAACAAAACTGTTTTGGTGTTTTCCATGTAGTCTTTGCACTACACAGCAGAATGACTCCCCCTAATGGGCAAGAGGGAGGCAAGAATAATTAATGAAAATAAGTGCTTCCAATGTACGTTTAAAGTACATGGCTTGATTTGTTTTGTATTAATAATTGTTATGTTTGTCATTTGAATTCTATTCAAAAATAACGAGGTGTGCTCTGTCATAAGCAGATTATGACAGAGCACACCTCATGTTATAATAGCTTCTCCCACACCAGGCTTTAAGTAATTTATTTCGATATGCCGCCAGAATCATGCATTGCAGACACATTTACGTTGTCGAAGAACTGCATGGAATGATCACGTCCTGAAGCAGAAGGTCTTGTTTATTATTTTTGCCCTGTAAGTTGTAATTCATATGCTGCTATACTTGTATCAATCTGTGGCAATAATGGATTTTCTATATCAAGATTGCACAGACGAGGATAAAATGCAACAGTTGAATAATAGATGGAGAATTAGATCAGAAATTGATCAGATAGTGCCAAGGAGATGCTGATTAAAATAACAACTGTCTTTGTTCAAGATATCAGCAAGATGTAATTTATTTTTATAAAACAAAGGAAAAAACTGAAGCATGGTCCTGACCCGAAACTTCACCCATCCCTTTTCTCCAGAGATGCTGCCTGACCCGCTGAATTACTTCAGCACTTTATGTCTATCTTTAGTATAAACTGCAGTCTCTGCAGTTCCTTGTTCCACACACTCTTTTCCAGTCAGGTCTCAGTTATTGCCACAATGTAATAATGAAGCTCACCCATCTCCTTTAATACACCATGCATTTACCCACGTGGTCCAGTTTAAAGCTTTTAATTTCTTATTTTGGTACCATTTATCTCTCCTATTGCTTTTTGCAGTTACTTACTCGTTTTAAGTCTGACTTTTCTGAACCCAACCCTGCTAAATTAATTTAAAACTCCTGCCATAGCGATAGCAAACCTTACTGCAAGGATATTGGTCCTGCCTCTGTTGAAGGTCTCTGAGCTAAAACATTCAAAACTGTTTTTCTTCCACAAATGATGCATGACCCATTGACTGTTTCTGGCATTTTCTGTTTTTATTTCAGATTTCCAGCTTTTGCAGTTTTTGGATTTTCATCATGCAGGGTTTGATTGACATTTTTCCGTCTCTTTTCAATATTAATCTTATATTTGCTCTTTTCGAATCCGCTGAATACCTCTAGAATTTTGGAAGATGACAATGAACACATCTATTACCTCTGCTACTATTTCCTTTAAGAGCATGATGCAGACCAATAGGTCTTGAGATCGTGTCAGTCCTTATACCAATTAATTTGCAGAATGTTTTAAGTGATATAATCTTTTGAAATTTCCACCCCCTTTCAAACCCTTTCATTATTATTATTGAAATCTTTTTTGATGCCTTGTAGCATGAAGACTGATTCAAAATCATTATTAAGAATCTGCCTTTTCCTATTTCCCATTATTACTCTCCCCTCAAGAATTTCAGCTGCTGCCCAATTACTGTTGAATTGGAATAAACATGGTGGCTAAATTACATACAAAGAAATCTCAGAAGTAGATTTTCTGTCCTCAACACATTTTCACTGTTTGAAAATAAAAGATGCTAGGGAGAACTTCCTGGGCTTCTTCAAAATAACACCATAACATATTTGCCATCCGCGAAGGATAAAGAGACATTCTAACTGGAAGTTGTCACCTCAGTTGTGTATTGAAAAGGCAATTCTGGAGTGGGACTTGAACTCAGACATTGACTTGAAAGTAAAGGGATTTAGTCAGAACATATCAGAAATATCAACCAATAACTAAAATGAAAGATTGGCATCAAAACTCAATAATTAAACACAAAGAATAAATTAAGGTGACAAATCGTTGTCTAGTCAAAGGGAAATTGGAAGTAATCAAATACCACGTGTAATATTTTGATAGAGATGGCACACACAAAACGTTTGCGATGCAAAACACTATCCATAAAAATTAAGTAATCATACATTGTAAACATGTTAAACATGCAACAGAAAATCATTGGGGGAGTATAAATAAATTAATTCATTTTAGGGTCTATTCCTTTTAAATCAGTAAATATTTATCATAAGAAGCGAATATCAAGAGCAGTCAATGAAGGTGCTCATGTGATCAGCCATGATCACATTGAATGGCGGTGCTGGCTCGAAGGGCCGAATGGCCTACCCCTGCACCTATTGCTATTGTTAGTCACGTACAATTATATAGGGACTTTTGCAAATCCCTGTGAGCTGATCGATAATGCCTCAACACAGCAAGCCACAGGAATGGCAAAAGGGAAATTTGAGAGACAGGAGCTCGCTAAGTTAATCACATACAAATCTAATTGCATTACAGTTGTTTACAGTATTTTGTAATTGAGAGAAAATCATTTTTCAAGTAGTGAATTGTTTATGGCCATTTCTGCGTCAATTTGTATCTATCTAGAGACTTAGCTAGGCATTTCCATGCAAAAGTCCAAAAGTCCCAATGCAAGTTTCACATCTGTTCTGCACATCGTTAAGTTAGTTCCTGTGCAATGCTCTTTTAGGACCAATGCAGAGGTTCTTAGAACAATTTCAGGAATAATCACCATGCACACTCAGAGCAAACATATTTTAGTAACACATACAAGGAAAGACCTGGATAAATCTTTTACTTATTCTTAATCCTCTAGGGCCCCTTTACCCCAAGACAACTGTGGTAGGCCTCCTAATCAATCCTCATCCACAGGGAATTGTTGAGCAAGGCAATGATCACACAACTACAGGCCCCAATCAGCCAAAGCAGTTCTCACAACCCTTTCGCCACCTGACCTTCCACTCACACCAAATACCCTTAATTAACAAGACCCAATCAATTCCGACTATACTTCTCCCTGATTCTTTCACAACCTTCCTCCATTCACTCTTTCCCAGGCATAAATCTTCCAGATCTTCCTATCACAGTTCAAACCATTCACGATTAACCTGAAATCTTAATTCTGTTGCTCAGATGCTGCCCGATCTGTTGACGATTCCTGCATTTTCTGTTTTCAATTTAGATTTTTAGCATTTGCACCTTTTTGCTTTTTAGAATGAACTTCTTGCAATATGAACAATATGAAGTCTGGTATGAGAAGGCTCTTCCATTCCTCTGGGAATGTTAAAGAAAACAGGATGCAACAGCATTAACAGTTAATTTTACAGCTGGCAGCTTAAAGATGTGAGGGAGGTGGGTAAATGTACTTGAAATCTAGATAGACACATTTAACATTCAATTATCTTGGATCAGCATGCTTCTGCATAGCTAAAGGCAACGCCCAATAGCAATTGCACAGGTTAAAACATCTCTCACTTTTTCTTTTATGACGAAGTTAAGAACATGCAAATATAATGCAACTTACCTGAGCCATCCCATTCACCCAGGTTGAAGCCCTAACGTCCCATCACTTTTACCCTGTAACTTGCAACAAACCGAAAAATACAACTGCACTCTCCATGGGGCTTCTCTGCCTGGACACAACAGACTGCATTTCAACAAATGCATGGCTCACATAGCCTCTTGAAATCACAAGGCAACATTCGCTGCTCCGGCCACCCCCTCCCCTCCCCTTCCCCTCCCCCCCAATTGTGTAATGAAGGTCATATGATGTGCCCATCATTTCTAAACCATGACAGCTGCTTACGTGGGAAGGAAAGATCCTTTAGCGGCAAGGTCTTCATAAGATCCTAAATACCGCCAAGTTCACTCAAAATAAACCATGATTAAAGCCTCAAAAATCTGACGCTCTTTTGTTGCTCGCTAAACTATTTCTCCTCTGCTTACCACCCCCGTTCTAGCTTTAGCCTGGAAATTTTAATAGTTAACCCCATAAATGTCAAACATTCCAGAGAAATTATTTTTGCTTAGAAATTACTCATAAATTCAATAAATGTGCTTGTTAACTATGCTAGCAGGACCTCAACCCCAACAAAATGTAGGATATTCAAAAAGTAACAATATCATCACCAAGCATATGTGGATTCAAAGAAAACCCTTATTTGCTGTTTAAAAAAGGATTTAATATGATAACAGAACTTACAGGGTTAGTCCTTTGTGATCATTATTAAGAATGTATCATTGTATGTAGCAGCTATTAGAACAGGACAAACAAAAGGTTCATACAAACAGACCTCGGAATGATCAGATCACAAATGCAAATGTCTGTTATTAATATACTAGGCTAAGACTTAGCCTATGAATAAATTCATCCATAGGCGCTGTTCATTTATTACAATGTCAAAAATTACATTCCTTGGCCTTGTATTTATTTCAGTAAGAAATCAGACTAAATCATAAACAAACTATTTAGTACAGAGATAAGAAAAAAAAGATTTATTTAGAGATTTGTGAACCTTTGGAATGCTCTATTTCGTTATTGTTTAGACTGAGTATTCCACAACACAATGAAGAAAACTGCTTAACTAGGTCCATTCACAAAACGAGATCAAATCCAATCCAAGTCCTGAACCAGGATCAGAGTTTCTGGGGACAGAATACGTTATTTAGAATAGAAATCAGAGCATGTCTTTACCAAATCGTTGAACTCTTTACTGCATAAGACTGTGGAGGTCATGTTATTAAACATATTCAAGAACATATTCAGGTAGGTGTATGTCTTAATGCTAAAAGAACAGGAGGACACATGTAGAAGGTAGGAACAGAAAGAGTGATCAGCCATGATTATGTTCAATGGTGCACTCGTCTCAAAGGACTTCTGTTTCTATTTTCTATCTTTTTAAGTTTCCATTATGTAGAAATTAATTCTCTGCTCTATAAACCCAGCTGCAAAAGTTCTGATTTAATAGTCCTTGGATCAGCCACATTCAAGAGTTTAGAAACGTTTTGTTAATAGTGCCAAGTATACCCACAGCTTTTGCTTCTCAGAACAAAGTGATGCTTTCTAAGATACATTTCACTAAACAAAGAATCATATTAAGAATGTGCCGAGTTAGAAATAGTTGCAAATTAACACTATTCTAGAAGAATTCCTAATTCCTGTGCTCTAACTATACATTCCATCCTTTCTCCAGGACTTACACAGCCACTCATTTGTTAATTTTGTCAAACACAAGGGTAAAGAAGAGTTAACTTAAGCAATATATCATTTTTGTGATTGTTGTTATGATTAACATGGTGACTGCATTTAACATTCAACTATTTAGTGACTCAACTATCCTTGTGCACACCTCAGTCTTTTTTCTTCTTCTTACGTAAACTTTGGATCTTCAAAAACCCTGATGTTTCTGTCCAAAAATCACTTCAAGTCCCCTACTTGTTCATCTACAATGAATTCTGGGACCCCTCAATTTTTTTTAAATTGCTGCCTTGGCTTCAAATCCCTGTAATGTTCCATCTCTCCCCAACCCTACACGGCTGCCGGGCCTGTAGCCCTTCAGGGGCTTGGGAACATGGGTAGGTGTGCAATCAGAGATAGGGTAAGTGTGCAGAAAGAGCTAAGGACGAGAAAGCATCCAAGGTATGTGGTCTGAGTCCAGGATCAGTAAACAGCAGCAGGTAGGATTTGGGAACCTGGGTAGATCAGAGCCAGGAGTCAGGAAGGATGATGGCATTGTGGATTAGTTGGGCAGCTGGAGCTAGGGTTAGAAATGTGAACCACTTGTGCCGCCAGGACCAGGGGTTAGACAGGAGCATAGTTTGCAGCTGGGACCACAGGGGATTTGTGAGGAGGTACGTGTGAAGCGGAGGTAGGTATGAAGAGGCTGGTGCACAGTACTGTGGGTGACTCAGCTATATATAGGGCCATGAGTAAGATTCAAAGATCAACAGCGCCGGGAGCCTTGGGTGTGAGAGGAATAGACAGGCGCTCTGTAAACATGAATTCGGGGTCTCTCTGACATCACGTTTAAGGATGTCACAGAATGATCGCACGGCATTCTGAATTTTGGAATAGGAAAGGTCAGATGACTGCTTAGTTGGAAGCTATCATCCAAGAAGGAAGAGTTTAGATTGCTAGATCACTGGGACTGTTTCTTGAGAAGGTCAGTTACATCTAAACAAAACAGGTCCAAAAAGTGTGGGATTGCTCGTGCTGTTATAAACTAATCTGGCAGAAGAATGGGACACAGAGGAGGAGTTGGGAATGAGGAACATACAAGGAAATAAAAGGAAAATTAATTTAATCCAGTGGACAGGGTACTGAGACATTGTAGGAGTCGAGAAATAGCCAATAACAGAATACAAATTAAGTCAGTCTAGTCTGCAGGGCACATGGGATGGAACATATGGCTGGAATCAACTATTTTCATGCAAGGAGTGCAACAGTAATACAGATGGACTGAGGATGCTGATTAAAGCATGGGAATGTAACACTGCGACTATCACAGATGTTGTTGAAAAGCTGGGTAGGTATGATAATAGCATTCCAGGATATGGAGAAACACAAAGCAGGGGAGTAACTCAGCAGGTCAGGAAGCATCTCTGGAGAAGATGGATAGATGCTGTTTCAGATCGAGACCCTTTTTCAGACTCTGGAGTGGAATCTTCAGGACAATAAGAACAGAGGATATTATAGAAGCTTCTTCAAATGAGGTACATGGGTGGAACTTAGAAACAAAAGGGTGTGATCATTTTTCTGGGGCTTTACTATATACCTCTGTGGGTGACAGGGGAGCAGATATGCAAGCAAATCACTCGTGTAAAAACGATAGTCAAATGCCAGTAGAAAATCTCACTCCCCAGCACTAACTGAGTTGGCCAAAGTTAAAAAAGTTTGGAAAAAGTCAGAATTGTTAAAGTGCTTCCAGGAGCACCTATTGTGCCAGTATATGGATAGCCCCACCACAGAAGGGATAGTACTCGATCTATTATTTGGGGAAATGGCTAGATAAGAGAAAAGAATATCAATGGAGCAGCATTTCAGTGACAGAAACCATAAGTTTAAAATGTTATTATGGAGAAAGACAAGGATAGACTGGTAATTCAAATCCTGATTAAGGAAAGGTTGATTTCAACATAAAAGACCTAACAAAAGTGGACTGGGAGCAGCTGCTTGCAGGTAAATGTTCACGCAACCACTGGGAGTCAGTCAAAAATGTAAGTGAGTCTTAATTCTTGAGAGCGAGTACAGGAACATGCTTCTGGAATGGCAAAAGACAAGGCCTAGATCCAGGATGTCAAAGGATATTGATAGTTAGAAATAAAACGATTTATAGCACCTCTAGAAAACTGAAAACATGCGGGCTGAAGAGTTTTTTGTTCCCGTACTGTATGACTGTCTTCTGGGGTTTGGTCTTGAACTTCCTTTAAATCACCATGTTCCTGGACATCAGATATTTTCTATGACACTCTAAAGCGTTGGCTTTTTTTCCATTTGCAGTCAGCCAGATCCTATTTTATTTTCTTGTCTCAAAGGATTTATAGGTAAACTTTCTGTCCTTGTAAATAACGGAAAGAAAAATCACACACCCCTAGGACATAATTTTCAAATGTGCTCATGGGCTTTGCCAGGAGCACAGGAGAAAGTTTTTCCTTCAGTATACTGTCTGCCGAGTTATATAGCCACAACATTTAATAGACAAGCTAAAATTACCTAAACATAAAAACTTTTCCAATTAGATAATTCCCATAAACCTCAAAAATGCATTCAATATTTTAATCAAATCTATAAAGTTGTGTATTTGAACTGTTCTTCCTCATGAATAGCTAATCATTGCCTTTAATTGTGTAAACTATCCCAAAGTGCTTTGTGGAAACTCAATTAAATTAGAACAAATTCTAGCCTGAAGTAATAAAAGGTTTAAACAAGGAATTTGAGAGCATCCACACAGCTGAAGAAGTCATTGAAGAAAACAGAAACCATAATGAAAACTGAAAGGCAAATCAATAAGATAGCCTTTTCTTTGTATGCTTTTTCCAATCACAATCTCTAAACAAAATCTAACATTAAAAATGCACAAAATTTATTTTTGGCTTTGGTATATTATTGTCAAGTGTACTGAGATAGTGAAAAGTGAAAATATATTAATTGTTACAATATTAGCCCGGTTCAACATGAAACTGCTGCATTCTCGGAAGTTCCAACTTCTTTCTTAAGAGCCTGTCCCACTCACCTGATTTTTTCGGCGACTTGCTGGCACCCGTCATAGTCGCAGCAGGTCGCCGAAAATTTTCAAGAGAAAAAGGTACGACTCTTTGGGCGACTACTCACGACTAAACAGGGGTCACGTGTCGACATGTCGCGGGGTGATGCCTGTATGGACTTGAGTAGTCGCCCAAAGAGTCGTACCTTTTTCTGGTCGCCGCTGGATTTTCAACATGTTGAAAATTTTCGGCGACCTGCTGCGACTATGACGGGTGCCGGCAGTCGCCGGAAAAAATCGCGTAAGTGGGACAGGCCCTTTACTGAACTGCAAGTTCAACGTACGAAGGCAATAACTCCCAAATTACACCAGACTTGCAGAATATCATAGGCTGTCACTTTTTACTCAAACCATACCAAGAAATAGTCAAACTGAAAATCATGCCACATTCCGTGCATGGGCAATCTTGCTGATAAATTATTTTCTAAAAAAAATGTTCCAAAGTTACATTATGGAGTGAAAAAGTAAAACTGCAGCCATTTTCATGAACATTCAGAACACCAACATTTTCAATCCACAAGCCGTAGAGCCGATGTTAAGCCTTCCTGCCAATAAGAATAAAAATGTACTAGTCATGTGCAGTAACATTCACAGAGTAAATATGTGCGGCACAGTGGCGCGGCGGTAGAGTTGCTGCCTTACAGCGCCCGGGTTCGATCTTGACGATGGGTGCTCTGGTTTCCTCCCACACTCCAAAAGAAATGCAAGTTTGAAGGTCTCTTTGCTTCTGTAAAACTAGGATAGAACTAGTGTACTGATGATCATGGTCGGCACGGACACGGTGGCAGAAGGCCCTGTTTTCACATCGTATCTCTAAACTAATCTAAAAAAAACATAAGTAGAAAGCAAAGCAGAGAATGCAACATAGAGGGAGATCAAAACAAACCAGAGTGGGACATACAGAGCTACAGAAAATGAATGACAAGAAAAAAACAAAACAACCAAGATGGAAATCCTTTTTGTTTTTTAAAGCATCAATTTTTTTTCATATTCTAAAACTATACTTATAACCACTTACTAGGAGGTTACAGTACAGGGGAAAGTCATCTTATGTTAACTAGCACAGAAGTGGAAATCATGGCTAACTTAAATGTAAAATATTCAAAAATAATTGATCACTGTGGTAATACAAATAAAGGAAAATGTCATTATGATAAAGCGTTTGTTTATTCAAGAATTACTCAGAAGATATTCTCAAGACCATTTTTGAAAATGTTCTTTAGTTTTCAACAGAGCACGGGACACATTCCTGGCCAACTTTCAGCAATGACACCCTTATCAAGCATAGTACAAGTATCTGGTCTTCACTGTAAAGAATATTACAAGCTATCCAGCTCATAATCTCTGCAGCCAACTGGACTGAAACATTCTGTGCACCGCCCCCACCCCACCCAATCCTAACCAGCACCATCTTCAACATTCACACTGAACAATTATTATACTATGGCCTAATTCTTCACATGTGAACTCAGCAAGATCCCTACTTTGTCCTGCCTGACCCCACCACAATGGTTTCCCACAGGATAGGAAAGACATTTCATCATCACATGAATGTACTCCATTAAAAACAAAATTTGAGTCTAGTTGAAGGGTAGTTTGTGGAATTCCAAGCACTGAGTAGAATGCTTGTTTTCTCTCACAGGGGGGATATAACTTCATGAGGCAAACAGCCACAAGTGCAACTATTCAGCACAAAGCAATAGTCGGCATTTTGTAACCATACAGTTCACAGTGATCCTTTGTTATTACAGTGTACTGGTATCATATTGTCATGTGGAATTGCACACCAAGAACTGAATTTCTACATCTTCTTAAAACAAATATCAAAGTTATTTAAAATATCATCTTCCACTCATTGTTTCTGGCAATATTTTCATCTGGTGGTGGCGATGCAAATTATAACCTGCAGTTTCGTTGAGAGCTGAAATGCAAGTTAACAGTTGTCATAGAGCCAAAAGAGCAAAAATGGAAAGTAGCACCAGAAGTTGGCAACTTCTGCCAAGAAGGGACTTGAAAATTAGTTGTTCTATTTTTTTCATGCACTTTTCATGTTTAAATCTTGGCCCAATTTGGATTAGTATCTATTCTCTTAGCCAATTTTTGGATTCAAGGTGAAGGGGGGCGGGGGAGGGGGGGTTAGAGGGAATGGTGGGACATTTTCTAGTTTGCTTGTAATACTACAGTTTGTTTTTTTAAACAATATAGTACAGGCAAGGTTTACACTTCACCTATCAAATCTTATTGGTGATCACAGGCAGCAAGCTGTAGATGGATTCATCCATCTGAACGTCTACCCTGTCTGCCAAAGTAAATATCAGGTCAGAGTCACCCTGGAGAATCAAAGTCAGCTTAGCTAATGGCAGGCTCTAATGTCTTTGCTGACAAACTAAAAGTAAAGGCTGCCATTCTGGTTTACCAAATACAGATAAGTTAAATGAAATCATTGGATGATTTTAGCAGCATACTTCACCACACCACCAGCACTGTAGCTATATTTTTGTTTTTTAAGGTTACTTTAGAGACACAACGTGGAAACAGGCCCTTCGCCCACCGAGGCCACATCGATCATCTGTACACAAGTTCCCTGTTACCGCACGTTCACATCCTACAAACTAGGGGCAATTTACCTACAAACCTGCATGTCTTTGGAATGATGGAGGAAACCGGAGCACCCTGAGAAAAACCATGCAGTCACAGGGAGTATGTACAAACTCCACACATACAAAACCCGTAATCAGAATCAAACCTTGATCTCTGGCGCTGCAGCTCTAATGCTGCGTCATTGCTTTAGTCGCAACTGAAAGGGAGTTGCACAGGTTTATGAAAATGTGCTGCCAGGACTAAATCCTGGGTAGTCGATGGGGAGAGAGGACCATCTGCCATAGGCCAAGTTCAGGGCCCAGGACTGGATCAGCACCCAAGTGGTTGAATGGAGGGCAGTGAAAATTCTGAGTAGAGACAGAGGAGAAGGTGGCATGAAGATTTAATAAATAACAAGTTGAATTAACTGTTCAATGACAATCTATCCCAGGATAATTAATCAAAGCTAGAGATTTGTAGGAGCAACGGTTCAGGGAATGACGTCATGCAAATAACACAGTAATTATGTCAAGACCAAAAGGTTGAATCACTCCAGGAAGTGTATGGTCACGAAAGGAACTGAACTGGTAGCTAGTTTCACTCCGGGTAAACTCAATTTTCAATGTGCAATGCTGAAAAAAGTGCTATATAATCAATAAACACTAATATCCCTATTGGAATTATGTAAAATTAAGAAAGGCATAGGAAGTGTAGATAGTCAGAGCATTTTCCCCATTTTTCTCTAAGATGGAAACGTCAACCATCTAAAGATGACTGGAGAGAGGGTGGGGGGATAGAAATTTAAAGATTTGTCCGTCAAGATTTTTTTTTACACAGAGAATGGTTGAAGCATGAAATGTGTTTCTGGGGCGGGGGGGGGGTAGAAGCAAATTCAATGGCAACATTTAAAAGGCTTTTACATAGATACATGAACATGCAGGGAATAAAGGGCTTTGACCCAGCAGGTGGATTAGTTTAATCATGGTTGGCACAGACATCGTGAGCCAAAGGGCCTGTTCCTGCGTTGTACTTCTCCATATTCTATGTTCTATCTGTTTTCAATCCTTGAAGCTACAGGCTAAATCCGGACAATAAATCACTGCCTGCGACTACAAAAATTCAAAAAGCAAAGCACAATTTTGGAGGTCCTTTGATCAGGAAGGAATTAGTGTAACAGTTAGATCATGTAATGCAACCAACCGATCAACAAATCCCAAACTCATGTTTTTGTTAAATTTATGACAAGGAAGCTATTTTGTTATGGATCAAACAAAGGTTATGAAAATTCTTCAAAAGTAGGCCAAAGTGCATAATACAATATATTGGTGGACTATTTGTTCAGGGTTAGCATTAGTTCATGATAAGAAAGCACAATTAAAAACAGTGAATGGTAATTGACAACAATGCAGCATGGCTGCAAACCAGTCATCAGATCATTGCCAACTTGGCATGAAAACAACTAAAATCCATACACGATTGAGTGTCTTCTGAGAAGCCCATTGCAAAACACAAGTTCAACCAGCAGATTAATCATTTGGCAGAAAAAATACAGTTTCCAACCTGTAGTGTTTTTAGAATCCCTGATGCAGTGTGCAACATACAACAATTTCATTCGGAGCAATAAATAGTTTCAGAGGCTTTCAACGGATTAACTTCAAAAAACGTAGAAGATATTTTGAACATCTTTCTTGCTATCAAAAGATAGTCAACAGTTTGACCAGCATAAATGTAGTCTTGCATGCAAACTCTAACAAGAAAAAATATATATTAATTTTGTTGGAACTACCCACTGAGGAATATCCAAACATATTCCAGTGCAGTAACTCCAGCTATTTACAATAGGGGATATTAACAATTTAGACGAGAGAATTAAATGTAACATCTCTAAGTCTGCGGATGACACAAACCTGGGTGGCAGTGTGAGCTGCAAGGAGGATGCTATGAGGCTGCGGGGTGACTTGGATAGGTTGGGTGAGTGAGCAGATGCATGGCAGATGCAGTTTAATGTGGATAAATGTGAGGTTATCCACTTTGGTGGCAAGAACAAGAAGGCAGATTATTATCTGAATGGTGTCAGATTAGAAGGCGAGGTGCAACAAGACCTAGATGTGCTTGTACATCAGTCACTGAAAGTAAGCATGCGGGTACAGCATGCAGTGAAAAATGCAAATGGCATGTTGGCCTTCATAGCGAAAGGATTTGAGTATAGGAGCAAGGAGGTCCTACTGCAGTTGTGCGGTGCCCTGGTGAGACCACACTTGGAGTATTGTGTGCAGTTTTGGTCTCCTAATTTGAGGCAGGACATTCTTGCTATTGAGGAGTGCGGCGTAGGTTCACCAGGCTAATTCCCGGGATGGCGGGACTGACATATGATGAAAGAATGGATTGACTGGGCTCATAGACACTGGAATTTAGAAGGATGAGAGGGGATCTTATAGAAACATATAAAATTCTTAGAGGATTAGACAGGCTAGATGCAGGGAAAATGTTCTCGATGTTAGGGGATCAGAGTTTAAGAATAAGGGGTCGGCCATTTAGTTCTGAGATGAGGAAAAATGGTTTCACCCAGAGAGTTGTGAATCTGTGGAATTCTCTGCCACAGAAGGCAGTGGAGGCCAATTCACTGGATGTATTCAAGAGAGAGTTAGATAGTGCCCTTAGGGCTAACGGAATCAAGGGATATGGGGAGAAAGCAGAAACAGGGCTCTGATTTTGGATGATCAGCCATGATCATATTGAATGGTGGTGCCGGTTCGAAGGGCCGAATGGCATACTCCTGCACTTATTTTCTATGTTTCTATATGAATTTATTCCATGTGCAAATTCCACGTGGACAAAAATGGGTGATGCTTGGCTAGAGCATGGGATTGGGAACAAAGATGGAAGGACCAAAAATTGATCTGAAGTAAAGAGAGGGAGTGGAAACACAGAGGGAGTGGAATCACAGGAGGTAAAGGTAACCTAAAATTGTAAAATTCAAATGTTTGTAGCATTGGGTTGTACCGTTGACTATCTAGACAGAAAATGTGGTGTTGTTCCTCTAGTTTGCATTGGTCCTCACCCTGGCAGTGCTGAAGGTTGATGAAAGATCGGTCAGTGTAGGAATGGGAATGGAGTTAAACTAGCATGCCACCAGGAATTCACAAAAGCTATTGAGGACATAATGTAGGTGTTCTGCAAATGGGTCACCATCACTGTCTTGCCATGATGACTTTAACCTTAATATTATTTTTTTTAAATACATCCTATAGAACAGTATTGCAAATAATGGCACTGCAATGACAGAGATGGGAAATAAATCAAATTGAAATCTTACCTCTTACACTTAGTCTACAGCTTATTTGTTAGAAAAATAAAGATTAATAATTCACGTCAAGAAACATCTACAATAGATATATGTCATTCAAATGAATGAGTAGTAACATTCCGCTGAAGGATTAAGACTGGAGCAAACTCCTTATCTTCCGTAACATCAATTCACTATGGCACAACTCACTTCAGTTATTATAGATTATTGATAAGGATTACAAATCTTCCAGCAAATAATGTCATGTCTTTTGCTTTATTCACTTAAAATGTCAGCAGTAACTTAAAATTAACAATTTTTGATTATCATAATATCTTCGTCGATGTAGAAAACCACTCATACATATATATTTCAGGTCAAATTCCATTGGGGAAAAAGACTAAGGTTAAGTGGGCTGGAGATAGATATTTTAAGAGTAGAGTTAACTATTTACCAATTGTTGTAGTAACGATGACAGTCACCATGACAGTCTAATCAAATAAAAACCAAAAAATTCACCATATCCAAGTGATACAGAAAAAATGATAGTCACTTTAATTCAGGTTAAAAGGTCATGAGTAGAGCCTGGATGTTTAGGCGCTAAAAAACTCTGAAATAGGCAGGCAAAAAGGCATAATAAAATTACAAAAAAGGCACGAAAATGGCATTTATTGACAAAAAAGGCATAAAAAGGCATGTATTTCCACCACCAAAATATGGTTGAAAATGATAATATATAGATATTCTACATTAAATGACCAAAGTTGCCTGGTTGCACATAATTACTAGCATATATTTCAAATTATCTGGTGTTAAACTATGCCGTCTGTCAGACAGAATATGCTTCAGTTGTGAAAAACTTCTTTCTACCTCAGCTGAGGTCACTAGTGCATACCCGAAACAAGCAACAGACTCTATATTCATGCCGATATCTTGTGCAACTACCTTTGAGAATTTTGGCTGTTTTGTATTTCTTCAAGACCTTTGTTAGCTAAAATCACTCACATTTTCCTTGTATATCTTTACCTACATCGCCAGGAATTTTACGAATATCGTCAGTTACTTTGTTGAAAACCTGCAAGTTATTCACTAATGTTTCAACACGTTTCTCAAGGGAAGTGATAGCTTGTGGGAAGTTTGCAAAATTGGAAGCAAATAAACACAGGATCGCGGTGGAGGAACTTTGTCGGCATGATTTCACTGACGATCCTGACTGCAGCAGATTCTTCAAAACAGTTGACGATTTCTTTTATCTTTTCAAAATTTGCAGCATAGTAGAGTACGGCAGAGATCCTAGTCAAAATGGTCTGAGGAGGTAGCGGAATCTCGGGTGCCATTTCCTTGAATAACTGCACACATGACGGTGCTTTGAGGAAGATTTTCTTGACATTGGAAACTAGGCAATCTGTGCTTGACAATTCTATGAAGTTCTTGAGCAACAAATGCAACATTTTGGGAAATAAAACTTTAAGAGCACGAGCAGCTTTTTTCATGTACGGAGCTGCATCAGTTACAAACAGAATATTCTCATGTTTTATACCTTCTGGCCAAAGTGAATATGTAAACAACTGAGCAATAGTTGAGCTGTTTGACTTCTCCAATACTTCTGATGTCAACAAATACTCCTTTGATGGTTGACCAGCCTCCAGTGTACCGATGACCACATTGGCAACATATCTCATCACAGCATCAGTTGTCTCGTCTATTGAGATCCATATTTCATTACATGCAACTTCATCTCTAATTTTTTGCACAACAATGTTGAAGTTGCTGTCAACATAATTTTTTGATAATGATGACTCGCTTGGTATATGTTCCTCTGTGCATTTCTCTAAAAAACCTCTGAGAGATTTGTTTTCCAATTTCCACAGTGGAATTCCAGCATCAATGAATACCTTGCACAGATCACTCGAAAACTCAGATTTGCGACTGGAGTCAGCAGTAAATATAGTGAGGAGACAAGCTTGGGTATTTTGCTTGGGTAGTCGACACCCCAGCGGTATCAACGTTGACTTCTCTAATTTTAGATAGCCCTTGTCTTCTCCCTCCTCCCCCTCACCCTTCCCAGCTCTCCTTCTCGTCCTACTGTCTCCGCCTCTTCCTTTCTTTTTCCAACCCCCCTCCCACATCAGTCTGAAGAAGGGTCTTGACCCAAAACGTTGCCTATTCCTTCTCTCCATAGATGATGCCTCACCCGCTGAGTTTCTCTAGCATTTTTTGTCTACCTTCAATTTTTCCAGCATCTGCAGTTCTTTCTTAAATAGATCTTGGAGAAGACTGAACCAGCGGGCAGCAGCATGAACGAATGAATTATTTAAATAATTAATCTTCCTCATTTTGGTAAGCTAAATAGAATTTTGATGAGAATCTTGAAATATTTGTGACATTTTAATTCTGCCTTACTTAAAAATCATTTGACATCATCATAAAATCAACCGCATCGCTAACTATGTTACTTTTCTCAAGTGCGTGACCATTATCATACAAGCAATCCTCCAAAGTTTCTGATTCTTTCACTTGTTAAGTAGTCAGTGACTACAGTACAACTCTGATAATCGGCTCTTACATTGTTCAGAAATCCCAATGGTTCAGCATCTGCCATACCCAGTTTTATTTCCAGCACTCCCTTTAACCTCTCCAGGGCCCCATCCCACATTCCCTTTAATCTCATTGGGGCCCTCTTCTCCCACTCGGTTTAACCTCACTGAAGCCTAGTTTCCAGTTCTTCTTTTAAACCCACCAGGAACCCCATTTCTCACACTTGCTTTAAACTCAGCTACTTCACTGAAAAAAATATTATTCCAGTGTTGACATTCAAAAAAATGCAAATTACACCTGTGCTGGGGTATCAATTGAAATAAAATCCAGCACCCCAGAAAATCTGCTAGTGTACCAGCAAAGTCCTGAGGGTGCTAAATTATATTGCTTAAACCCATCCCATTCCAAATAAATAGCACCTCTCTTGTCTTTTCACAATACTCATGTTATCTTAATATTTTGATATAGTAAGTATAATCATGTATATAATACTAAAGCAAAACAAGTTTCAATGTATCTTAGAACCTGTGACAGAAAATAAACAAATATCAATTCTTTCAGGTGAAGAGTAAAAAGGACTGCCCAAAAATTTTGAAATTTTTGAAAAATGTAGAGAAGTGAGGATGTAGAGATGAATTCTAGAATAGATTCAAGGTGTCTAAAGACCGTGCCAATTTTGCAGAAGGAAATACACAAAATCCCAAAATGATGGTTGGTAGATCAGTGGGTACAGAAAAGGAAGGTCATGATGGCTAGTTAAGCGGGGCAAGTTCTTTAATGCATTTGTAAAAGAGCCCAAATGTAAATACTTGGAGAAAAGATACAGACAACTTGTATTTTGAACCACTTAAAGTTTAAGGAAGGTGGATCTTGGAGAAGCATTCACAGATGATACAATATATTAGGATTATAGGCAATCAGACATTATGTGAATATATTAGCTGGAAACACACTTGTAGCTCATTTTAAAATTAAACAGGTCAGCAAAACATCACATAACTAATAGTTCAGTCTAACTGAATGAGCAGAGAGTGGGATGAAGGAAATATGAAGCAAGTAGGACTTCACAGCAAGACCAAAACGGCAGCCACGATCATCCAGAGCTGGATGAAATACCCTAGCTGGATAACTGCAGTCACTTATTACGAAAATGCATGGAGTAGCTTCAGAGTAAATAATTGACTAAATGGATGTTGTGTCATGCACAAATCAATTCAATTTCACTTTATTATTGTATAAATTATGAAGTCCAATTGTCTATTCAGATTATAGCAGTCATACAGACTTCCTGGGTTAATAGGTGATCTGTTTTACAGAAGGAAGCTGTAACACTTTTGTCTGTAGAGATATTTATTGCTGCTTACATTCAGTGCTGGAATTGCTGCATTTGATGTGGTCAACAAAGAAGCTGTTGAGTTCATTGTGAAGACAGAATGGCACATTGTGGAAGAGTTTTTAAAAAACAACATAATCTTCAATTCATGAATGCTAAAACAAAGCTTTTTCTTTAAAAAACAGTTGCAAATACTGCATGAGGAAAGGATACCATGACTAAATAGACAATTTATCGTTTAATAATCCAATGAGCCATTTCAGCAGCGAAACGTCACTTTCGATTCAACACATGATCTCAGAACAAAAGTACCCGGTAAATCTACAAGGTCACATTCAGCAGGGTGCAGAGCAGAGGGGAAGGTCAAGAACATTAAATCCAACACAAAATACTCCGCCATTTAGCAACTGCTATTAATAGCAATGGATCTCTTACATGAATATCTTGCAGCATAGTGCAGTGAGTTATTTAACAAGGTGTATTTGGTCTTAAAAGTCAAAAAACAAACAAATACAAAATGTTTTTGAAAATTAATTCTGGAGTTTACCTTTCTGCACTGCTATTCATTTTTTGACATGCACTTCTGTTTTGTTTTCCAAATAAATTAAACTAGAATATTCGACCCAATCTTTCTTGGAACTAATTTAAATATTAAAATATAGCAGGCATTCTTAAAATGTATATGTTGGTAGAAATTGGAATAGCATAGAACTAGTGTGAATTGGTGACCAATAGTTGGTGTGCACTCAGAGGGTCGAAGGGCCTGTTTTCATGCTGTATCTATAAAACTAACACTTGATATAAAGTTGTAAAAGTGAGGTAATTGCTATTTCAAGATTTCATGTTAAGAACCAAATATTGTTTGCCTTACATGAAATATGAAAACACTGATCACTCTACTTGTAGAAAAAGTACCAATGAAAGTAAGCAAAGAGAAAGGGTTGCAAATAAGAAAATAAGTAAACCTTTAGCATGGTGCTGTGGAATCTTTTATTTTGTCATTTGCAAAGCTTAATAACAAAACCAACAGTAGTGTAACAAGGAGCAATTAATTCATGAAGAGGTGCATTGTCACTTCCATATGCATATTTTGCTATAAGGCAATAGTTGTGCCCTAAGTTACCAGGTGTTATAGTTTAGTTTAGTTTAGATACAGCGCGGAAACAGGCCCTTCGGCCCACCGAGTCCGCACCGACCAGCGATCCCCGCACATTAACACTATCCTACTACTAGGGACAATTTACACATACACCAAGCCAATTAACCTACATACCTGTACGTCTTTGGAGTGTGGAAGGAAACCGAAGATCTCAAAGAAAACTCACGTGGTCACGGGGAGAACGTACAAACTCCGTACAGACAGCACTCGTAGTCGGGATCGAACCCGGGTCTCCAGCGCTGCAAGCCCTGCAAGCGCTGGAGACCGCTGCGCCACCATGCCGCCCATATCTACCTGATGTTATACCTCTCCAGAGATGTTGCCTGCCCCAGGATTAGTTACTCTAGCATTTTATGTCTACCTTCGGTGTTACTGAAAATCAGGTTGTGAAAACAATTGCCTCACAGGCAAAAAAGGGAGTATGGGGCCAGAGAGTTCCACACTCACAATAACAAAGTTACTTTCCCACAGAATTTTCAACAATAAATGTACTTTTAATAATGAGTTTATTCTTGTTACTGCAAGCCAGAAATACTAAAGATTGTATGTCGCATTGTTCAATAGAGTAGTATTGCACAAGTGTCAATAGACGGGATGACTTATCAATCTCCGTGGCCTCCCCCTTTGAGAAAATACCAGCTATGTTCCTGGTGTCAGTGGTGTCCAATGCCAGAGGCTACAGGGAAACACTTTCCCCCCACAAAACATTATTTCTGCTTGCCAATTTCCAAAGTAACTTTTGTGGTTCTCTTGTTCCTGAAACAAGTCCATTATAATTAATGAGGCCCACGCAATACTAGTTTATCAATCACGTTATCTCCAATTTGTGTAGTAGAAACACACGCTATAGCAGAACTACAGAACCATCAACAATTCAAATACATGAAATTATGCACTTAACAACTTCTATCAATTTACAGGTGTAAATTGTACAAACACTGAATTCTTGGTCCTGTCACAATCTGAATTATACACTCAAACGCTAATAATTCAAGTGGCTCCATTCTCCAGATAGGCAGAAATCATGCCTGGCCACACATCCTGTTCTGTAATTGTTGCTTCCATGTTACTGTTGTAATACAATCTATTCACAGTTACAAAATGTTCTTGAACACCATTTTTATAATGTGACCTGCATCAAATTTTGAGGACAAGCATCATTTCCAAGATTTTCAACTCTGTCATCACCATTTTCAGTCTTAATAATTATCCAATTCCACATAACTCTTACCTCCCATGTACCCCCTCCCTCTTTCTGATCGTCTTACTTTTGTTCCCTCCCATACCCCCCTTCAGCCTCCCATCACCAATTTTCATTCCTCTCCCATCCTTAATCTATCCACCTACAACCCCCTCACTTCAGCTACTGGATACCATTCACCATCTGGTTCCATCTGACCATCCCACCCTTAATGGCTCCCATTATCGCCTTCTTCACTAATCCAACACTGGTAGCCTTTGTTTCCCCACCTTTTATCCTCCAGCAACTATCTCCACTTTCACCCTCCTGTATCCCCCTTTCTTTCCTTGTCTGCTTTGAAACGTTACCCATCCATTTGTGTCTTCCCATTCCACCTCTCCCCTGCCTGATTCCATCTATCCATCATACTTCACCTCTCCTCAGACCACTCATCACCTGCTTGCCTGTCTCCCCCACCTCCACCCTCTTTCATCCACCTTTTTTATACTGGTTATCTTCCCTCTCCACTCTGTCCTGATGCAGGGTCTCAATGAGAAATGTCGACGATTCCTTCCACTTCCCCTCACCCCACCGACGTTGTTGTCTTCCACCTGTTCGTTTTTTTCTGCTCCAGATTCCAGCATCTGCAGCCTCATGTGGCAACATTTTCAATCTGTCTTGCTGTGCCCTGACTACAACATGATGTGCAAAATTTAGTAAACCCATACCTGCTGGGACATGCTGGAGACTTTTTCAACTGTATCCATTTTGTAATGCAGCCCTTTTCTTAAAGCATACAAATGAAGCCTCATGATTCAGGCCATTCAGCCTTTTTGTTAGAAACACCTTTTAAAACAAAAAAGTACAGGAGTAACTCAGCAAGACAGGCAGCATCACTGGAGAATGTGGCAGGTGATGTTTCAGGGGGTGTTGGGGGATGGGGGTTGGAGGGACACATCTCCATCAGTATAGCTCTGTATTACCTCAATACAGTTCCTTATACTGAGCCTATTGCATCTCCCCTTATTTGTAAGCTCGTGATGGCGCAACAATTGTCTGAAGACCTGAAGTGGCTCTTTCATACAGTTCCAACAGATTAAGGACGGTTTCCCTGAACTGATTTTTATTGAGCTTTGTATACAATCCCATCAGAAAATGTTAAGTCACAATCAAAGCACTGTCTTTGATTCGGTTTCCACCATGGACAATCATTCACTAACTTGGATAGAAATATTTTTCCATATCCCATCTAACCTATGTCTCCGTCCAACTTGCAAAAGCAAGTAACAAAGATATAACGAATCAACAAATGTTCTTTTATATAGGCTGTAACTTTGAAAATAGATCATAGAACATAGAACAGTATAGCACAAGAACAGGCCCTTCAGCCCACAATGTCTCTGTCGAACATGATGCCAAGAACAACTCTTATCTGCCTGTCATAATACATATCCCTCCATTCCCTGCACACACATATGCCTATCCAAAAGTATCGTAAATGCCACTATCGTACAAAGTGCTCTCCAGGCACTCACCAACATGTCTGGGTAAAATACTTGCCCCCCCCCCCCACACCTCCTTTAAACTTTACTCCTCTCACCTTAAAGCTGTGCCGTCTAGTATTTGAGTTTTCAATCCTGGGAAAAAGATACCTACTGTCTACCCTATCAATGCCTCTGATAACTTTATATACTTTTATCAGGTATTCCCACAACCTCCAGCGTTACAGAGAAAACAATCCAAGTCTCAACTAATAGCAAGAGTACATAATAGAATTTATCTGTCATACCACATGGTATACAGTACAAACCATTAAAGTCATGATCATCTTCTATAAAATATTAATCCTGTCACTAGTGAAAAGTTGCCACACTTTAGAAATTACGAGAAGGCTTTGGAGACGACGCAGAGAAATTTGCCAAAATTAGAATTCACATGGAAAGCTAGTCAGCTAGTAGAGCTTCTGCCTCACAGCTCCAGCAACCTGGCTTCAAGCCTGACCTCTGATGCCGACTGCGTCGAGAGAGCCGCATGAATTTCCTCCGGTTACTCCTTTTTCCTCCTACATGACAAAAATTACTAGGCTGGAGGTATAATTGGATAAAGAAAATTGCTCCGTGTGTGCAGGTGAGTATTAGAACTTGGATCGAGTTAAAAGCAATGTGGGGAGGATAAAATGGATTAAGGATGATTTAATGTAGGAATGGCTGCTTGATGGTCAGTGTGGAAAGGCCTGTTTATCTTCATCCAATATTCATAGTCAATCATCAAAATCAGTAAGCCAGATCAAAAAAGAAAAATAAGCAACCCAATGCATGTGAACTTCTTACAATATCAGATACGTAAAGATCAACTTGGGCAACACAGCGGTAGGGTTGCTGCCTTACAGCACCAGAGACCTGGGTTTGATCCTGACCACGGTTGTTGTTGTCTGTACAGAGTTTATATGTTCTCCCTGTGACTGCATGAGTTTTCTCTGGGCGCTCCGGATTCCTCCCACATTCCAAAGAAGTGCACGTTTGTTGGCAAATGGCTTCTGTAAATTGCCCCTAATGTGTAGGATACAAATTGTGTATGTGTGATCGTTAGTCAGCATGGACTCAGTGGAACAAAGGGCCTTTTTCCACACTGTATCTCTAAACTAAACTCACTCAGCATTGGGCAACGAACAGTATCTGATCTCATAATGCAACTCCAAGCTGGGAATCATATTGTGACATTAAATGAACCATCAAAAGATTCTGTTAAAACACTTTCTTATTCTTTTTGATACCATACAATTTAGTCTTCACTCATAGTGATAAATCATTGGAAGTCACTATCCCAGAAATTTGTGGGGGCTTAGTCACTAAGTTCATTCACTGCAGCGGAAATCCAAGTATCAAATGAAGCAAAGAATGTGGGTTAATGCAGAAAAAAAGGAAATGAAGTGCAAATGCAGAGTAAGCATGCAGAACCATTCACCCTATTTCTGCTCCTAATTTGTACATCCTCAGTCACATGTAATATTCTCCTTGGTGATAATATTGCTAAACTCTACATCAATAATTTAAATCAGCGATATCTTAAACTTCTGAGTGTTTAGATGTCAAATCACAGATGTGAATGTTTTTTTAATTATGTTGGGTCAGTTCTAAAAATGTATGTGCATGTGACAGACGCTGAAACCGAAAACAAGGACAAATGTTGTCCTTTTTGTTCTCCTTGACCAGTTTTATCACAGTCATAAGACATCAGTAATCTATTATTGAATAACGTCAAATGCATAGGGGAAAATAGGCTACAAACACGCTACCCAGGTTAAGGTTGTCAGCTTCTCCTTTAGTTACTATTTTCAGACTTCAATTATTCCAAATGACCTATTTCTGCAAAATAGCTCAAAACTAGGCTCACTTATTTTAAATTATCTGTTATACGAAGGTTGGCAATTAAAAAGAAAAATGTTCTCATGGATGACATGATTACGACCACACTTAAGCTATAATATTTTATGGACCAATAGATCAGAGATTCAGGCTTCATCTCAATATTAACTAACTTGCAGTTTTGTAATCGCACAGCAAGGAACCATAAGTGCAGTAAGGACTGCTATTTCTTTAACTTTCTATTATACCAGTTTATTTAACCTGCTCATGTCAATGTTTACCTTCCACATCAGCTGTATTGCTTCTGCCATATGCCAACTGAGTGGTCATTTCCCTTCATTACTATTTCCTTCAATCATCTAATATTGTCTCAGTTAGAATCACCAAGCTGCAATATCACATTTCCTCAAACCTTCTCATGCAAAACTTCTTCTGCTCTTCACCCAAATCTCAAACTTCAATATACCTTTAGTTTACATCATTCAGTCATCTTATATCCACTCTTCATAACTGTTCAAGATCATTAATTTAATCATTTTGCTACAAAATCCAGGCACTTGAATTACCATGGAACTTCTTGAAAGTACGGCAAAACAAAAAGCCACTCACATCACCGTTTAACAACGCAGTTCTATATGGGAATGAGATTACACATTTAAATATAACCTTTTCAAAATATTCTCACATTTCAATATTTTTTTAAAATAATGATGCATGTTCAAATTTCATTCTGTAATAGGATATTCATCCACTTTCACACAAGATTGTTCAAGTAGATCAACTAGGAAGTAAATGCAAGCTCTCAAGCAAGTAATGCTGCTAAATGAAGTGCCTTGCTAAGAAATGAGAAACGTTAAACATCTGTTCACCCACACTGATGTTGCCTGGGATAACACAATGGTTTAGTTATATTTTTCTGAACCTGCGGGTAATAAGCAGGTTAAGAGGATAATACACAATAAATATATCCACATAAGGATAATACATTTCAAAAACATACAGTGATCAAAATATAATTGAGCTCTTTGAATATAAACATTCAAAATCTATAGACTATTACTCAAACAAACTACTGTATTGACCTACTTCAGCAATGAAACTACCATTTTCCTAAAACAAACAAAAAATATCATGGAGATTTTGGTTGAGGATTCCTTGCCAAATTAATTAATTCTTGAGTTCAATGTCTCGTGTCAACGGCCTTCCCATCAATATTCCACCTCCATGAAAGATCTCAGCTTCCATCTTTTAACGTGGTCTTGTGCCCACCAGTTTCTGCCTTTGTGATTTGCACTTGATTAACATTTCTTCACTAAATGCAGGCACTGATAATGTAAATTTTAAATAAAAACTGAAAATACTGTAAATATCCTGTAGGTATGATGGCTTCTGTAGATGTTCAATCAAGGTTAACCATTTTTCACTCTTCATAGATGATATCTTACCAAATATTTCCTGTAACAACTTTTTATTTTGGCATTTCTATTTCACTTTCTTGGGCTTGGCCTTTGAGTCAAAATAAAAGGAACAGATATTCCACTATACTGTAATATTTGACCACCTGCCCCAGTATCACACTAGTTGATCTAACCTGACATCTGATATAGTTTTCCTCTGACTTTCCATCTCCAAGGATTTCAGCATGACTGAATTCAAGATCGGAGCTACCTCGGCACAAACAGCTAACAGTTAAGGACTCTCAGAACCACTTTGAAAGCCACTAAGTCTCTGCCCACTCTAACTCATAACTGTCAAAGTCATCAATGTGGTGAAGACAATTGAATATTCATGAAGGTCCTTGACATTCAAAGATCCAGTTGAAAGCACAGAAACATTAAAATGTAGACAAAAGAAATGAAAAAATATTTTAAAGTACTATTTACATTTAAAACGCATTTACAAACTAAAATTCAATTAAATTCAATAAATGCAGAAACAAAGAACTGCTGGTGCTGGTTTATACCAAAGATAGACACAAAGTGCTGGAGTAACTCAGTGGGTCAAGCAGCATCTGTGGAGAAAAACAATAGATTTACCGTGTACTCTCATACGGTTGTCATTGAGGCAGGTTACTATGCTCTTCTTGGGCACCAGTGCTATAGATGCACTTTTGAGCTGGTGGAAGCATCAGACGACAGAGGCAAGGGGTTAAAGATATCCCTGAATACTCCTGCCAGTTCGTCCGCACAGGCCTTTAGCACTCGGCCAGGTATGATGTCCGTGTCGAACTCTTTGTGTGGATTCTCCCGAAAGAAGCTCTACTCTACTCTGACGGGATTTCCATTCAAATCTCTTGCCTTGTTTACCATCTGGTGTCTGTTCCCCTTCTTGACTTTGATGAGGTGTTGACCAAAACCTGCCTCACAGCCACATATCTTTCCTTAGCAATGTCTCCATCTCATCCCACATGAATTCCATTTTTATTTTTTAAATCTCAAAATTTTGTAACATTGCTACATATTATCTTCAACTCCATGAAAATCACCAGTGGTTTCACAAATTTGTTACGGTGTTACATCAGTTTGATTGGCTTGACTTTGCCGATTCCTTTGAAGGCACTTGTTGAGTCACAACCTGAGAACACATGCAGTCCAAGTAAGACTGCGCAGTATTCTGAGGACTGCTTTGCAAAATGGGTGACATCTATTAGCCTTTGCTTGTTGCCTCTCCCTGTTTCAAAGAACACTGTGGTGTCTTGAATGCTGTTTGCATAGTGAAGCAATATGAAAAAGATATCGCTGTCTGGGCTTTTGACTTGTACGTGGTCATATCCTTGCTCTTTGCCATAGTTGCAGTATAGGATGACTCGTGTGTCTGTTTCTTCTTAGTTTGACTTCAGGGATTGAATCTCAGACTGCAGTGTCTCTTTCCCATTCTGAGAAGTAAGAAGTGTGGCCTCTCCTTCCTTAATGAAGATCACCTTCCTTCCATGTAGCCTCTTTGCCATGTCATGCTCACTCCACACATCCAAGAAGAAGTTCAATGAGCTGTTTCTTGTTCCCATCATTGGTCAAGAACTGCTTCCAATCTCTTGTTTTTTTGGTCTTTCCTCCTTTGATTATTCTCTTCTCCGCACACCCATGCCGTGTCCGTTCACTTGACTCAACTGAATCTGGTTTGTACATATGGTACTGAAGACTACATCATTAGATGACAATGCATTGAAGATTTTGATGCCAATCTGTTTGAAGTTTACAGGAATCTCTTTGAGATAGTAGAATGCAGCATTGCCACCTTCCACTATTAATGTCTTGTTACTGGCAGGAGGTTGTGAGCTGTCTACATCTTTCAATAGGTAGTGTAGGCCCTTGGATTTATCGGTCTTTGCAAAGAAGTTGTCTGATGTACCAATGGAGTAGGGTACAGTGGTCAGAGAGTACTTCATAATCTCCCGTAGATTGAGTTGACTGCCAGAACTTTGTGCTTGGACCATCAGTTGAAAAGCAATATCTCCTTGTTGCTTGTACTCTATAATCTTTCGTTCAGATGTTTTCAACTTCACTCTTTTCTTTGTTTCTGCCATGGTTTTGAGCTTCCGATTCTTGATGGGTTCAGAGAATGCTGTCTTTTTCTCAAGTCGCTCTCTGATGAACTTCTCTTTCTGTTCTTTCTCTGTGGTAAGTACCTTCATGACATCTTTCTCAACTTCAACCGGAACACGTGCAACAGAAGAGAGTACACACAACCCAGTCTTGTCATCTACGTCAAAAGGATTCAGGAAGCTCTTTACAGCATCAATGGCTATCTTTACACATGCCTCACTTTTCCTTATCTCAGTTCATTGTTGTTTTCAAAAGATTTGCTTTATTTAAAAATTGAAACCCAAACAATAATGTATTTATGTAAAAAAAAGCAAATGTTGATAATCAATGCCAAATGATTAAGCTACTTCAGTTACTGGAACTTGCAGCTCAAATCCAAATGGTAAGAAGATAACCTGTTAATATTGTAAATTGGCCCAATGCTGTTAGCAGAATCTACTAACCTCACCAAAAATGAAAATGCTGGCAGCAGTCAGCAGGTCAGACAGCATCAGTTGAAAGATAAGTAGATTTATCATTTTAGGTCAAAGCTCTTCATCAGAACATCTACTGCGTGTTTCTAGTATTTTACGTGTTTATTTCAAATGCCCAACCTATTAATATTGATAAATAATGGACAGGCACAAAATGGACATATTAAAGAATTTGCTTTTCTATTTTGGGCCTTGGGAAACAGAAGTATTCTTGCAAGTTAATGTTGAGAAGAACTTTACAAAACACCACCCCTGGCAATGATTTCAGGCACCCACCAATCTCATTTTTTTTTAAATTGCCCTGCACATCCATCTATCTATATACTATTAAACGTCTCATCTTGTATGTGTGTGCGTGTGTGTGTGTATGTGTTTTTCTACTTTCATCAAAACGCTATGCAGTAGCGCTTAAATTTTTACATATTCTGACACATTTTTCCCCTCCACGCAGTAATCAGATTCACTTAACATTTCATCCTATATTTCACATTATTGACGAGTCAAGTTTTGAAAAAAGGCAAAAAATGGTTCTCACACACAGCCTTTTTCCAGGACTTTCCAATGATGATGTCACAATGCTACTCACAATGCACCAATCACAATGGGCTCTCAAGCTGCCGAGTGCCACAATGACATCACAATGGGACGTTGCCAACAGTAACCGCAGCTTCTCACAGACAGCCCTTTCCAGGAGCTTCCAGTGATGATCACAATGGGCTCTCAAGCTGCCGAGTGCCACCCCCCCCCCCCCCCCTCCATCCCGGTTATTCACACACCCCCACCCCCTTCCCCCACGGGTTATTCATGATTAAAGTTTCAAAAAATGCCAAAACTACCTTTTAAAACACCAGCTTCCAGTGACGTCAGGGGGAGGGCCTCATTTTAAATAATGCTTCATCAGCAACGGGTCTCCACTTAGTCTAGTCTCCATTAAATTTTCCCCCTCTCACCTTATAGCTATGCTCTCTTGTGTTGGACATTTACAACCTGGGAAAATGTTCATACTGTCTTTGACCATATCTCTGCCTCTCATAATGTTTTACTAGACTAAGTGGGACCCGTTGGGCTGGACCCCAACGCAATATTCCACCTCTCCACCAATTCCAATATTGGTGGCCAGTGGGGAGGGGGCCTTTCCGGAGCACTAGTATGGGTGTTGTGGGCCAAAGGGACTGGTTTCCAGAGGGCTAGTATGGACATTGTGGGCCAAATGGATTCTTGGGCTGGCAGCTCAGTCACTCAGGCCTGGTGGGCTGGCAGCTCAGTCACTCAGGCCTGGTGGGCTGGCAGCTCAGTCACTCAGGCCTGGTGGGCTGGCAGCTCAGTCACTCAGGCCTGGTGGGCTGGCAGCTCAGTCACTCAGGTCTGGTGGGCTGGCAGCTCAGTCACTCAGGACTGGTGGGCTGGCAGCTCAGTCACTCAGGGCTGGTGGCTGGCAGCTCAGTCACTCAGGGCTGGTGGGCTGTCAGCTCAGTCACTCAGGGCTGGTGGGCTGGCAGATCAGTCACGCGGGGCTGGTAGGCTGGCAGCTCAGAAACTGCCAGAAATTCTCCTCAAACTAGGTGAAAGACTCTGTGAGAGAAAAGGGAGAGAGGGTGGAGAATCAATTTTAGACATTTTTCATCTTTTTCTACAGATCACAGCAATGAAGGAGGAAAGTCTATCCTGGCCTGGATCTCACAGGGAGCCAATGAAGGGAGGGAGAAAAATACTGGGGTGTTTAATACTTACAAGGGGAATACTTACTGATGGGCTGAAGGGACTCCTCCTGGGCTAGTACGTGCCTGATGGGCCGAAGGGACATATATATATATATATATCTGAGTGAAATCTCAGTGAAAGGTACTTTTGTGGACTTTTCCTGGCCTGGCACTGGACTTTTGAGCCAAAATGCTCTTTGGCTAATACAGGCATTTTTGGGCAAAAGGGACTGGTTTCTGGCTAATGGGGGCTTTTTGGGCCGAAATGAGTGGTTTCAGATAGACCAAAGGTGGGCTGGCAGTTCAGTCGCTCACTCACGGCTGGGTGGGCTGGCAGTTCACTCACTCAGTCACGGGCTGGTGGGCTGCCAGTTCCCTCACTCACAGGCTGGTGGGCAGGCAGTTGACTGACTCACGGCTGTTGGGCTGGCAGTTGACTCACGGCTGGTGGGCTGGCAATTGATTGACACACGGCTGGCGGGCTGGCAGTTGATTGACTCACGCTGGCGGGCTGGCAGTTTCACTCACGGCTATTCCTTGAAATTCCATTTCAAGCAGAGTGCAGGCCACAAATTCATTTTATATCATTTCAAGCAGAGTGCAGGCCACCAAATTCAAATGCAATTTCATACCATTTCGAGCAGAGTGCAGGCAACAAAATTCAAATGCAATTTCATACCATTTGGGCTTTATACTCCTTGCCCCCGGAAGGGTGTTACCTTCATCGTGGTGATTGACAGGCGAGAGGACCAATCAGCTGATCTCAAGATTTTTAAACATTCATAACTTTTTTATTTTTCATCGATCGGAAAAATCCTCAGGGCTGCCTCAGCAGAGGAGGACTGTGACTAAGATGGCCAAAATCATTGAGATATAGGGTAGCGTTATTTCTAAAATCAATATCAGTGCAGACAGGAAGTGGTCAAGATGAGACTTTTAGTTATATAGATATACTTCTATCAAGTCTTCCCTAAAATACATTTAAAAAAACAGTTGGACAGGTATGTGGATAGGAGAGGTTTAGAGGGATATGGGCCAAATGTGAGCAGGTAGGACGAGCGTAGATGGAGCACCTTGGTCGGCATGGGCAAGTTGGGCCAAAGGGAATGTTTCTGTGCTGTATGACTCTTTGTTCTCCCAGCAAATTGTGTAAACTTTATGAACATTGTCATAAGGAATTTGGGGAAACTTGAAAATGGGTTTTAAATCTTCAAAATGTGAGAAAAACAAAGTGCTGGAGGAATTCAGTGGTCAGGCAGCATCAGGAAAGGGGATAGATGGTGTTTCAGGTCAGGACTTTTTTTCAGACTTTAAAATGTGAAATTCCTGTGATATACAAAACCTTCAAAAACTGAACAAAAGGAAACCAAGTAATTTCTCAAAAAGTTTTTAAAAATGTGACTGGTATTTAAATTATTTGGCAAAAAAAGACATTTAATGCTGCGCAAACAGTTACAATTAACTATCGCACCATAATAGGAAAACAGTATTCATCTGAATGTTTGTTACAATTCTATCGGCAGTTCTGTTGAACCTGATTATATACTTGTGTTGATGATAGGCTCAATTTCCGTAGTATATCTGAAAGCTCTATTATCTTTCAAAGCAGCACTGTAATTTCCAGAGAATACACAAGTGCAAACAGCATGAACATCTTCTACTTAAAGAGGATTGGCACAGAAATCTATTTAGGTCCAAATTTTGTTTCCTTGAAATAACTTTCTTTTTAAGGAAAGCATGAAGAATAATTTCTTGCATTAAATAACAGTGAATCTCCTAAAACAATGTTCATGCAGAGTCCAATATTACCATACACCCTCCCTCAAATTCTATCAAATTTTGGGTGGATGAAAATATTGTCTTTCACGTCTATGTGTTAGCCCACAACTCAGTGTCTTGGTCTCAATTTGCTTTCTGTCCTCAGGCTCTTGCACTTGTTCACTAGCTACAAGGTTCTTGCACATCCATAGACATAGGAAGGATGAACAAACAGCAAACAGCTTTAGAAGATGGGGGGGGGGGGGGGGGGGGCATTCAATTTGGGGAACAGAAAAGCGACATAGAGCTGATAGGGTACAGTTTATTTTGGTCATAAATACCATTCTCTACACTGCAGCAACAATCAGGAGCCCAGAAAGTTGCACGGCCTCACCAGTGCCAATATTAAGAACATCTCCGGGTTGGAGGACAACAAAGAGACAAGGGAGAGATCCAGATATCATGGTCCATGTGGGAACCACTGACATAGGTTAAGGGAGATGTGCTAAGGAGTGAAAGAGGCTAGGGTTTAAATTAAATGTAAAAGCACAAAAGAGAAAAAATAAAAGGTTATCTGGTAAATTAGAGAAATTAAGATAGAAACAATATGGCAATGCAGTAGCAAAATGAATGATAATAATAATCAGAATCTGTCAGGAAGGAAAGAGCAAACAAATAGAAAAAGTAAATTAGAAATTTCCCAAAAAGCCTGTTGGAAATCTAAAATAAAAACAAGGAATGTGAAAATACTCAGCGTGTCTGGTGGAATGTGAAAATACTCAGCGTGTCTGGTGGAAAGACAAACTGAGTTAGTTACCTTTCATCAGATTTAGAAAAATTGCTCACCCCATCTCTACAACTTAAAACATAGTCGTTTTCCGATACTTCCTAGTTCTCACACTCGGCTCTATCCCAGGACGAACATTCTTAACTACAAAAAACATAGAACTGAAATTCGTAGCCAGGTTCACACAATCCAAAAAGTTATGAGAGCCTTC
>JAXLNO010003889.1:0-149089 GCA_038087875.1 Malacoraja senta
AAACAGACAAAAGTGCTGGAAACAGTTTTTGAAAGAAACAGGCACAAATGTAATGGAAAAGAAATACAATGGCAGAAGGTGAAAGATACAGACAGAATGAGAAACAATAAAATACTGGGGGGGAAATTGTGAGACAGCTACACAGACACAAGCACTGACAGAGAGGGTGGGAGAAGTGCCTTGCCTCAATTTCAGATTGAAATATGCATTGGAAAACTGTTCACTTGATGTCAGTTTTCAAATTGCATACTCATACATTTGTCTAATCCATGATTTGTAGGTCTAATGCTAAACTCCACTGATGGCATACTCCCAAGAGTTTTAAACAAATTATTTGGTCAAAATTAAGGCAGCATATGTGACTCATTCAAACTTGGCACTCCATCATATTTTGAGTTGGTTCATTCAAAGATCATTAACCCTCACATGGGTTTGCTACAGAACCAGAGATCCAGAGAATTTGAGGCACAAAGGGAAGTTATTTGATCCATGGCATGTTGCAAAAGAGATGCCCAGTATAAGAGATGCCCGATCTGCCAGCACTATGTTTTTGCATCCTGCTGTGTCATGGCTCTTTACATCTACTTTCTTTTTAAATATAATGAAATTCTGATCTCAGGATGTAATATTTCTTAGGTTGCCAAACATTTTAACTGATCCTTCCCATTCCCATATGGACCTTTCTGCTCTGGGCCTCCTCCACTGCCAAAGTGAGGCCACAAGCATATTTTGCTTGGGCAGAATACAACCCAGCGGTATGAACATTGATTTCTCTAATTACAAGTAACTCCTGCATTCCTCCTTCACCCATCCCTCTCTCCACCACCCTGGTCATCCTACTAGTTCCACTGTTTGCATCCTTGTATCCCTGTCATTAGCACATCTTCCCCAGCCAACAATGGGCCTTTATGTACTCCACCCTTCCTGAGGTCATCTTTTGTCGGCCCTGTTTTGTTTTGGCCTTCGCTATCTTTCAGTCTGAAGGGTTCCGACCTGAAATGTCACCTATTCCTTTTCACCCGAGATGCTGCCAGTCCCACTGAGTTACTCCAGCGTTTTTGTGTCTATCTTGTAATATTTATTACTCTTTCTGCACCAATCTTTCTTCTACCAATGACTTTAAATCCATGACATCTGTGTTTTTACCACTATTTAAGGGGAGATGGGTCTTTCCTCTTTGCACTATCTAGGCCCCTTATAATTTTCTGCATCAGCCACATTGCTACTCAGCCTTCTGTTCTGAAAAAAACAACCCCAACTCTTCAGTGCTGGCAATATCTTTGTCAGGTACCCCTGCACCCTTGACAATGTGATCACACCTTTCTTGTAATGTGATAACCAGAATTAGTGACGCATACTGTTCCACTACAAACTTAAGTCTGAAGAGGTTTTCTGACCAGAGATGTCACCTATCCATTCCATCCACAGATGCTGGCGGATTCACTGAGATACTCCAGCACTCTGTGTTTTCAGCAAGATTCCAGCATCTGTATCTCCTTGTGTCTCCAGTATAACTTTCCTGCAATTACATTCTATACTTTGACCAATAAAGGTCAAAGGCGGCATGGTGGCACAACGGTAGCGTTGCTGCCTTACAGCACCTGAAACCTGGGTTCGATCCTGACTACGGGTGCTGTCTGTACGAAGTTAGTACGTTCTCCCTGTGAACGCTTGGGTTTTCTCCGGGTGGGTTGATCTCCTCCCACACTCCAAAGACGTTCATATTTTTAGGTTAAATGGCTTTGGTAAAATTGTAAATTGTCCCGAGTGTGTAGGATAGTGCTAGTGCATGGGATGATCGCTGGTCTGCGTGGACTCGGTGGGCTGAAGAGCCAGTTTCCGCACTGTATCTCTAAACTAAACTAGAACTAATAAAGGAAAGCATTTCATAAATGTTTTTAATTACGTATTGACTAATCCTGGTAACTTTAAGGTTTTATGGACATATGTGCCTGCTCTCCACAGACCGTAGAATCCCATGCCTTGTTGCACTTCTCCAAACGCTTGACCTCACAACTCCATTTACTGCTTTGCTGCCAATTGACCAGATTGCAATCTAAACCTTTTCTCTGCATTGCCAACCAGACCACTAATTTTTGTGTTGACGGCAAGCTTCTTTATCAAACTTTAAGGTTCTTTGACAACCTTAACACAAAAAACACCTGACAACTGTAACCCAGTGGGGCCTGCAACCAGCTAAATTTTGAATCCTATTTGACGCTCTTCCTTTCAGCTTCATATTTTAACAATACCAAGTTAGTCAACATTAAAAGTCTTGCTAAAATCCACAAAGATACACTGCCTTCAGCAAACCTCCCTGTTGGCTCTTCAAAAAAATCCGTAGGGTTAGCCGGTGAGGATCTTCCCTTAACAAATCCACACTGATTGCTCCCCATCATACTGTGGCTAAAGCACGGAAACAGGCCCTTAGGCCCACCGAGTCCGTGCCGACCAGCGACCCCCGATTGAACCTGGTTCTCTGGCGCTGTAGAGCAGCAACTCTACCACTGCACCAGTGTGCTGCTCCAAAGGTTATGCACTGCATTTACAATAGATTCCAAAAATATACCCATCACGGCTTTGTAATTACTCATTTAATCCCTTATTTCCTACACCATTAGAAGCTTAAACAAAAATGTATACCTGCTCTTCAAACATTGAAAATTATTTGACTGTTTTACAGGGAAGGTTTCTGTCAAATTTACAACAAAGATATGCTGCGTGGGAAGAGGCCATGTGGACCCATCTGTATTAACCCAATCTTCCAGCACTTGACATTGAATTTCAGTTTAGTTTATTGTCATGTGCACCGAGGTACAGTGAAAAGTTTTTGTTGTGCGCTAACCAGTCAGCGGAAAGACAATACATGATTACAATCGAGCTGTCCTCAGTGTACAGATACATGATAAAGGGGATAACATGAATAACATTTAGTGCACGATAAAGCCAGTAAAGTCCGATCACAGATAGATAATAATAATAATAATAAATTTTATTTATGGGCGCCTTTCAAAAGTCTCAAGCACACCTTACAAAGTTTAACAAAGTGTAGAAACATGTAAGCGGAATGAAATAAATAGTAAAGACATCACAAGTACACAAATTAAAGCCATAATTCAATCCAAAAACAAAAATCAAAAACACAATATGGAAAAGAGAGCAGCGGCTGCTAAAGCGCGCCAGCGTCCACTCTCCCCTCCGGCAGCCATCTTGGACACAAAATTAAATATCATTTACAGACAAAAATCATCCCCCCACAATGATTACCACTGTGGGGGAAGGCACAATGTCCAGTCCCCAACCCCAGTTCACCCAAAGTCAGGCCTATTGAGGCCGCCACAGTTGCCTCTACGGAGGCCCGATGTTCCTGGCCGTTCTCACCGGGTGTTGTTGCCCCGGCGTCGGGATAGTCCTCGCAGCGGCTGGGCCACCTGGAACGGCTGATTTCCTACCGGAGTCCGTGGCACCTGAAGCCAACAAGGCCGCGCGATTTGGAGCTCCCAGGCTCCCGATGTTAGGGTCGGCACCGCCGCCCGCGGCTGGCCGCTCCGCAGTCCCGCAGCCCGGAGGTGTTGAGCTCGGCGGCCACAGCTCACTGGAGCTCCAGCGCGTCGATCCAGCCCGGCGACCCAGGCAAGGCATCGCGCGCTCTGCTCCGCGATAGCGCTCCAGCGCTGTGCCGCCACCGAAGCTGAAGGTGCTGGGCTACTCAGGTACACAACAGGTGCTGGGCAGTCCCGCAGGAAACGCCGATCCACGCCGCTCCATACCCGCTGGTAGCCCGCAAGGACGGGTCGACGGGGCAGCCCGGAGAAAAAAACTGCCTCACCGACCAGGTAGGGACCTAGAAAATAGTTTCCCCTAACCCCCCCCACATTAAAAGTCAAAATTCCCCAAGAGACAAAGACAAGAAAAACTAAAAACTAAGTAAAACTAAGTTAAAAAAAGTGAATTTAACGGACGGCTGCTGGTTAGCAGCCGTTCCCCCAAGATAGATTGTAGGTAGATAGTTGTTCAGGACTGCTCTTTAGTTGTGGTAGGATGGTTCCGTTGCCTGATAACAACTGGGAAGAAATTGTCCCTGAATCTGATGGTGTGCATTTTCACAATTCCATACCTATTGCCTGATGGGGGAGGGGTGAAGTGGGGGTGGCCAGGGTGCGACATGTCCTTGATGCATGACATTGCCTTGATGCATGTCATTGACATATGCTGGTGGCCTTGCCAAGGCAGCATGAGGTATAAACAGAGTCAATGGAAGGTAGTTTGGTTTATGTGATGGTCTGGGCTGCGTCCATAATTCTCTGCAATTTTTTGCGGTCTTGGATGGAGCTGTTCCCAAACCATGCTGTGATGCATCTCAATAAATTGCTTTCTATGGTGCATCTGTAGAAGTTGGTGAGAGTTGTGGGAACGTCGAACTTCGTAAGCCTTCTAAGGAAGGTTGTGCTTCCTTCCTGCATTGATGATCGGAATACGTCTTAAATGCTGTCGACAAATCTGTTTCCGCTATTCTCAGTGCATTTCCAGATATGCACCACTCTTGTGAAGAAAAGGTTCTCCTCTTCTTTGAAAGTGGCACCACAGGTAGATAAGGTGGTCATGAATGTTTTCGGCACATTGGCCTTCAACAGACCGAGTATAGAAGTTGGAAGGGTCATGTTACAGTTGTACAAGACATTGGTGAGAGCACATTTTGAGTATTGTGTTCAGTTTTGGTCACACATTTGTAGGAAGGATGTTGTTAAGCTTGAAACGGTGCAGAGAAGATTTATGAGGATGTTGCCAGGGACTCGAGGGCTTGAGCTACAGGGAAAGGTTGAGCAGGCTAGTTTACTTCTTGGAGCACAGGAGGTTGAAGGGTGATCATATAGAGATGTATAAGATCATGAGAGGGATAGGATAAATGCAGAGTCTTTTACCCAGCAGTGGTCTCCTCCCATATCTGTAACTGATCTATATCCCGCCGTACACTTTGATAGCCTTCCTGTCCGCAACTCCACCAATTTTAGTGCAATTAGCAAACTTACTAACCAACGCATCTACATTTTTGGTCAAGACATATATTACAAACTATAGAGGCCCCAGCACTAATCCTTGCGAAAGACCACTGGTCACAAACCTCCAGCTAAAATGTCTGCCACAACTACTGTATCTTTTGTTTTCTCTGAGTAAACAAGTCCTAAATCCAAACTACCAAGTCGACATCTATCCCATGCATCTTAATCTTCTGGACAAGCCTACTGAAGGGACCTTGTCAAATGCCTCACTAAAGTCCATGAAGCCAACATTCATTGCCCTACCCTTATCGATCATTTTTATCACTGCCTCAAAAAACTCAATCACCTTTGTAAAACATGACCTACTGCAGCCATGCTGATTGTTTTTAATTAGCCCATTCACTTCCTAATGTGAATAAATCCTATCCCTAAACATCCTCTCCAAAACATCCCTACCATGGTTGTTAGACTCACTGACCTTTAATTTCATGGACTATCCCTATTTCCCTTCTTAACCAAAGAAACAATGTTGGTTCTTCTCCAATCACCTGGCACCTCCCTTCACCTGTGGCTGGTGAGGATATAAAGTACTCACTTACTACCTCATCTATATCCTCTGACTCAAAACTTAAATTCCCTCCTGTATCCTTGAGCATTCCTGCCTTCTCCCTTGTCACATTCTTGCTTTCAATGTACGTATAAAAAGCAAGTTGGCTCCGACATGCCAATATATCACATAGCAAACCCAGGGAGTTATTCCTCAAAAGGCAACGTCCAAAGCTAATTGCTTCAATCCTCTACCTACGCATATGTGAAGGCCCACTAAAAAAAGTACATTTTGAAAGCATGATCTAACATCAACATTCAAGATGTCAGGCACAAAGCCCCAATTACATTATTGTCCCGTGGGGAAATGTTATAATCAACTTACCACCAAGTCAAGAAAATTTATGTAGTGCTGGAGATCGGGCTGAGCTTCACAGAATTGTCGAAAGAGTAGCCTTCCGATTGGCTGTTTCTCACACAGGCTGGAATAGTTCCTCTCTGTGGTCAAAGAAGGGGAAAGAGAACGTCAGCATTTGATAGTTTCCTTAATTACATCTTAATTTAGGCTTAAACCCAACTAATTCTCTTTGGCAGTCATTTAGTGCGACAGAGAAAGCTGTGAAAAGGCAGCCATGCAAACTGTCAGAAATAAATACTGAAAGTGCATCAACATTAATCTAACAGTTTGAAATATCCTGATTACTTGACAGCTCATGATTAATCTTTGCTTTCTTTATGACACTCAACGTCTCATGTTAAAGATACAGAACATACAATTTTTAGTCAATATGTGGCATAAAAATCCAAATTCAACAAAAGCACAAACTGCTACGATCATTTTCTAAATTACCATAAAACAATATTAATTTTTATGAATTTGGAAAATTAAAGATAATCAGTCGGTTCCAATGGAGACGCTTTTGCCAAAGCGGTTTCTAAGTAATATATCATGGGGCTGTAATCACAAGCGCTGTAATCACAAGTGCTCTCTCAATATCAGCCATGCCCCACATTGTAATGAGGAAGCTTAGGATCAATGTGAACTTTTTCCAACGGACAACAAGGTTAATTGGGGTTGATCATCCTAACTGACATTTTGTAACCAATTGGAATGTGACGTGAAACTAGAAGCAGACTACCTTCATATGGTCTCCCTAGGAAGTATCAATATTGGAACAGTAGACTGAATTTTAACAGACTGATGCATCTGCCTATCAAACAACCTTCCTCACCTGTGTCCATCTGCCTATCAAATGTCCTCTGTCTTTATACTCATTGTCATCTAGACCATGGCCAACAATCGCCTCATGTGTGTCCCACATTTCCTTCATTATCGTTATTTTTTGCAAATCTTACATTCATTTCTCTTAAGTGCCATCTACATATATCCTGACTCTAAATCTGAAGAAGGGTCTCGACCCGAAACGTCGCCTATTCCTTTTCTCCAGAGATGCAGTCTGACCCGCTGTGTTACTCCAGCTTTTTGTGACTGACTCCTTCAACAATGAAAGGTTAATCTTTGTGCCACTATGACTGAAGAAAACATATGCTTATTGCTGTATTAAATCTACAGAAATGACAGCACTAGTGAATATTTAGTTAGTTACATGATTAGTTCATTTAGGTTAATGAATCAGATCGTTTGGTCAATAGCGATTACTCAGTGTAAATGTGCCTTTCCACAAAGCCTTCTTATGCACAAAATATAATCACATTTCACCATGTTTTTGAAATACACCTGGCCAAAATATAAAATACAACCAGTAATGCTGGAAATGTTTTCACTTGTTGAGCATAAGTTTAAAATGTATAGTTTACAAAGTAAACTGATGAATGCAAAACCATGGTGTCAAAACCCAATTACGGTTAAACAGCACAGATCATTTACTGGAGTTGACACTTTCATCTTGCTGTTGTTAAGAGCATAGGCAGAAGAAATGTGGGAAATTAAATTACCACACACCAACATACTCCATTGCACTTGTTCAGGAATAAATGTCTGTGCCTGTAAATACCTAGTCATGCATACATTCGCCACAGCTAGTGTAATACTGAATGGGTTGAACATGTGCTGAGGACATTGGATATGGTTTTCCTGTTGTAGTTGGCAGCAGAGTGACTGCTAGTTTGGCAGGTAGTTAATACTATTGCACAAAATGCTCCTGAGCAAAGATTAATTTTAATATATGAATCTACCAAAATAATATAATACTCAGCAAGTGTGATTTTGAAGAAGTGTTTCCATTGGGGGTGGGGACAAGAATTAGGGGACATAAATGAAGGTAAAAGAACCAAAAACTAACAGAAGAAAACGTATTTGTTGTAGAGTGAGTGGTTAGAGAGGCAGCACAGTGGCACAGAGGTAGAGTTACTGTCTTATAGCATCAGAGACCCAGATTTGATCCTGCGTTTACGGAGTTTGTACATTCTCCCTCTGACCAGCGTGGGTTTTCTCCAGGTGCTCTGGTTTCCTCCCACATTCCAAAGGCGTACAGGTTTGTAGATTAATTGGTAAAATTGTAAAATTTTCCCTAGTGTGTGTATACGGGGTAATCGCTGGTCAGCATGGACTCAATGGCTGAAGAATCTGTTTACGTGCTGTATCTCTAAAGTCTAAAGCTGGATTGTTCTTACATAAGAGTCGGTTTGGACTGGATGGGCCAAATGACCTCCCTCCATGCTGAGATTCCTCTGTCATTCTGTGAAATACCTACAGAAGGAATATTGGCCAGCAATCGTAACCAGTAAATTGGTGCAAATTACAGGGGTTCAGATGATAGATTGCAATGCAGGATTTAGCTCGACAATCGTTAATACCAGCACCACAAGCAGGAACGTGAAGTGGCCATCCTTTCATACACCAGTGCCACAGCCTCAGCAAGTACAGTTGGTGAGGTTCAGAATTCAGTTTTAATTTTTTGCTTCAAGCTGCGCCTGCCTGCCTGCACTCATGTATCATGTTAGGATGAATCATCATTGCAAAGACTAAATGTCACACTTCTGAAGCAAAAACATTGCTTCAAATCTGCCCGACTTAATTGACACACCAACATCATCAGAATTACTGCAGATTCAGGCTATGTTTGTTCACTGTGATAACCTTGCCATTACCCTTCCCAGGCTTCCACCCACTCGCTGCTGTAGACTAAACAGGGAGAGTGCTTGTGCCACCTACATTACAGCAATCAACTGCATAGAGAAATAGGAAGAGTGACATTAATATTCAGTTTATTAAATCCCCACCTCCACACTGGAGAGAATCAATCTGATGCATCAGAGAGCATAACATTCAGCTCCCCATGATTACTTGTGAAATATTATGCCGCATTTAATTGTTTAATCAAATAGGATTTCAACGTGCCAACTCAGAGAGATCTGCATCTATATGTATACAGATTGAAGCAACTGGTAGGGCAGGTTAGAAGATAGGACATTACAGTAAAGAAACAGGCGCTTCGGCCCACAATGTCTGTGCCGAGCTTGATGCCAACAACTCTTATCTGCCTGTACATAATTCATATTCCTCCATTCCTCTTTCCTAGAAAATGGTTCAAAGCTCATGTGGAAGTCTGGGCTGTATTAAAAAGAGGAATGAAGAATGAACGCTAGTTGGACACAACTAGAGGATGGGTGTCCACTTCTGACACCACATCTTAGCAAACACATGGTGAGGCTTTAGAGATGACACAGTCGAAATTTACCGAGATGCTTCCAGGGAAAGAGTGACTTTAGTTGTGTGAATAGCCTAAAACCAAAAATATTGCAAGGAGATCTGAGCGAGATGAATAATCATGAAAGGTATGGAGAGAGGCAGTTCTCACTGGTAATGGCGCCACGGATTAGAGCACATGAATGAAGGTGATTGGTAAAAGAACCAAATATAACATGAGGATTTTGTTTTGTTTGTATGCAGTGGATAGTTATACCTTGGAATGTACTGTCAGGGGTAGCGGAAGAGGTCGATATATTTTAATGTACAAAATAAAGCTGGATAAAGGTCTGAAGGAGTTTGCATGACTTGGACGGAAGGGTGGGAGAGTAGGGCTAGCATTACACAGAGCTGTTGTGGACTGGATGGGCTGAATGGCCTCCTTCCATGGCGGTTCTATGAAATACGCGTAGGAGCAATATTGGCCAGCAAAAGTAACCACTGAAGTGGTGCACATTTCAGAGGTTCCCATTACATGCATGCATTGTGGCATTTAACTGGGCGCTGATGGACTGGGCTACACTGACATAATATAGCCAGCCTTCAAAAGACACACACCAGGGCTGCAGTGATTTTAGGCATTGGCTAAGAGATGCTCATTAGCCAGAAGGAACTTGTCTATTCTTAAAAACATGGGATCCTGTGTGTTCATTTGAGAGAACTTGTGGGATCTCCATTCAAAATCTCATCCAAAAGACAAGCTCTCGGTAGATACTGCTCTCCCTCAATCCTGCACTGCAATGTCAAACTAGGTTTAGAGCTCAATACACCCGCTAGAGTTTTTGAAAATACAACCTTTCATTCAGTGATGAGTGATACCAACAACACAGTTTCCGCCTTCCTTTTTTTAAATTGTAGATTGCTTATCATAATCCACTCTACATTCTTTGCAACACTATGGCTTCACAGGCCTTGATTCTTATACTCTAGGCTGCTGTTGTTTCCAGAGTTGGATTCATTTTTACAACATTGGTGGTTAATGCATGTTGGTTTTCAAGGGTGAACTAGCCAGCCATGTAGAGTTGTGCAGTGTTAAGTAACAGTAATGGCCAAAGGGCTGGGATGAAATACAAATTTGTTTTTCCAGCAGGTAATGTTGCATTCAGACCAACGTTACAAACAATACCAATGTATCATATATCTGCTGTTGGTGCAATCAAAAACACCACTACCGTGCTCTTTATCCTTGTTTAATTATGCATTGATGCCAAGTTTAATCACAGTTTTCAGTTTCAAAATGCAGACACACTAAGATTTAAATAACACGTCAACAATTCAATGCAATCAAGTTACACATGCAGTGAAACACAATCAACCAATGAAATTGCAAAGTTGCTTTTAAGAACACATACAGAGATTAGCAAATTGATGGAACTCAGGGGATCAGACAGCAATTGTGGAGGGAATGGACAGACTGAAGAAGGGTCCTGACCCGAAACATCATCTGTCCATTCCCTCCACGGATGCTGCCTGACCTGCTGAGTTCCTCCAGCAATTTGTGTTTTGCTCAAGATTCCAGCATCTGTTGAGACAACATCTCTAGTGCCTCTGGGGAGAAGGAATGGGTGATGTTTCAGATCGAGACCCTTCTTCAATCTGAAGGATCTTCTTCAGACCCGAAACATCACCCATTCCTTCTCTCCAGAGATGCTGCCTGTCCCGCTGAGTTACTCCAGCTTTTTGCATCTATCTTTGGTTTAAACCAACATCTGCAGTTCCTTCTTACACATCTCTTGTACCTCCGTAGCACCAAGATGATCATGTTTCAGGTTCTTCCAACTTTGTTTCTAACATTACGATTGCAGCCTCTAGAAATATCCAGATATGTGTGAAACGTGAAAAAGAGTGACAAGCGGCATGGTTTTATTCTACTTGACAAATAGTTAATGGCCACATTAATTAGAAGGATTTGATCTTACTTTATTGGCAACAACTCTCCATTTGACAATCAAGCAGATGGCACAATTGATTAGCTCTCATCATACCACACACTGCAAGACTTATTTTCTATTCCTACAATTGAACTCTGGCTTCTGGAGGTATGTAGCTTAGACTAGATTGTCGAGTAATGTGAATTAAAGTTCATAGGGAAGAAAGGTTAATGGAGATGGACCTATAAAAAGATTGGACATTAATTTTACAGCCATATCATGGTCACGGAGCAACATTATTTGATGAACCTTCAAAATATAAGAAGACCATCTGAAGACAGATTACTTGAAATAATGCAAAAACAAACTGCTGGAGGAACTCAGTGGGTCAGGTCGCATCTGTGTAGGGAAATGGGCCGACAGGTGAGGCTCCTTCATCAGCTGCAGATACCGAAGAAGAACATTGACCCGAAACATCATCTGTCCAAATCCCTCCCGAGATCCTGCCTGGCCGAGAGGCAGGTGAGCTCTTCCAGCAGTATATATATTTTTCTTGCTCAAGATTTGGGTGGCGACAGTGACACAGCAGTAGAGTTGCTGCCTTACAGAACCAGAGACCCAAGTTCAATCCTGACTACGGGTGCTGTCTGTACGGAGTTTGTACATTCTCCCCGTGACTGCGTGGGTTTTCTCCGGGGTGCTCCGGTTCCCCTCCCACACTCCAAAGCCACGCAGCTTTGTAGGTTAATTGGATTTGGGAAAAATTGTAAATTGTCCCTAGTGTGTTGGAAAGTGCTAGTTTATGGGAATCGCTGGTCTGAACGGACTTGGTGGGCCGAAGGGCCTGTTTCCACACTGTGTCTCCAGACTAAACTAAACAAAACTAAATTCCAGTTTCTGCATTCTCTTGTGTCTCTATATCACTTGGGGGCAATCGTGTGTTCATTTGAGTATTGTACATTAAGAGCGATTTGACTAGGTGCTAAAGATGTTTTAATAAGTTACTATGGTAGATAGAGCAAATCCATTTCCTCTCGTAAGCGGTTTGAGAATAAAATTTGAGCTAGGCCGTTCATGGACATCTGGAAGCATTTCATCACTCCATGGATATTGGAAATCTGGAGCACTTCACTAAAAGCCAGGGCAATTAAAAGTGACAAAGACCAGATGATATATTTTGATAGGCAAAGTTAGTGGGATCAAAGCAGGAACAAAATATATACAAATAGGTAATGATCTAATTGCTTGTCAATACAGGCTTGAGAAGCTGAATAAGCTACTACTGTTTCGTCTTATGACAAAATTAAATTTGGTCCAAAAAGTACTTAATTGAAAGAAAGAAGTCATTTTACAAATGCTGAGGTCACTTAAACTATTTGAAGAATTGAATAGAATCAACCACAAAAGGAAGGTTTCAATTTTATTTTTATATCCCAGTTGTTGGAGTATAAATTTCATCTTATTCACTTTGAACTGTTCAATTTTACTTATCGCATCGTTTTCTAACAGATTACATTTCCCTAATTCTGATCCCAATGATTATTTTACAGTTTTTTATAATTTTGTACTCCTAATATAATGTATTACATCCATAAGAACAGCTGCTTCACAGCTCCAGAGACCCAGGTTCTATTCTGACCTCGGGTTCTGTCTGTGCGGTGTTTACGCGTCTCTGTGGTTTCCCCTAGTAAGCGTACTCTAGTGTCCTCCCACATCCCAAAGTCAGTGGGTTTGTTGGTTAATTGGCCTCATTAAATTGCCCCGAGCATGGAATGAGTTGATGCCATCGTGGGATACCATGAAACTAGTTATCAGCTCTGAACTATATAGACTAGGGGGGCATTGTTTTGTCTTTGTGATGTTATTGCTTGATATATATATAATATATATAACATTTTTTATATGTGATAAATATATGTTTTATATATGATAAATATATATCATTTAAGAATATATAAGAGATATGTATATACATGCACACATATATATATAAATACATATATATCTCACACACGCATTTATATATATATATATATACAGTGGCTTGCAAAAAATTTCATACCCCTTGAACTTTTCCACATTTTGTCACGTTACAACCACAAATGTAAATGTATTTTATTGGGATTTTATGTGATAGACCAACACAAAGTGGTGCATAATTGTGAAGTGGAAGGAAAATGATACATGGTTTTCAAATTTTTTTACAAATAAAAAACTGAAAAGTGTCGCGTGCAAAAGTATTCAGCCCCCCTGAGTCAATACTTTGTAGAACCACCTTTCGCTGCAATTACAGCTGCAAGTCTTTTGGGGTATGTCTCTACCAGCGTTGCACATCTAGAGACTGAAATTTTTGCCCATTCTTCTTTGCAAAATAGTTCAAGCTCAGTCAGATTGGATGGAGAGCGTCTGTGAACAGCAATTTTCAAGTCTTGCCAGAGATTCTCAATTGGATTTAGGTCTGGACTTTGACTGGGCCATTCTAACACATGAATATGCTTTGATCTAAACCATTCCATTGTAGCTCTGGCTGTATGTTTAGGGTCGTTGTCCTGCTGGAAGGTGAACCTCCGCCCCAGTCTCAAGTCTTTTGCAGACTCTAACAGGTTTTCTTCCAAGATTGCCATGTATTTGGCTCCATCCATCTTCCCATCAACTCTGACCAGCTTCCCTGTCCCTGCTGAAGAAAAGCATCCCCACAGCATGATGCTGCCACCACCATGTTTCACAGTGGGGATGGTGTGTTCAGGGTGATGTGCAGTGTTAGGTTTCCGCCACACATAGCGTATTGCATTTAGGCCAAAAACTTCAATTTTGGTCTCATCTGACCACAGCACCTTCCTCCACATGTTTGCTGTGTCCCCCACATGGCTTGTGGCAAACTGCAAACGGGACTTCTTATGGCTTTTTTTCAACAATGGCTTTCTTCTTGCCACTCTTCCATAAAGGCCCGATTTGTGGAATGCACGACTAATAGTTGTCCTGTGGACAGATTCTCCCACCTGAGCTGTGGATCTCTGCAGCTCCTCCAGAGTTACCATGGGCCTCTTGGCTGCTTCTCTGATCAATGCTCTCCTTGCCCGGCCTGTCAGTTTAGGTGGACGGCCATGTCTTGGTAGGTTTGCAGTTGTGCCATACTCTTTCCATTTTCGGATGATGGATTGAACAGTGCTCCGTGAGATGTTCAAAGCTTGGGATATTTGTTTATAACCTAACCCTGCTTTAAACTTCTCCACAACTTTATCCCTGACCTGTCTGGTGTGTTCCTTGGGCTTCATGATGCTGTTTGTTCACTAATGTTCTCTAGCAAACCTCTGAGGCCTTCACAGAACAGCTGTATTTATACTGAGATTAGATTACACACAAGTGGACTCTATTTACTAATTAGGTGACTTCTGAAGGCAATTGGTTGCACTGGATTTTATTTAGGGGTATCAGAGTAAAGGGGGCTGAATACTTTTGCACGCCACACTTTTCAGTTTTTTATTTGTAAAAAAATTTGAAAACCATGTATCATTTTCCTTCAACTTCACAATTATGCGCCACTTTGTGTTGGTCTATCACATAAAATCCCAATAAAATACATTTACGTTTGTGGTTGTAACGTGACAAAATGTGGAAAAGTTCAAGGGGTATGAATACTTTTGCAAGCCACTGTATACACACACACACACACATGCACACACACACACACACACACACACACACACACACACACACACACACACACACACACACACACACACACACACACACATATATATACATACAGTAAATATATATATATATATATACACACACATATATATATTTAATGGTTTATCTATGGTGTTTATGAGTACTATGTTTACATATCTGTTGTGCTGCTGCCAGTAGGAATCTCATTGTTCTGTTTCGGGACTTGTGAAAATAAAACACTCTTGACTCTTGCTGTGGACTCGATGGCCAAAGGGCCTGTTTCTATGATATATGTCTAAGCTAAACAAATACATGAGCATATACTAGGCATCTCCCATCTCCATTCAGAAAGTAGAGAATATAGTCTGTCCTACTTATGCGCTACTGTCTCCCTGTCTTTCTGATTCTTTCTAAAACACATACAGTGAAAAGCTTGATTGCATGCTACCCAGTCAAACCATACTATACATAAGTACAATCAAGCCATATATAAGTACAACAGGAAGTGCAAAGATAAAAATAACTAGAATGCAGAATGTAGTGTTACAGCTGCAATATTGCAGCTCCAGAGAAAGTGCAGATAAAAAAAGTACAAAGGCTGCAATGAGGTAGGCAGGGTTATATGTTTAGCTTATTCGAAGTCTATTCAGTAGTCTGATAACAGCAGGGAAGAAGCTGTTTCTGAATCTGGTGCTACCTACTTTCAAGCTGCTGTATCTTCTGCCCGATGGGAAAGGTGAAAAGCAGGAAATAGTGTTTGATTATGTTGGCCGCTTTTGAGGCACTGTGAAGAGTAGATGGAGTCAACAGGGGTACAGCTAATCTATGTGATGGACTGGGCGGGATCTACAACTCTCTGCAATTACTTGCATTCTTGGGCAGAGCAGTTGCCAAACCAAGTTGTGATGCATCCCAAAAGAATACTTCCTGTAGTGCATCAATAGAAATTGGTAAAGGGTCATTGGAAACATGCTGAATCTCCTTCATCTCCTGAGGAAGTAGAGCTGTTGGTGTGTTTTCTTTGCAATGACTTCAAGGTGATTGGGCAAGGACAAATTATTGGTGATATTTACACCTTGAAGCTCTCTATCATCTCCACTAGCACACCTTTGATGCTGACTGGAGTGTGTACATCACCCTGTTTCCAGGAGTCAATGACTAGCTCCTTCATCTTGCTGAAAGACTTTGAGTTTATAGAAATATTTCACAGGTTGGATGCAGAGAAGATAGTTTCACTTGATATCAAAAGCACAGCAAGGGGATGTTAACTTGATACTATTACTAAAAAATGGTAGAGCAAATTTTGGAAATATGTATTTACCCAGAGACCATTTAAAGTGTGTCATTCAACACCACACGTAGTAACCAAGGCTGTATAAAATGTATTTAAGGGAAATTAGACAAGCACAAGGGAGAAATGAGTAGTTGGATATGTTGAAAGGGTTAGATAGAGGCAACTGACAGGAAGTTGGTGACAAGCATAAATATCTACATCCTCCCAGTGCCAAATGCTTTGATATTGCAAGTGATTTGTGATACCGAGCAACATTAACCCTACCAGTCTGCAAGTCTCCTTAAGATAGACGAAGAAGATATCTCGATCCGAAACGTCATCTATTCCTTTTCTCCAGAGATGTTGTCTCCCCCAAGGTAGACGTAAAATGCTGGAGTAACTCAGCGGGACAGGCAGCATCTCTGAGGAAAAGGAATGGGTGACGTTTCGGGTCGAGACTCTTCTTCAGACCCGTTGAGTTACTCCAGCATTTTGTGTCTACCTTCGGTTTAAACCAGCATTTTGTATGCAAGACCTCTTACCTATATGTATTCTATTACTAAAAGTCTCATCTTGACCACTTCCTGTCTACGTTGTAAATACATTTTAGAAAAAACACTACCCTATATCGCTAAGATTTTTTCGCCATCTTACTCATCGTCCTCCTCTCCTCCAAGTGCCCAAGGTTTTTTCCGATCGGTGAAATAATAAAAAAGTTATGAATGTTTTTTTAAATTGTGAGATCAGCAAATTGGTCTTCTCGCCTGTCAGTCACCATGAAGGTAACGTCCCTTCCGGCACCTGTGGAGAATAAAGTCTCAGAGGCGGGGCTGAGTCCGTGCGGGCAGAGAGCAAGTTGAACAGGAAGCCTCTGAGTGAAGTCGGAGTGGGACCGGGAGCTGTGCGTGAGGCCGAAAGCTGAAGGTGCGTGGTGAGCTGCGTCTGCTGTGACCCCCCCCCTGTGTTCCCGGGCTGCTGTTTTCCCCGGAGGGGGCTGCTGTGTTCGCGGGCGAGGGCTGCTTTGTTCACGTGCTGCTATGTTCGCGAGCGGGGGCTGCTGTGTTCGCGGGCTGCTGTGTTCGCGAGCGGGGGGCGGTGACCACCACGAGGAGCCAGGTGCCGATGAGTGCAGCTGGGGCTGGGAGCCACTGAGTGCAACAGGCGCCGGTCTTGGAGCCGGTGATTGAGTCCGGAGCCGCGACCTGCAGCCGGTGAGTGCGGTCAGAGCCGGAGCCGCTGAGCCCACACACCACCCTCCCACATACCCCCCCTCCCCTACCCCCACAACCCCACTCCCCTACACACCTCCCTCCCCCAGCACCCCCCTTCCCCCACCCCCCTTCCCCCACCCCCCCTCCCCACACCACCCCTCCCCCGCACAACTCCTCCCCCACGCCACTCCCTATCCCACACCACCCCCTCCCCATACCACCCCCTCCACATACCACCCCACCCCCACCCCCCACAAAGCCCCTTCCCCACACACCCACCCCCCCCTTCCCGCACACCCTCCCCTTCCCCCACACCCCCCCTTCCCCCACAGCCCCCCCCACACCCCCTCGCCAGAGTGGTGGAACATTGCTTTGGGGGAACGGGTTGCGTTGGGGGAACAGGTGAGTGGTGGAATATTGCGTTGGGGAATGGGTTGCATTGGGGCGGGGACCAGGCCTCCCGTGGGATTGGGACACAATGGGTCCCACCTAGTCTAGTACAATCTAAGAGCCAGAGATGAATTATTCTCTACTCTATAAAATAATACAATATAAGAAAATTCGAGCCTTAATAAACCAACTCACCTTCCGTTTCTGCATGTTAAAAATTGCTATACAAATATTTTCATATTTGAAGACATCCCACACCACAATCCCGGCTCACTGATAAATATATAAGTGTTATGCACCATAACTGCATGGCACCCCTCCTACATAGCTGGTCGTGTTTTTTAATACATTATCCCCTTGCCTCTTTTGTGTTCTTGCTCATAAAGTAACCATCTCTTTCCCACCATTAGTAATATCTACTGTCTGGTTTTGACTCAATGAAACCAATTGGCATATTCCCTGCCATTCAGCACGTCGACATTCCATTGTTGGAAAAATAAACTAAGTAATGTATGATGAAAGCTGTTATTCAGCGTTTGGGGGCTAGTTATGAAATCTGGCAGGAAATCTGCAAATTGTGTCAATTGCAACACGGAAATGCTTTATATTGAAAGGAAAGACATGAATCTTAATTAACTCAGTAAAACAGATAAATAAAAGATGTGGCTTAGCTGGTTGCAGAGGTCAGTGTTAAGTTACTTTGTTTTAAAGCTTCACATGAGAGGCCTAAGTCCATCATGCTATGAGAAATGGAATAGGATAAAGTATCCTCTCTCTTTTCACCCAGAGAATTGTGAATCTGTGGAATTCTCTGCCACATTAGGCAGTGGAGGCCAATTCACTGGATGTTTTCAAGAGAAAGTTAAATTTAGCTCTTAGGGCTAACGAAATCAAGGGATATGGGGAAAAAGCAGTAACGCGGTACTGATCATATTGAATGACGGTGCTGGCTCGAAGGGCCGAATAGCCTACTCCTGCACCTATTTGCTACGTTTCTATGTCTATGTTTCTATCTCCATTTTTGTCGTAAAGTGGTAAAGATAACTGGAGCACGTTGCTGAACGTTTAATGAGGAACAGGTTTTGTTTTGTTTGACATGCGAATATGATATAATGTTTGACATGCGAATATGAATGGCGGTTTTCCTACTGATAAAGTGGAAACGGTAGTAAGGATGAATGTTAGTCAGAAGGTCCGGAGCAGTTTCTACAGCGGGAACCAGGAAGATGTGTAAAACCTTCACACGTTTGCACTGAAGCCCAAAGAGGAACAGTGCAAACAAGTCGTGAGAAGGATGTGGCTACAAGCTGTAACGTGAGATACCATCATCAGAAAGGCCACTGCAGCTGACAGTATTAGAGAGGGCTGTATGAGAACTTGAAAAAAGATTACACGATCAACAAAAATGAATGGTGTGATAACAGAAAGGCTTTAGAATTATTTTTTATTAAAATCTCATAAAAAAGGAAACTGTGTTGCTAAGTATACATCCTTTTCAGTCATTCCGAACGTCATGCTCAGAATTAATGGCAGACACAGCAAGTAGTGTTGCCGCCTCAAACTGGAGCAGCCCAGGTTCAATCCTGTCTCTGGCACTGTCTGTGCGGCATTGTCAGTGTGGAATTTGCACATTCTCCCCGTACCTGTATAGGTTTCCCCAAGTAAATCTGGTTTCCTCCCACATCCCAAAGCTGTGCTGGTTGGTAGCTTAATTGATTGCTGTATATGACCCCAAGTGTAGATGGGTGTAGAGTTAATGGACATTTGAAAAGGTATATGATGCATGTGATCCCCATATTGTTGGGGGGGGGGGGGGGGTGGAGATTAGTGCAAGCATTACATTCTTAGAAAGCTGACAGTATTGTGATTTGCTATGAAGCAAATACAGCTGATAAGCGTTTGTCGGCACTAGGCCTGTACTCGCTGGAGTTTTGGAGGAAGGGGGACCTCATTGAAACTTACTGAATAGTGAAAGGCCTGGATAGAGTGGATGTGGAGTGGATGGTGGATGTTTCCACTAGTGGGAGAGTCTAGGACCCGAGACCATAACCTCAGAATAAAAAGACATAAGGAAGAAGAGGAGGAATTTCTTTACACAGAGGGTGGTGAATCTGTGGAATTCATTGCCACAGAAGGCTGTGGAGGCCAAGTCAATGGACATTTTGAAGGCAGACATTGATAGATTCTTGATTAGTATGGGTGCCAGGGGTTATGGGGAGAAGGCAGGAGAATGGGGTTGAGAGGGAAAGATAGATCAGCCATGATTGAATGGTGGAGTAGACTTGATGGGCCGAATGGCCTAATTCTGCTCCTAAACTTGTGAAAGTAAAAATGTGTTTTCTGAACATGCTTCAAGAAATGAGAGTTGGGGGGGGTGGGGGGGTATTTATTTATTTATTTTCATGGTAACTTTGTACGAGCAAATTTTTATTTCATATCCCAAACTGTTATGTAATGAATGAATGAATGAATGAATGAATGAATGGAATGAATGAATGAATGAATGAATAGGTTATTGGCCAAGTATTCACATACAAGGAATAATGACATGTGAATTTTCTGAGGGCTAATTTCTAAAAGCCCTGTCCCACGGTACGAGTTCATTCCAAGAGCTCTCCCGAGTTTTAAAAAAATCAAACTCGTGGTAAGCATGGAGAATGAACGTAGCGGGTACGTCGGAGCTCGTGACGTCTCTTAGTGGCTCGTAACGCTAACGGCAGGTACTCGGGAAGACTCGTTAATGGCAGGTAAGCACGGGAAGACTCGTGAAGATTTTTCAACATGTTGAAAAATGTCCACGAGAGCCCCGAGTATCGACGAGTGGCCATTACCGTAAATCTCCGAGTTCGAATCAGGGCAAACTCGGGAGAGCTCTTGGAATGAACTCGTACCGTGGGACAGGGCTTTGAGGGTGGAAATCGCCTGAATAAGTTGGGAACGAGATCAGTCACAGAACTGGCACAGACTAAATGGGTTAAAAAAAAAAATTCAAAATAGACTTTATTCAGGTAATAAATATATACAATACATGAACCGTGTAAAAAAAATTCATCCGACATTTTCGGAGGCTATACAAACATTCAATCCTGTTTACATACATTGCTCAAATTTCACAAATTTATCCCCCCACCCATGTCACTTGTGTGGCCCACTGGCGTGGAATTCCTTCCCTTATTTTGAGGGACGTCTCCACCACACCCTGCCCCCCATGTCCAGCAGCGGAAGGACCCAAGACTGCGGTCCTCCCCCACCAAGCCTTGGCGTTGGCTGCACCGAGCTTCATTGTGTCCCTCAGCACGTACTCCTGCAGTCTGCAGCGGGCCAGTCAGCAACATTCCCTGACGGGCATCTCGCTCCGCTGGGTGGTCAGCAACGCTCGGGCAGACCAAAGAGCGTCTTTCACCAAGTTGATGGCCTTCCAGCAGCACACGATGTCCATCTCTGAATGTCCCTGGGAACAGTCCGTAAATTACAGAGTCCTCTGTGAGGGAGCTGTTCGGAATAAATCGTGACAGGGACCCTTGCAAACTTTTCCAGACTCACTTTGCAAATCCACACTCTGCAAAGAGGTGGGTAACCATCTCCTCTCCAAATGGGTTAAATGGCCTCCTTCAACAGCGTATGGAAATTTACAATGTCATTCAACTTACAGCAGGCTTGCTATCATTTGAATATCTGGCTGCCACACTGTTCGGTGGCTAGGAGACATCAAGTTGTTTAACTTTAATAATGTGGCTCACCGGGAAGTGAAAATGTACATGAAATGCGGGATATAAAAGATTACACGATGGAAACATGAACCAGAGGAGCTGATGACAAATATACTCCCTTCACAACTCTTGTGCAAAACTATGATAATTATATAACTGAAGTCAGATGTGTTTAGTGGTATGGGATCAGATTTTAATTTGCTTTCTAAAAAAATCAAACATTTGCACATTTTCAAAGTCAATGTGAGTGCAGTGTCCACAATAAATCACACAAATTCATGGGAAAAAATGGCAAAGCATTTAAGTAAAATCATCTCAACTGTTCCTTGAGCTCATTGTGGTCTCCAAAACCAAGCCATTTACCCAGTAAACCAGTTCCTATTAACCATCTGGCTATCTGAATCTTGCAGATGTTGTGGTTTTTAAAGAGCTAATCTCACAACCTCACTGGCAGAAAAACATCTGAATTCCATCTGAATGCACACAATTGCTTGATTAATTTTGCCAAGTTACTGTAGTTAGAATACCATAATATAATTATTAACACATCATTTTCAGAGTTCGAAGGTGTGCAATAAAGTGGCTCGCAAACAAAAATTATATTGGAGTTGTAAGTATCAAGAGTCTGAAGCACAGAACATTGTAAAGGACGGCCCAATTTAGGTACAAGGACAGTCCATTCAGCCCTTCCTGTGTCTTCCATCTTTCTTCAGGTTACATTTGCAATATCATCAGGTTTCTGAAGTCACACATATCGACACGGGCATATTCACATTTCAGCACTACAGAACGATGCAGCTCATATCTGGTAGCAGTATATCAAATTATAAGAGGCAGAGAGAGTGTAGACAGTCAGAGGCTTTTCCCCAGGGTGGAATTGTTAAAAATTAGAGGGCATAACATTATGGGGAGAGGGGCAAATTTTAAGGAGATTCCAGTTTGCACAGTGACGCAGCGGTGGAGTTGCTGCCTTACAGTGCCAGAGACCAGGGTTCAATCCTCACCAAGGGTGCTGTCTGTACGTTTGTATGTTCTCTCTGTGACCACGTGGGTTTTCTCCGGGTGCTCCAGTTACCCCCCACGCTCCAAAGACTTACGAGTTTGTAGGTTAATTGGCTTCTGTAAGTTGTAAATCATTCCTAGTGTGTAGGATAGTGCTAGTGAACGGGATGATCATTGGTCAGGGCCGACTCGGTGGGCTGAAAGGCCTGTTTCCGCGCTGTATCTCGAAAGTCTAAAGATCAAAAGCATGAAGCTCATGGAGTAAACAATAAATACAACCAAGTACACAAATAATAACGACAAATGAAAGAACAGCTGAATGGTGCAAAGGTTGTAGTGCCAACTGAAGTACTACAAAATACAATACTTCAGTGTAATAATGGAACAATTACACTGGATGAGGTGGTACTTCCAGGAAAGGGTGTGAATGTGGTGATTGGTTCACGAGTCTGATAGCTGTGGGGAAGAAGCTGTCGTGAAGTCTGGATCTCTGGACTTTCAAGCTCCTACATCTTCTCTAAGAAGGTAGAGAGTGAAAGGGAATGGTCAAGGTGGCAGGCATCCTTGATGATACCACCAGCCTTCCTGATGAAAGTGACGAGCTTGTGATGGACTGGGCTACATTCATCACTCTCTGCCTGCTCAGGCAGTCAAGAGCAGAGCAGTTGCTAGGCTGAGATGTATCCCATCAAAATTCTCCTCTGCAGAAGTTCATCGGAGGCCTGGAGCGCATTCCGAAACTTCACAGTTGCCAAAGGAAGTAGATAAGTTTTCTTGATCAACTAATTAGTGTGAAGGAACCAGGTTGGATTATTGGCGATACGGATGTCAAGAAACTGAAGCTGTCAACCATCTCTACAGCAGCGTCAACAATGAGGACAGGAGTCTGTTTACCACCACCACTATTTCCCACCCCTTCTACCTTAGATCAACAACCAACTCTTTTGTCTTTTTGACATTAAGGGCCAGGCTGTTGTCCTGATACAAAGATTCTTGATCTCTTTCCTATACTCCATCTCCTTGTTGCTGTTAATGTGGCCCACTTTGGTGAACTTAACGTTCAAGTGGAAGTTGTATCTGCCCGCATAGTGATGGGTGTACAGGGAATAGAGCAAGGTACTGAGAACACAGCCCTGAGGAGCTCCAGTGTTGTGGGCCAGGGTGGGAGAAATGGTACGACCAATTCTAACTGACTGAGGTCTACCAGTTAGGAAGTTCAGGAGTCAGCTGCAGTTGGAGGCTCCAGGACCAAGGACCAGAAGTTTAGTGATAAGCTTATTTGGCATTATGGTGTTGAAAGCAGAGCTGGAGTTAATGAATCGCATTCTGACACAAGTGTTCTTATTATCAAGCTGATCCAGAGCTGAATGTAGTGCAAGAGAGATGTCATCCTCCATAGATTTATTTTTCTTGTACGCAAATTGCAAGGAGTATAGATTGTCCAGAAGACTGATGCCTGCCACAGTCATTTGGCATCCACTTGGTTCAACTGAGCCTTTAGCTTGTTTTTGGATTCTTTCTAGATATCCTTCATAGCCTTGTGGAGATCATACTTGGCTTTCTTGCCTAATTATTCTCTCTCACTCCCAATCTGACCTTCTCCACCTGGACCTGCTCCAGGTTCAGATGTAAGATCAAGCAACAACAACCCGCTTAAACGCCTTCTGAAAATGTTTCATTCCAATTCACACCTCCTTTAGATTCCATCAACCTTTGTGATGCATTCTATTGACTTGAAATATTAACTCCTTGTGGCTCTCCCTACAGATAATGCCTGATCAACATTCCTAGCAGTTTCACTGCCTATTTTTGACTTTTTTAAAGATTATAAACCAGAATTTCTGGATTAAATCAAGTGCTGCAGATCTATTTTAAGACTTTTCTTAGAAAATTTCAGAAAATAACGTACTAAATAAAATCAGGCTTAAAATAAAACAAGTGGAACCCGTTCGTTAAGATTGAGCTGCTAAAAATAAATTGAAAGGTTTATTTTTAAACTAAGATTGTTTGAATTATCCAATTCCCTTGACCCAAATAAAAATAATCCCATAAACCAAATAAAATTAATTGCTAAATTATTAATGAACTACTAAAAAGCTAGAGATAAAGTTACTGAACAAAGAAGTTTAGGAAATAATTAATAAAACAAATACAGTGCCCTCCACAATGTTTGGGACAAAGACCCATCATTTATTTATTTGCCTCTGTACACCACAATTTGAGATTTGTAATAGAAAGAAAAATCACACGTAGTTAAAGTGCACATTGTCAGATTTTTAAAAAGGCCATTTCATACATTTTGGTTTCACCATGTAGAAATTACAGCTGTGTTTATACATAGTCCCCCATTTCAGGGCACCATAATGTTTGGGACACATTGCTTCACAGGTGTTTGTAATTGCTCAGGTGTGTTTAATTGCCTCCTTAATGCAGGTATGAGAGCTCTCAGCACCTAGTCTTTCCTCCAGTCTTTCCATCACCTTTGGAAACTTTTATTGCTGTTTATCAACATGAGGACCAAAGTTGTGCCAATGAAAGTCAAAGAAGCCATTATGAGACTGAGAAACAAGAATAAAACTGTTAGAGACATCAGCCAAACATTAGGCTTACCAAAATTAACTGTTTGGAACATCATTAAGAAGAAAGAGAGCACTGGTGAGCTTACTAATCGCAAGGGTCTGGCAGGCCAAAAGAGCAACCACAGTTCTGGAAAAAGGTCTTGTGGACAGATGAGACGAAGATTAACTTATATCAGAGTGATGGCAAGAGCAAAGTATTGAGGATAGAAGGAACTGCCCAAGATCCAAAGCATACTACCACGTATGTGAGACACGGTGGTGGGGGTGTTATGGCATGGGCATGTATGGCTGCTTAAGATACTGGCTCACTTATCTTCATTCATGATACAACTTCTGATGGTAGTAGCATAATGAATTCTGATGTGTATAGACACATCCCATCTGCTCACGTTCAAACAAATGCCTCAAAACTCATTGGCCGGTGATTCATTCTACAGCAAGACAAAGATTCCAAACATACTGCTAAAGCAACAAAGTTTTTCAAAGTTAAAAAATGGTCAATCACCCAATCTGAACCCGATTGAGCATGCCTTTTATATGCTGAAGAGTAAACTGAAGGGGACTAGCCCCCAAGACAAGCATAAGCTAAAGATGGCTGCAATACAGGCCTGGCAGAACATCACCAGAGAAGACACCCAGCCACTAGTGTTGTCCACGAATCGCAGACTTCAAGCAGTCATTGCTTGCAAAGGAAATGCTGTAATTTCTACATTGTGAAACCAAAATATATAAAAATGGTCTTTATTAAAATTTGACAATGTGCATTGTCACATGTGATTTTTTCTATTACAAATCTCAAATTGTGGAGTACAGAGGCAAATAAATAAATGATGGGTCTTTGTCCCAAGCATTATGGAGAGCATTGTAAGTCCCTGCTGTCAAAAACCTCTTAAGAACGCCAACAGGAGAGAAACAAACATTCCTACATTATACCACTTAGGTAGAGATAATTGCCTGATCAGTTTGGATTAGGATTCAGAATGTTGATAAAACCAGAAGGAGACTCTTTGGCCCATCAAGTCTGAGCCAGCTCGGTACAAGTGCAATCCAGCCACTGCATCCCACTACTTTCTTCACAGAGCTCTGCAAGTTTTTCCTCTTTCTTATCCAATTCCCATATTCTGCAAGGTCACAACTGGTGACAGTGGGAGTGCTGCTCTGTGCACCTGTGACCTGAAGGAGTGATGCAACCGCTCACAAAATGCTCTTGCCCAAATCCATAAGGTTTGGTTTGCCAAGTCAATAATCAGTGGTGCAGCTTGTAGAGCTGTTGCCTCTTAGCGCTAGAGACCCAGGTTCAATCCTGACCTCAGATGTTGTCCGTGTGGAGTTTCCTCCCACATCCCAAAGACATGTAGGTTAATTGGTCTCTGTAAATTGTCCCTGGTGTGCAGGGAGTGGATGAGAAATTGGGATCACATCGAACTGATCTGAATTGATGATCGAAGGCCGGTGTGGACTCGGTGGGCCCCATGGGGCTGTTTCCATGTTATATCTCTAAACTAAACTAAAAAATGACTCATTGAAATAAAGCATTTTATTTGTAACAGCTGGAGGCCTTCTGTTAACCTGCAAACATTTCTTATCATGTATGTTCTATTTTTTGCAGGAACTCAGCAGCTAAAAATGATATTATTGACCACAATAGATAACTTCATTATCAGGGCAAATTTGATTGTATTTTAATTTATTTTGTACCCAAGATGAAACACAAGACATGATGTCTCACAACCTATGGAATTAGAACTTCATCCCTTAAATGTACCATCATCAAGGAGTACTATGATTTATTCTGCTCTACAATTTCAACACTCCTATTTCAAATCTAACCTATAAAACTAACTTTTCCAATAAACCTAATTTCATTCCATGAGGAAACCAGCAATAAACCAGTAACCTGCTTATAAAATAAGTAACTTTTTAAAAAAATGATCATTGAACATTCGGGTTATTTGAAATATTAAGGGATTGAGATGAATAGATTGTTAGGCACGCATTTGGACCAAACACATCTAAATGGAAATGAAGGGCAGAATTGGAAATGAAGGGCAGAATGGGCAGCACGGTGGCGCAGCGGAAGAGTTGCTGCCTTTCAGCACTTGTAGCACCCGGAGACCCGGGTTCGATCGAGACTACGGGTGCTGCCTGTACGGAGTTTGTACGTTCTCCCCGTGACCTGCGTGAGTTTCCTCCCACACTCCAAAGATGTATAGGTATGTAGGTAAATTGGCTTGAAATAAGCGTAAACTGGCCCGAGTGTGTGTAGGATTGTATTAATGTGCAGGGATCGCTGGTCGGTGCAGACTCGGTGGGCCAAAGGGCCTGTTTTCGTGCTGTATCTCTAAACTAAACTAAAGGGCAGAATGCTGGAATAACTCAGCTGCTCCAAGCAGCGCCCTGTGTACGGTTATTTTATTCTAGATTCCAGCATCTGGAGTCACTTTTGTCTTCCAATGGAGACAATTTTCTGATTGGACAGAATGGAACAGATAGAATAGACACAAAGGGCCGAGTAGTTACTGCAGTTCCCATAACACCATGAGATGGAGACAATGGACAGTGTGGTTGACTGAATGGATTGAACAATTCCATTGATAAGAACTGCATTCGTACCAACACAATACACCATTTTAGAAATGATATTAGGCTATGGCAGAACAGTGTCCACTACTGAATTAAAAGTGAAGGCTGCCAGTAATTCATGTCGATTTAATTCCATTGGAATGATGCAATTATCTTCCCGTCTATCTGGTAATATTCTCCTTCAGAGTATAGTTACTTAAAAAATCCCCAAATGACTGAAGCATGAGCGTACAAACCGACATCATAACATTGCCAGTAAATCATTAAATATTAACATGACCTTTTCCAGATGCCTGATGCGTGCTTGAATAATTTTAAAAATCCATTAAAAATAATGTAAAGATTAATAAAATATATTTCTATGAAATATGTGGACCTGCAATCTTCTTTAAAAAACCTCTACTTTTGATTCTTTAATGATTAGGCCACAGAAAAAAAAGAAATGGCCCATTTGAAAAATATGAAAGGCACAGGACAAAATAAAAATCACCAGCTCTTGTAAGGGCACCATAAACGTGGAGTGGGTGGTGGGACAACCAACACCATAGCAAGGTTCTTCATAAGTTCATAGGAACAGAAGTAGGCCATTCAGCTCATCATGTCTGCTCCACTATTCCATCATGGGTGATATATTGTTCAGGAATCTCTCAGTATCGGCATGTCCAATGCATGGAGAACAGAGTATGAGACAGACCATACTGTGAACACACAGTTGCACTGTGCAACTGGATTTCTGAAGATATTATTTTATGTAGGTTACACAACAATGTCACAGTATGTCAATGGTCCCATTTTTTTGTTTAACATAATCATTTTAAACAATGTAAATCCAATTATAAAATTTAAATCACAGTAGGCTAATAGACCTTCATTTTTTAAAGATTTTCATCCTATTGAAACAATGCCCCCAAACGTAACTTAAAAAAATATATTTCAATAATACACGCATGTGGTATGTACACCACTGACAAGGCCAGCTTCTATTGCCCATTGCTAACTGCGCTTCAAGTGGTGGTGAGACCTGGTATTAATTTGCTTCTACTACTTTATATTCTCCGTTTAAATGTGTTATGTGATAAATAGTTAAGGCGGCAAATTGCATTTTGGTCTTCGTTGCAAAGTAATTGGAGTTCAAAAATTGTGAGGTTTCGATGCAGGTTTACAGAATGTCAGTGAGGCCTCACCTGGAATAATGCAAAAATAAGATGCAGTCAACAAGAGATTCACAAGGTTAATTCCATTGGTGACGGGGTTGTCCTACCAAGAAAGACTAAATATCTTGGGCCTCTAGTCCATGGAGTTCAGCAGAATGAGTGGCCTTATTCAAACATACCACATACTATCGCGCAGTCTCGAACAAGGGGACATAACTGCAAGGGGCCGAGATCATTTAAACCTGAGCTATGTAGAAGTATCTTCTTACACAGAGGGTAGTGGTTCTCTGGAATTCTCCATCCTGGCATATGATGGAAGCTGGATCAATAGAAGTATTTAGGATACTTGTATATATATATATAATAGGTTGAAGAATAGAGGGGTATGGAGAAACAGCAAGGAAGAAGAGTTGAGCCCAGCATAAATTAGCCATGATTTTATGGAATAGAATGGAATACTTTATTGTCACATGTGATTAGGCACAGTGAGATTCTTTGCTGCATACTCAATGTATACAAATAGCAGCCACCTACGGCGCTGACAAAGTTACAAAAGCACGCCGGCTCCTCCTTTTGTTCCTCTCCCCCCCTACACCTCCCTCAAGGCAGTCCCCCCCACGCCAGGTCCTCCATTGTTCTTCCCCTCCCAGCGGTCTGCCACGCTCTCATCGACAGTTGACCGCTGGTCTACCCACGAGGCATCGCCACCGCCGCGAGGCTTCACCACCGCCGAGACCCCATTGTCATGAGGCTTCACCACCGCCGAGGCCCCATCGTCGTGAGGCTTCACCACCGCCGAGGCCCCATCGTTGTGAGGCTTCACCACCGCAGAGGCCTCACCACTGTCGACGCCCCACTTCACGCCTCCATGGTGCCGACCCGGGCCCCAGGCGTGGGTTCTGGCGGCTGCTCCGCCGACCCACGAGGCCCCGGTCGTGCCCCGACCAGGGTTTCTACGTGGCGATCCGGAAGGCATGGAGACCGCGGCGCCTCGATAAAGGCCTCCGGCCGCGTTCCCAGTCCCCAGCTGCGGCCCATCGGGAAGCCTTCTGGACAAAATCTTATTGAATGGTGGGACAGGTTTGAAGGACCTGATAGCCTACTCCTATTTTATTGCATTCTTGTCCAGAAGTCACTGAATGCTAACAGACAAATGATATGTTTGTTTTCTTGAGGAGGAAGGATTTACTACAATCATATAGATATGGATCCTTGTTGGAATCATATGAGTTTTATTCTCCTAACCTAAAAAAAAGGAAGTACCTGCATCAATCCATCAATCCTGCTTCCATGGGCAGTGAGGGTGAGTCACCAAATTGGTTCCCGAGATGACAGATTTCTTTCAGGTGGAGTGCTATGGCAGCTCAGTTAATGGTTACATTCAATACTAGGATCAATTGATTCGTGGATTATAATGGAATTGAGGGAAATGGCAATGGTGTTTGAGTTGGAAGGTCAGCCATGATCTTGTTGAACTGTGGGGCTGGTTTTAGTCTATCCTGCTCCATATTTTGTGTTCTTAGGTGAACCATGAGCTAGCTACTCACTATTTGTCAGCCTCAAATAGCCTAACACACATGACATTTAACTGCTTTCAATCTGTTTTGCAGAGTGCAAGCTGGGCATCTCAAAATGCAAGAAACAGGAACTGCAGATGCTGGTTCACTAAAAACACACAAAGTGCTGGAGTAATTCAGTGGGTCGGTAGATTACTGGAGAACATGGATAAATGATTGGACTTTACTGGACTTTCTCCTGCACTAAACGTTATTCCCTTTATCCTGTATCTGTACACTGCGGACAGCTTGATTAGAGTCCCATACAGTCTTGCCATTGACTGGATAGCACGCAACAACAAAAACCTTCACTGTACCTCAGTACACGTTGCAATAAATTAAACTAAACCAGATGTCGTTTTGGGTCGGGACCGTTCTTCAGGTTAATCAGTCTGATGAAGGGCCCCGACCCGAAACGTCACCAATCCACAATCCAGAGATGCTGCCTGACCCACTGAGCTACTCCAGCACTTTATGTCTTTTTAATCTCAAAACGTAATATGATCTACTCAATTCTGGTTTGCTTCCTGCTCTGAACAAAATCCCAGTATTCTTCCCGGATCACCGTGTGATGAAGGCCAATCACCAGGGAGGCTGAGCACTCAATACCAAAACTCATCTTGGCAGCCAAGTGAAACACAAACTAGCGAAACATAAACTTCTCCCAAGAAGTGGGAGTCGTGCCACAAGTTGACACAACGGATGTATAACTGTGCCGAGGGGCTGAAACTGACATAAAGGAACTGAATATAAAATGGAATTGGACGCACCGACAGAAGGTGAATCTCTTGCAAATGGAAATATGAAGTGTCACACTTCAAAAATGCATGACATGTGGATTTCTTCAAGAAAAACAAAGACAAACTGCAGAGGTATATTTTTGAGAGGCATGGAATGTTGTTGCAGCTGGTAAAACATGTTGGAAAAGAAAAAATGCTTCTGTCCTATTGAACAGGTCAGACGTAGTTTCTGTAATTGAGCCCTGTAGTCTGGGCGGTAGAAATGGAGATATAGAAGAAGGAAACACATTGATTGCTCTCTAAGAGATGAGGCCACAAACACTTACAGTGCCCTCCATAATGTTTGGGGCAAAGACCCATCATTTATTTATTTGCTTCTGTACTCCACAATTTGAGATTTGTAATAGAAAAAATCACATGTGCTTAAAGTGCACATTGTCAGATTTTAATAAAGGCCATTTTTATACATTTTGTTTTCACCATGTAGAAATTACAGCAGTGTTTATACATGGTCCCTCCATTTCAGGGCACCATAATGTATGGGACACAGCAATGTCATGTAAATGAAAGTAGTCATGTTTAGTATTTTGTTGCATATACTTTGTATGCAATGATTGCTTGAAGTCTGCGATTCACGGACATCACCAGTTGCTGGGTGACTTCTCTGGTGATGATCTGTATTGCAGCCATCTTTAGCTTATGCTTGTTTTGGGGGCTCGTCCCCTTCAGTTTTCTCTTCAGCATATAAAAGGCATGCTCAATTGGGTTCAGATCGGGTGACTGACTTGGCCACACAAGAATTGACCATTTTTTAGCTTTGAAAAACTCCTTTGTTGCTTTAGCAGTATGTTTGGGATCACTGTCTTGCTGTAGAATGAACCGCCTGCCAATGTGTTTTGAGGCATTTGTTTGAACTTGAGCAGATAGGATGTGTCTGTACACTTCAGAATTCATTTTGCTACTACCATCAGCAGTTGTATCATCAATGAAGATAAGTGAACTGGTACCTTCAGCAGTCATACATGCCCAGGACATAACACCCCCACCACCATGTTTCACAGATGAGGTGTTATGCTTTGGATCTTGGGCAGTTCCTTCTCTCCTCCATACTTTGGTCTTGCCATCACTCTGATATAAGTTAATCTTCGTCTCATCTGTCCAAAAGACCTTTTTCCAGATCTGTGGTTGCTCTTTTCTGTGGTTGCTCTTTTAAGTACTTCTTCGCAAACTGTTACCTGGCCATCCTATTTTTGCAGTTAACCAGTGGTTTGCATCTTGCAATGTAGCCTCTGTATTTCTGTTCATGAGGTCTTCTTCAGACAGTGGTCATTGACAAATCCACACCTGAAGAGTGTTTCTGATCTGTCGGACAGATGTTTGGGGAGTTTTCTTTATTATAGAGAGAATTCTTCTGTCATCAGCTGTGGAGGTCTTCCTTGGCCTGCCAGTCCTTTTGTGATTAGTAAGCTCACCAGTGCTCTCTTTCTTCTTAATGATGTTCCAAATAGTTGATTTTGGTAAGCCTAAGGTTTGCATGATGTCTCTAACAGTTTTATTCTTGTTTCTCAGTCTCATAATGGCTTCTTTGACTTTCATTGGCACAACTTTGGTCCTCATGTTGATAAACAGCAATAAAAGTTTCCAAAGGTGATGGAAAGACTGGAGGAAAGACTAGGTGCTGAGAGCTCTCTTATACCTGCATTAAGGAGGCAATTAACACACCTGAGCAATTACAAACATCTGTGAAGCCATGTGTCCCAAACATTATGGTGCCCTGAAATGGGGGACTATGTATGTATAAACACAGCTGTAATTTCTACATAGTGAAACCAAAATGTATAAAAATGGCCTTTAATAAAATCTGACAATGTGCACTTTAACCACATGTGATTTTTTTCTTTTACATATCTCAAATTGTGGAGTACAGAGGCAAATAAATAAATGATGGCTCTTTGTCCCAAACATTATGCTCTGTGGGAATAGGCAATAGTTTAAGATAAATAGTTTAATATTGAATTAAAAAGACCTTTTTAATAAAAAGGGAAACTGATTGAATGGTTGGATCAAAGGCATATCTTGCTAACGTGACTCGAATCAGTCTTATCTCTAAGTTGGTCAAAAATAAAAAATGTTTGCAGATTAAAAAACCTGTTTTATGACTTATGACTGGTAGAAACTATTGTCCCGACACTGTATAAACAAACATTTTCATAATTATTCCAGAAATTTTCTGGTGCCTGTGAAGGGCTGAATGGCCTACTCCTGCACCTATTGTCTATTACCACTGTTTGGTGAAAGTGCCATAAAGTTATAGAGTCATACAGCACAGAAACAGGCCCTTCTGCTCAACTTGTCCACACCGACCAAGATGCCCCATTTACGCCAGTCCCACTTGCCTGCCTTTGGCCCATATCCCTCTAAATTTTCCTATTCATGTACCTGTCCAAATGCCTTTCAAATATTGTTATATTTGGGTGGCGTCATGTTAGACTAACAGACGTGCACCCAGCTCCTCTCCCGAAAAACTTCACGATTTATCGTGTAAAACGGGTCCGAAAATCGGGATTGTTTTTAAAAACCTTACCGGAGCTTCTGGTTACCGCGCTGATGACGTCATCGTTAAACGCGATGTTTTAAACGGTGGTTTGAAGCCCTTTAAATGAGTAAATTGACTCCAGCTGTGAGCCCTCAGAGAGCTGTGAATAAACTGTCGAAACAGTTCGAAACTGAAGTTACCTCTGAAGTCTCTGAAGTTGGCTGCAGAAATGGATACAAGATTAAGAAAGACTTTGATGACTTGAAAAAATCAATGAAAAATTTGAAAGATGAGATCTCGGATAATAGGGTGGAAGATAAGAAGGAAATGAAGGAAAATTCGGCAAAAATGATGGAAGGAATGCAGAAGATGATGAAGGATTTAAATGCTGGTAACCAGAAGAATATGACGGATTTACTGGACACTATGAATAAACGAATTGATGAGGTGAAAGATGGACTATCAGAGAAAATGGATAAGATGGATGTAATTACTACGGATAAGTTCACGGCTGTACTTGAAACAGTAGCTGCAAGTATGCAGACAATTACGGAATTGGAGAAAAATACGGCACGACTGGTTGAAGACATGGCGAAATTGAGGCAAGAACATGAGCAAATGAGGCGAGAAAACGAACAAGCATCACTACAAATGGGGACTCAATTAGAGAAAGTCTCATTCAAATGCCTGGACCTGGAAGCTCGTTCTAGACGCCAGAATCTGAGGATTCTTGGTGTTTCAGAGGGGGCAGAAGGGGAACAGGTACGTGAATTTGCCATGGGCTTGTTGAAACAACTGTTGAATCTTCCCAAGGAACCGAAAATCGAAGTGGCTCATCGTGTCCCAAGATTTGGAAAAAGATTTGATGCGGGAAAAGCTTATCCACGACATATTATAGTGAAATTTCGAGACACTGCAGAACTGGAATATGTTATGACCAAAATCAAATATGGTGTACAATTACGGCTGGACAAAGACACTATTAAGATATTCAGGGACTACCCACATGAAATTGTGCAAAAAGAAACAAATTTGATAAGGTTAAAGATCTTTTAAGAGGGAGAGAAGGGGTCAGATTCGGGGTTTTTTATCCCGCTAAAATGCGTATTTCTTTTAATGGTCTTGAAAAGTCATTTGTTAAGCCTGAAGACGCTTTCAAATATGCCCAAACGATTGTTGAAAGACAGAAATAAAAGGGAGCTTTGGCAGATCCGAATAATTCTCAGCTATGTTTTGTCTGGGGATAGTTACACTGTTATCTCCGGAATGTTGAAGCAAGGGCATTTTCTGTTCAAAACGTGTAAACAACTTTATAACGGGATATGAATTAGAAAATAATTGCTTATTGATTAAAATGTTATAACCAATTGTAAGAACTTATCCTATTAACAACTTTAAAAGTTATGCAGGTTAGATTAGAATACTAACAAAAAAAACAAAAAAATAATGAACTAACATACTAATATGAATTTTTAATAAATTGTAACCTTGTCTATAAGCGGGAGGAGGGGATGAGAAACGAGCTCCTGGCTTATGTCCAGGAGCACGTCTCGTTAACCCCTTCAACCAACAGCTGATTCTTATTGAAATCAAAAATATTGGTTTAATAATTAAACTCTGATATATATATATGTTATAAGGAAATATCAGGGTAAAATTGTATTATATATATGAATGTGAGGCCTCGTTTTAATATTTTAATATGTTATGATTAACTAAGAGAGCGGAGCGAGTTGAGCAACAACGCAATGGAAGTCAAAATAAGGTTTTTTCCCACCTACAGGTGGGTCACTTGCTACAGTGCCGACTATAGACACTGTAGCCTCACTTTTTTAGTTTTTTTTTTATTACATAAAATCACTTGTTTGTGTTTTGTGTTTAGTGATAAGAATAATATGGACATACCAACAAAAGTTAATAATTCAAAAACTCCCCCAATACCTAAAGACCTGGGATATGGACGCACCACAAGATTCAAAGGTACTATAATTATTCAAAATGCATGACACCACACAAAAGAACCTAGGAGGAGTCTCATTTTGTAGTTGGAATATAAGAGGTATTAATGAACCTATCAAAAGGGGTAAGATATTAGCTCAGCTAAAAATGTATAATTCTGACATTACCTTCCTACAAGAAACACACCTAAAACCTCAGGACCAAGTTAGGCTGAGGGCGAAATGGATAGGTCAAACATACCACTCTTCATTCACTTCAAAATCTAGAGGCACGTCAATTATCATAAGAAAAGGTATACCATTTAAAGCAAAGAATATTATAACAGATATAGAAGGGAGATACCTAATAGTTAATGGAGAAATCCATGACACTCCACTTACTTTGGTAAATATATATGCCCCTAACTTTGATAACCCCCACTTTTTCAATAAAATCTTCAATATAATTGCAGAGTCAAACTATCAAAATGTTATAATAGGCGGAGACTTTAACTGTGTTTTAGACCCGTACTTAGATAAATCAAGTCAAAAACAGAGAGGGAATATGAAATCGAAAACTGGGGAACTCCTCAATACCTACATAAACAACACTAATATAGCAGATGTTTGGAGAATTGTGAATCCAACTGGCAGGGAATATTCGTTTTACTCAATGGTACATAAGACATACTCACGTATAGACTACTTTCTGCTGGATACAAAATTAATCCCCCAAACATCTAATGCAATATATCATACAAATTCAATTTCAGACCATTCTCCACTAACTTTCTTTTTAAAACTGGAAGGATTGTCTAAGAATAATTCATTCTGGAGATTTAACTCTCAAATTTTAAAAGATCCACAAGCGAGTATATATTTAAAAGAACAAATGGAGGTCTTTTTTCAAACAAATGATACTTCAGATATATCGCCTACTTTACTTTGGGAATCTTTTAAAGCATACATTAGGGGTATTATAATTTCATATCAAGCTTTTCAAAATAAAAAGAATAAGAATGAACAAAGACAGTTAGAAGAACTTATTAGACAAATGGATATAGATAATGCTAAAGATCCATCAATAGATAAACATAATAAAATAATAATTTTAAAATTTAAATTAAATAAATTATTATCTGCCAAACTTATAAGACTTTTTCAAATTACAAAACAAGAGCACTTTGAATTTGGGGATAAACCGCATAAACTTTTGGCTCGCCAGCTAAAAAAACGAGAAAAGGAACATACTATACCAAAGATCAAATCAGATAAAGGGGAATTATTAACAACACCGAAGGATATTAATAAAAGATTTGCGCAATTTTACGAGAATTTGTATACATCTAAAACGATAATTGATTCCAATAATATCACAAAGTTCTTGGATACCTGTAATCTTCCAAAGTTAGAGCTGAAGGAACAAGAGGAACTGGGTGCACAAATCTCAATTAAGGAATTAGAAGATACAATAAACTCACTAAAAAATGGAAAAACACCAGGCCCTGATGGATTTACTAATGAATTTTATAAAAACTTTTATGATAAAATAATACCAAGATTACAAAAAATGTACCAATACGCTTTTAAAAAACGAATACTACCTGATACATTAGCGGAATCAACGATTACATTAATACCTAAGAAAAATAAGGATTTAGAAGAACCTGGCTCATATAGAGCTATAGCATTGTTAAACACAGATCAAAAAATATTAGCGAAAACATTAGCCAGAAGATTAAGTAAATACATTAGTAAATTAATAAACCCAGATCAGACAGGGTTTATCCCTAAGAGATACTCTTCTAATAATATGAGACGTCTACTCAACATAATGCACTCACACAAATCTGAAGATCAAGAATTATCAATTATTTCGCTGGATGCTGAAAAAGCATTTGATCAAGTAGAATGGAATTATATGGATAAAGTATTACAAAAATTTCAACTGGGAGAGAATTTTATTTTATGGATTAAGTTACTATATAACAAACCTACAGCTAGAATACTTACTAATAACATATTATCCTCGAAATTTCAACTATCAAGGGGAAATAGACAAGGATGCTCATTATCACCACAGCTGTTTGCTCTCATTATTGAACCGCTAGCAGAAAAAATTAGAATACACCCTGATATTCATGGATATAATACTAAAGACTCATATAATAAAATATCTTTATACGCGGATGATATATTATTGTATATTACAAAACCTCAAATCACTATACCAAATATATTAAATTTAATTGAAGACTTCGGATCTTTTTCTGGATATAGAATAAATTGGAATAAAAGTGAAATTATGTCAATAAAACCGAAAGATTCAACACATCTTTTAAAATTCCCTTTTAAAATAGCTACAGAAAAATTTAAATATTTGGGAATCGAAATTACCAGAGCATATCAAGGTATGCTCAGGGCAAATTTTGACCCCCTACTTAATAAACTGAATACATTAATTAAATTCTGGAAAACGCTTCCGATGTCTTTAATAGGCCGAATAAACGCAATAAAAATGATCTTTTTACCACAAATTTTATACCTATTTCAATCAATTCCTATATACTTACCTAAGAAGTTTAAAAAAAAACTCGACTCAGATATCACTAATTTTATATGGGACTATAAATCACATAGAATACAAAAAACCCATCTGAATAAATCTAAAGTATTGGGGGGTCTAGCACTACCCAATTTTATGTATTATTATTGGTCAGTAAATATTAAAAACATGATTCAACTGATGGATAACTCCGCCCAGCAAGTAGACTGGATTGTAATGGAGAAAGAGGATTGCTCCTCTAGAAACATTGGAGCGATCCTCCTCTCTCCAATGAAATTGAATAACATAAACTATAATAAGAACCCAATTATTCATAGTACAATCCGTATTTGGAAACAAATAAAACAAAATTTAAAATTAAGAAACTTATCACTTTTATTACCTATAGTCAATAACCCTTCGTTTAGTCCTTCTATTATAGATAAAGCTTATACACAATGGGATAGACTAGGAATTAAAACGCTTGGTGACTTGTATGAAACTGGAAAATTACTTTCATTTCAACAATTACAAATAAAATATAAACTCGGAAATAATCAATATTTTAAATACTTTCAAATATGCGACTATTTGAAAAAATATATAAAAGATCATCATAATAACCCAGCAGATGTACTGGACGAGGCAATGCAGATAAAAGCGGAATCAGCAAACTTAATATCATATTTGTACAATATTATCTTAAATGTACAAATACCATCTACGGAGGGTATCAGAAGAGACTGGGAACAAGAGTTAGCTATTAAAATTTCAAAGGAAAGTTGGAATGAATACTTATTAAAAGTACATAAATGCTCGATTAATGTAAGACACACTTTAATACAATTTAAAATTTTACATAGATTATATTATTCGAAAACTAAAATTCATAAAATTTTCCCAAACGTATCATCTATTTGTGATAAATGTCAATCCCAAGAAGCAACTATAGCGCACTCATTTGTCTTCTGTACAAAAATTCAAAAATTTTGGAATGAAATTTTTGAAATCTTTACAAAGTTATTTAAAACAAGACTGATACCCAAAGCAGAATGGATTATCTTCGGAATAACGGAAGATGATCCAGAACTAAATGTGTTTCAAAAGAAATTAATGGATTATGGGTTAATAACTGGAAAAAAGCTAATTCTAAAATTTTGGAAGAAGGCTCCAATACCAACTATAAATATGTGGATTTCAAATATGTTTGAAACACTACACCTTGAAGAGATAAGACTCCTCCTAGCAGGTAAACCAGATCACTTCCACCTGACGTGGTCTGCATTTATAGAATTATTACAAACATAGGGTGCAAAAGTACTTTAAAAAAATAAAAAATTGAGGTCGGGTAAGGGGGGATGATAGTTGAAGAGCTGGTATGTCCTATTTACGTGATGCTCAAAAAAAAAACATTTGTTTTTCTTTTTTTCTCTCTCTCTTTTCTTTTCTTAGGGCCTATTTCTTAACTCTTTTTCTTTTTGTTTTTAATTTCGCTCTCATAGGGTCTTCGTCCTTTTTTGTTGTTACATTTTCTACACTTTTCTACACTTGCACTTTTTCCTTCACTTTCTTCTCTCTTTCAATCTTTTCTTTCTTTAGTGTAAAAAAATAAATAAAGGGAGTACATTAATTGTAAGAAGATATAAATGACGAGTATTAATGTATGTGGCTGTGATGTAATGTACTTCTAATAAATAAAAATTAAAAAAAAAAAAAAAAAAAAAAAAATATTGTTATAGTTGTCTTTTGGCAAATGTTGTTCATTGTCGAAGAACATGTTGACATTGATCCTGACAGCAGTTTGAGCCAATGTCCAGGCATAGGTCTTATGTAATTATGGTGAAAGAATGATGTTTAACTCACCCCTGAACTCTGATTTCTGAACCATCCATTATTGAAGCAGCAGCCAAGAAGCCACACCAATGGCTCTACCTCCTGAGGAAATGGAGGAAATTTGGCTTGTCTTCAATAACTCTTATAAACTACTACAGAAGCATCATAGAAAGCATATGTCAGGTTGCATCACAGCTTGGTTTGGGAACAGCTCGGCAAGAAATTGCAGAGAGTTGCAGATGTATCGTACAGACTTCCCACCACTTCACGCCACATCATAAAAGCAGCCAATATAATCATAGACTTGTCCCATCCTGGTCATTCTTTCTCTTCCACCAGAAGGTACATAAGCTTGAAATCACGCACCATCAGACTCAGGAACAGTCTCTGTTATCTGGTTTTTGAAGGGTTCTTCCGAAGCTAGAATACTGTCCGATTCACCTCTACCCCTTTGAGGACATTGGACTTTGTCTATGGAACTGGGGCACTACAATGCTGAGAACTATATTCTGCACTCTGATTCTTCCCCTATGCTCTACCTTTTACACTTGAATTTGACTTGATTGTATTTATGTATGGTATATATAATCTGTTTGGATCGCATGCAAAACAAAGCTTTTCACTGTACCCCAGTACATGTGACAATATTAAAGTTAGACCTGATTCTGTTGACTTCCTTCCACAAGCATGAACAAGGCAGCATGAGTTTCCAACTCACTATTACATGGTGCAGACATAGATTTAACTCCCACAATATCAACGTTCAAAATCTACAGCGTAGAAGATGTAAAGTGCATTTTGCAAGTCTAGAAAGGAAGCACCCATTCTGTACCGGGCCAACGGTCTGCTGCAGCAGTGATACTACTTATCGCTGAAACATTAAACCAAGGCTCCCCATACTCTCCATATAAAAGACACCATTTCAAATCAAAGTTGGGTAGTCATTCAACATTTACCTCCCAATCAATATAACTGAATCTGATCATTGTGCATTTCATATGTCTGGAAGAGTTTTGCTGTTGCACTCCCTGCATTGCCACAGTGACTGTAGTTAATTGGATGTAATGTGTTTTGCCGTGCCCTTCAGTCATGAGATGTGCAATATAAACAGAAGTCTTTCCTTTACAAGCAAATTGTACAGAAGAGGCCGTTTGAAGCTCAGTTGCAAACAGTGCTGCAAAATCAAAGGGATCCAGGTTTGAACTGCTGGACAACAAATTTAGGACCAATGCCAAAATGTTCTTCTACAATGGACAATATTTGGCAATGGATATGTTCAGAAAATATTGATGGGAAAAAACCTGGAACAATTATGATAAACAGCTTGCTATTATAATGTCAAGGCTGTAGTTTCTTTCAGAATGGATGAAGTAAGATGCTGCATCCGCATCCATACATGCATTGCAGTGTACATTGTAAATAGATGGCACAAAGTGGTTTAATTAAGGATTATTATGTTAAATCTATTGTACACATGATTAAAGTATCCTGTACATTAATTAAAATATTTTCATTCACAGAATATTGTTCAACAATGTACATTCCATTGCCCGTGGCGTACAGATATAATAGATAAAAATTTGATTAGAGCTTTTCAAAAAAGATAGATCTTGGCCTATTCGTTACAACCAATTGAATATAGATTTCAAAATGTGAACATGTTAAGTTAAATTAAGCTGCTACATTCATCTTTTTTTTTTTAAGGTGCAAGAACTCTTTAAGAGCTGATAATAACTATTTTACCAGAAATATGTACCTAATAACATGCTTAGCATTTATCAAACATTGCTCTGTGATTGTTTACATGGTAGATCTGCCAAATGCACTTTGTATGCTTTACAATTTTGTTAAACCTACACACCAATTACCATGTTACCCACGACCATTAAATTACCCAGAATCATCACACAATCTATGATAATTATTGGTCTGGAATCTGCACAAATTTTCGTATTCCTTCAGTGGGCAATGAAATTAAATCTGGATTCCTGCAATTCAAAGTTTTATTCTCCCACAATTCATAACATTCGCAGGCAACACTAAATTGTGTTGTTGCTTGAAGTTGCCATGGCTCAAGTTAAATGAGCCTTTACTGGTGTTCCAAATTGTTCTTTCTAACATTCAAACCGCCATCTAACCTACAACATTTTAAATGGAAGGCAGGTGTACATTGCTGTAAGACCACGCGCTGTGAAATAAATGCTGGAGTCAATAACAGACCAGGAGACAGATCAAAACCCTGAACTCATTTGACTTGGCAGGTGAAATAATGAAATGGAGGCCGATAATTTCTGGAGTTGCAACATTTCCCTCTGCAACAGAGACAAGGCTAGCATAAAGGTACAATGGTCACTATTATAAAAATCAAAAAGTTTACATTTACACTTGGCCTGGAACAGGTCAAATGTTTTTAAGATTGATTTAATCTGGTGCAATGCTAGACAAAATGCCAACCAGTGCCAAAGACCAGTCATGTTGCCTTGCTACTGATGGGCTGATTCAGACATGTAGACTGGTAAGAATAAATATGCTGAATAAAATTAAGAGTGACACCGCATGCTGAACGTTTCTGTATATCCATCACTTTTTCAACCAATCTTTTGCATTAACATTTTCCCCATTGTAAATATTCAAGTCCTCATTCCTCCTTCAATTTACATTCCTGTGTGTCGCACTGCAATTCTACACTGTGACCACTGGATGGCTTCTTGGAATTTAAAAAAAAATCCATCGCTTTCTTTCCTATCTGCATTTTACACTTTCAATGTTTCTACGCTCAATGATTCATTCTCATCCCCACTACAACTCTTCACACTCACCAAGGTCCCCAGATACACAAAGATAGACACAGATGTTGGAGTAACTCAATGGGCCAGGCAGCATCACTGGAGAACATGCATAAGTGATGTTTTGCATCTGAGGAAGGGTCCCGACCCGAAACATCACCTATCCAGAGATGCTGCCTGATCTGCTGTTACACTAGCATTTTATGTCTATCCAATGATGAGAAGGTTGCCCTACCAAGAGAGACTAAAGAGGTTAGGCCTCTATTCCTTGGATTTCAGCAGACTGAGTGATCTTACTCAAACATATCAGATTCTAAGGAGACTTGACATAGTAGATGTTGGGAAGTTTTTACAAGTCTCCAACAAGGGAACATTGGCTCAGGATCATTTACAAGTCTCCAACAAGCCAACACTGGCTCAGGATCATTTAAACCTGAGTTATGTAGAAATATCTTTTCACAGAGAGCTCTGGAATTCTCTGTCCCAGCAGATGTTGTAAGCTGGATCAATATAAGTATTTAGAATGGAGATAGATAAGTCCACAAAAGGTTAAGGAATAGAGGGGTATGGAGAAATGACACAGAAGAGGAGTTGAGGCCAGCATTGTTCAGCCATGATCTTATTGAATGTAGCATTTCTGGAGAACATGTTTAGATGACTTTTCAGTTCTGTGACCATACCTTCCTTCATTGGCCCAAGTTTTTGTCCTTTCTTTTGCTGTAGAACATTTTGTTATGCATCTACCCAGGTGTCTTGTTCTCCCTCTCTTCCTCACCTCAGAGTAATTATAATAACAACATCAAAAATCAGACTCAAGATTGACTGGGTTGTTATGTGCTGTGTTATATGGTCCAAAGGGCATAAGTGGCGAGGTCAAGGGAATACAGCATTGCAGCTTAATTAAAAGCCATAAGAAAGTGGAATGTCCTGCCAGCAACTGGAGCGGGATTCAAGACAGCTACAAGGACTGTAATGGTTTAAAGAGATTGCTCACCATCAACATAGAGTCATAGAGACAGAGTAATACAGTGTGGAAACAGGTCCTTTGGCACGACTCACCCACACTGGCCAACAATTTCCCATATACCCTCGTCCCACTTGCCTGTGCTTGGTCTATAACCCTCCAAACCTGTCCTATCCATGTACCTGTCCAAGTGTTTCTTAAACGATGGGATAGTCCTAATCTCAACTACCTCCTGTGGCAGCTTGTTCCATACACCCACCACCCTCTGTGTGAAAAAGTTACCCCTCGGATTCCTATTAAATCTTTTTCCCTTCACCTTGAACCTATGTCCTCTGGTTCTCGATTCCCCTCCTCTGGGTAAAAGACTCTGTGCATCTACCCGATCTATTCCTCTCATGAATTTGTATATGTCCCCTCATCCTCCTGCACTCCATGGAATAGAGACCCAGCCTACTCAACCTCTCCCTATAGCCCACACCCTCTAGCCCTGGCAACATCCTCGTAATTTTTTTTTGAACCCTTTCAAGCTTGACATTATCTTTCCTAGAACATGGTGCCCAGAACTGAACACAATATTCTAAATGCGGTCTCACCAACGTCTTATACAATTGCAACATGACCTCCCAACTTCTATACTCAATGCTCTGACTGATGAAGGCCAAAGTGCCAAAAGCCTTTTTGACCACCTTATCTACCTGCGACTCGACCTTCATGGAACCATGTACTTGTACTCCTAGATGTCTGGGGAAACGACAGATGGACAATAAATATTTGCCAACAATGTCCACATTCAGTAAACAATATTTTTTAGAAAAAGCTTGGGTGCCGAGTGTCACAAATAGAACAATGACAGAAAGAATGCAAGAAAAATAAGTACAAGCAGCAGCAATGGGAAGCAAGCGTTTGGGACAGGAAATCGATAGGTATTCAAAAAATATCCATTACAAGTGACATTTTTCATTTCGTTGAGCCCGGCTTGACTCCTGAAATAACAGTGTTAGATACTGGCCCTTGATCTGAAACATTATCTCTGTTTCTCATTCCACAGATGCTACATAACTTGCTGAATATTTCCAGCACCTTCTGTTTTTGTTTCAGATTTCCAGCATTTGCAGTTTTTTTGTTCCAAGATTTGAAGTTGAAACATCATTCTCCATTTATGCGCCCAAATAAAAGTCACGGGACCAATTTATTCTCGGTACAATTCCATTAATCTTCAAAATAATTATTTTAAAATAATTCTAAAATTATTAAATTTGGTGTAACAGCAAAAATATGTTTTATGATTTTTCATTTTTCTCTTTTGTTCCCAGTAAATTGTGCCAAGTGCTGTGGGAACCATGGTCTAAATCCAAGCCAAAAGTTGGAAGCCAAAGAAATTACATTTCAGAACCTCTTGCAAACCTTAGCAGATATGTTGGCCTGTCGAGGAACTGGCTTAAACGAGGTTTCAATTGGCAGCACATTTCACCTAAGGAAAATTAATTCAGGAAAAAAACCCGTAATGAATGCATGCTGAAAGTTTCAACTCAATTGTAGACTCACATGTGGACTTTAATTTCCATCAGAGACAGCATTGTTCAATTAATCAGATAGGGCAAAGGGGTCAGCCAACCTAACACACTGTTAAGACAAAACAGACTTGTTGCCAGATCAAGCTGGCAACAGCTCAACATACATTTTAAAGTCTTCTTTGAACACATTACCTTACATCTGTGCCTCCTCACTGACTAAAAAAAGAATTTCTGGACTTCATAACTTTGCAGTCACATTGGTGGCCCTGTTCCCTTTATCAGAAGGGGGAGCCGCACGATTGGCAGCCCCGCCAACAGTCTGTCTGTTTTTTCGTCTTTTTTAAAACATTTTTAGTGTGTTAAAAGTCTGTGTAAATGTTCTCCTGTTTGTTTTATGTAGGGGGGGGGGGGGATGTGGGAAACATTTTTTCAGTTTCTTACCTTACCGGAGATGCGATTATTTTCTCTGATCGCTCTGCGGCCTACCCTCGATGGAGCTGGAGGCCTCCTCGGACTGACTTTGTGCGGCACCGCAGGGCGTGGACTTAACATCGGAGCCGATCCCTTGCCTGGGATCGCTCCAACAGTGGCCTACGGACTTACCACCAAGGGCTCGCAGTCTCGGGAGAGGCTAGTCGGGAGCTCCAACGACGCAGAGGCTCGACCAGCCCCGACGCAGGGTCCGATCGCCGGCGCGGGGGAGCCGACATCCCCCCCGATGCAGGAGCTGATCTTCCCGATGCAGAGGGCCCGACCACCGGCTACGGGAATCAAGATCGTCCCGTCAACTGAAGGCTTGGGGCCCCCGACCACGGAAGAGCATAGAAGGGAAGAGATTTGAACTTTTGTTTCGCCTTTCATCACAGTGAGGAATGTGGAGGAGTCACTGTTGTGGATGTTTATGTTAAAATGTATTTTGTGTGTTCTGTTGCTTTTTATTTGTATGACTGACTCGGCAAATGAAATTCCTCGTATGTAGCAAAACATACTTGGCTAATAAAGAGTTATTGTGATTGTTGTGGATTCAAACCCTATCTATATACAAATAATCTCATTTTTTATTTAGTTTAGTTTAGTTTAGAGAATCAGCCCGGAAAGAGGCCCTTCGACCCATCAAGTCCACGCCCACCAGTGATCACCTATACACTAGCACTAACCTACACACTTGAAACAATTTACTATTTTTACTGAAGCCAATAAACCTACACACCTGTACGTCTCTGGAGTGTGGAATGAAACCAGACCTGCCGGGACAAAATCCACGCAGGTCACGGGGTGAAAGTACAAACTCAGTACAGACAGCATCCATAGTCAGAATCAAACCCTGGTCTCTGACACTGTAAGGCAGCAACTCTACCACTGTGCCACCATGCCACCAATCTTAAATATATAATCTTTATTATAATCTTAAAAATCTAATATTTCATTACAACACTAAGGAACAAAAGCATCTCTGGGGATTCTAACGTTCGAATGGGTCATTTAAACAAGACCCCAGTGAGCGGGCTGTAAAATATCCAAAGGAACTACTCTTAGAAGAGTAGGGACTCTGCCTGCTACTCTGGAAAATGCCACAGACAGCATATAACAAGGCTATTAAATACATTGGGAGTGCAGTCCAACAAACAATAAAAAAGTACTATGCTAAATATGCTTTGAGGTATGTAAAACAGAATCTTTCTCTAAAACCTTTCTTTTGAGTGGGATGTCTTATCAGTTGTGATCAAAAAGCTCCTAATTTCTCAGGTCTGCATTTATAATTAGAACCTTTGATCCCTGGTTAGTAACCTAGCAACTCAAGACGTACTTCATTCCTTCTGTGTCTTTCCCATAATGGGGTGTTTGGAAAAGTCCAACATTTCCTTCTTACTTGTGTCTTTTATCTTAGATTTTCTTTTGATTTTTTGGCACTATCACCTTTGGTGATGAGAAGCACATCAAAGCCTCTCTCATACTACCGACCCTTCAAAATGTTATCACATCCTTATGGGCCTGTCCCACTTTGGGGACTTTTTAGGCAACTGCAGGAGACTCTGTGGTCGCCACATGGTCACGGGTGTTTGCCAGCTAGTCGCCTTCATGGTCGTGAGGAGTTCCCGCATTCTGGGAACTGATCGCGGCCTCATTACGGTCGCCGCAAACTTTTCAACATGTTGAAAAATTAGCGGCGACCAGAATGAAGCCGCCATGGAGAGTAGCGAGAATCCTCGTGCCGTAGGTGGGTCGCCAGGAGGTCGTAGGTTCTCGTAGGTTGTAGCCGGTGCTGACTGGTGAATTTCATTGGCTCATTGGGAAAAAAAACGTAAGCAGTAGTTTTCAGAACCAAGGATAACCGATCGGTAATGTTAAATGTCCGCAGAGCTTCACAGCCATGTATCTCTGGCTTCTTAAATGTTGTCTCCACTCCTTCTCCACACCTCTCTTAAAGGACTTATGTGACCCTTCTCATACACTGTGCTTTCAGTGTCTTAATTACAGCACCGACCTTCCTGTTCATCGCGGTGTGTGTCTGTATGACCTTGGCTTTGCACAGTGTGAATTTCACACGTGTGTGTGTGTGTGTGGGCGCGTACGTGCGTGTGTGTGTGTGTGTGTTCCACTCTGACAGCCGCCGTTCCCATTGCCGTTTTTTTAGGCGACTTGACAGTCACCTCAATCGCCTAAGTGAGACAGGCCATTAGTCTTTTCGACTTTTACTTGAGGCTTGTTTATAGCTGATGGTTATGCTGCAATACAGCATTAGCTGCTTCACAGCTTACAACCAACAAGATGTCTATTTGCAACAATGTATTAATCAATTGGGATGAAGGAGATATGTTTGAGTTCACAGCAAACAGATAACAAACAAAGCAACAAAGTCAATTGAGACATGAAACTATATGAAAAGTGTAGAAGACTGAACTCAGGATAGAAACTACAGCCACTTCTCCGTATAAAAGTGCAGGGTATAGAGGGATATGGATCGCTTACAGGCAGATGAGATCAGTTTAACTAGGCATGTGTAGGAAGGAACACCGGAAGGAGTGCTCGTTTACCTGAAGCTGAGTTACTCCAGCTGAGTTACACAAAAAGCTGGAGTAACTCAGCGGGTCAGGCAACATCTGTGGAGTCCCTTCTTCAGACTCCACCCAAAATGTTACCTATTCCTTTTCTCCAGAGATGCTGCCTGACCCGCTGAGTTAATCCAGCCTTTTGTGTCTATCGTTAGTTTAACAAGGCATCATGACAATAAACTCACTTGAACTTGAACTTGTTCGGCACTAAAATTATGGTCTGAAGAGCTCACCCCTGTGCTGCACTGTTGTGCTGTATGATCTATTCTATGTTCTATGTTAAAAGCAGGGTAATGTGTTGAAGAGAATTTGATTTAAAAAAAACTGGTGTTCTACAGACACTTAAAAATCTCGTCATGATCCCAATAAAGATAAAAGGCAACCTGACTATGCAGGTAGTGCATTTTTCTGTCCTCGATGCAGAAGATTTAAGTTGTGATCAATTTTGGAATTTTTTTTGAAGTCACAGTGGGCTTGACAACAATGTGCAGGTTCAGGAAATTGCATATGTACTTTTCCAAGTCAAACACTTGCCCATGAACATTGGCAATGTTATGTATCATTTACAAAAATAGACTATCTGTCAGCGAAGCCATAATTTTGCTTTGGAATCGTATTTGCAGACTTTGCGACGTCAAAAGTTATCTTTATTATCTCATTATTCTTACAGATGCTATCTACCACTTGCATGGATTATATTATTCATCACAGCATTCATGACAAATTGGTGGAGTGACCTGCCAACAAACAAAAGGTACTCAACATTAGTGCACGCGTCATCTGCCAGACCTGCCATCAATTTTAGTTTTTATAAAGCTATATTAAACATTCAACACACATCAGATTTTGCATCATGTGCATATTTGATCACTTAATGTTTACTCAAATTTTTTAACATAATTTCAGACATTTCCTAGCATCTAGTTAGCCGGATTTCCATGTTTCTTTCTTCATCTTCGAATGACAGTTCCTTGGGATCAAGGGTGACTTGCTTTCATTCAAGAGTCAAGAGTGTTTTATTGTCCTATGTCCCAGGCAGAACAATAGATTTCTTACTTACAGCAGTACAACAGATTGTGAACATAGTACTCTGTAACAATAATAATAAATGAGAGAGAAAAATATAGCCACACACACACAACAAACAAACAAACAAACGAAACATATGCAAAAAGACAAAACCAATGCCCCCAAGTTGATGTTGTTCAGAGCTTATTTGGAGGTTGTAGTGTTTAATAGCCTGATGGCTGTAGGGAAGTAGCTGTTCCTGAACCTGGACGTTACAGTTTCCTATATCTTCTTCCCGATGACAGGAGTGAAATGAGTGTGTGGTCAGAGCGGTGTGCGTCTAATGATGCTGGCTGCCTTTTTGAGGCATCAACTGTAAATCCCTTTGATGGTGGGGAGGTCAGAACTCATGATGAACTGGACAGTGTTCCTGCTGTGTGATCTGAGGTGACCAATGAGGGGACCATAGACTCTTCCCTAGATGGTCCAAGTGGTGGCTAATGGGGTGGGAGTAGTTCACTAGGCACCGTTTTCCTTCTGTTAGTTGTGCAGACTTCAGTGTGCTCTCAGTGTATGGCCTTCACATTCTGAATTCTACTTCTCTGCTTTGAGCAATCATGGGCCAGAGGTTGAAGAAGTCAGTTGCATTTTTACCATGGAGGCTTTCAGCACAACCATGAATCATCTTCTCTGTCCACCTAGTAATCTCTTCTCCGGACAGAGGTTGGTACGGAGTGATTGTTTCAGGAGGCATCTAAATGCAATGGCCAGCCCAACCTGACTGACAGAGTAATTAAAGATACAAGGAACTCCAGATGCTGGAATCCTGAACAAAACACCAAGTACTGGAGTAACGCAGTGGGTCAGGCAGCATCAGTGTAGGGAATGGATAGACTTTGGTGCTGGGAGTTTTGGCCAGGGAAAGGATGTCAATATTCATTGCTTATCCTCTAGAATTTGGAGAACTTTGCAGCAACTTCATTGATGGATTTTTTCCCAGTGCCTTTTGGTGTTTGCTGCAACCAATCCAGACCTCATAGAAGGGGAGGGATTAACGCTGCTCAGTAGACATGAGGTTTGCTCTTAGCCTGATGTCTTGATCTTCAAATACAGTCTTCCTCAATCAACCAAAGGTTGTGTTTGTGCATAGAAAAGTGGCGGTGAATTTTATCATCAAATTCTGCCTTCACTAAGAAGAGGTAATGAGCAATGATGCACCTGCTCCAAGATCTTGCTGCAAACCTTTATTATCAGAGACCATTGCCATGCAGTGGGGACAACTTGGTGACTGGCGATATCTTGGAGCTCGGCTTCTGAACGTCTGCGAGCAAAAACATGCTACATACTGCAGCTAAGGTTGTCACTGCCTCATTTGATTCTAGTTTTCATTGGCTCTATTGTAGACATATTTGTTAATACCACAGCGTTAATGCCATTTTAGACCAAATGTAAAATGGGAGATAAATTTCTGTGGGCAGCTGAATTTGAGGAGGGGAATGAACTGACCTTCCTTCAGTTCTACATTTGTGGATCTTGCTTGTTTTCTGTCTCTCTGTGCCTTTGTTTCAAAGTCTGTACATCATTTTGCTCATTCTCTCTCTAACCTCCATCATTAACCTATCAATCTGATGACTTAATCAACAACTTATCCTCATGGCCTGACCCTATCAGAGATATTCCCTTTGTTCAACTGACTGCTCCCCCAACCTCCTTGCAACTTAAAACTGTTGTTTTTCCCCCTTTCCTAGCTCTGATGAAGTGCCTTTGGCCTGAAATGTCAACTAGACTCAGAGTCACACAACACAGAAACAGGCCCTTTGGCCCAACTTTCACATACCAACCAAGATGGCGCATCTACACTAGTCCCACCTGCCTGCATTTGGCCCATATCCTTCTGAACCTTTCCTGTCCATGTATCCGTCGAAATATCTTCCAAATGTTGTTATTGTATCTGCCTCAACTACCTTCTCTGGCAGCTCATTCCATATACTCACCACCCTCTCTGTGTGAAGAGGTTGCCCCTTAGATCCCTTTTAAATCTTTTCCCTCCCAGCTGTTTCTCTTTCCACAACTGTTGCCTAACCTGCTGAGGGTTTCTAGCATATTTACCTGGATATCATTTCCTGGTTGGTATTTCAAAGGGATAAATATTTATCCTTTATATTTAGCGCAACAGATTGAAGATGTATTTCTGGGCACACGTTTCAACGTTATCTCACTGGTGTTGCTGGGAACTGAATGCGCAAAACTCAATGGCTGTCTCTGTAGACTTTAGGGATACAGCGTGGAAACTGGCCCTTCGGCTCACCGAGTCCGCGCCAACCAGCAATCATACTGCACACTAGCACTGTCCTACACATTAGGATCAACTTACAATTTTGTGAAGTCAATCAACTTACAAACCTGTATATCTTTGGAGTGGGGGGGGGGGAAACAGGAGCACCTGGAGAAAACCTATGCGGTCACAGGGAGAACACACAAACTCCATACAGCCAGCATACTTAGTCAGGATGGAACCTGGGTCCCTGGTGCTGTAAGGCAGCAACTTGACCACTATGCCACTGTGCTGTCCATTCTTCTACATTGCTATCGTGGCTACAATTCAATTCATTTGTTGTAAACCCTTTTGGAGCCTCCTGAAGGAGATTTGAAAGGCACCACATAAATGCATGTGCTTCCTTCAAACGTTACTGGCCAAATTGGCTAGTTCACTGTTAATTGCAGTACACTCCGGAATTGGATATCTACTTCTGTACAACAAATAGGTTGCACGCATTTGGCAGTCTGATCAGAATCACAAAGCTGGAAGCACAGAAACAAATCCTTCAGCCAACTCCGTCCACACTGATCTTTAGCTACACTAATCCTAGATTCAGATACAGATAAATTTATCATCATGTACACCAGGGTACATTGAAATTCCTTGTTCACCTGAAGCTCATAGAGTGCAGAGTATACGTAATAATGAGAGATACAACAATAAACACAACAATGAACACAAAACCGCAAACTGGTCAAAAGGCTGCAGTGTTATCTGCACGCCTTAGCATTGGATCCTTCTTGTCTTTTTATGTATATGGCTAACTGTCTCTTAAACGTGGTACTTTCACTTTACTGAGATGCAGCATGGAAACAGGCCCTTTGGCCCATGGAGTCCGTGCCAATCAGCAATCACCCCGTACACTAACACTATCCTACACATTAGGGACAATTCACAAATTTTATCGAAGCCTATTAACCTACCAACCTGTACGTCTCAGACACAGTGCTTTGTAAAGTTGCAACATAATGTTCCAACTCTTATGTCTCCTGCTCCAACCAATTAATGTTTACTTTCATTGTTGGATATACAAGCTGAAGATGTGAATGCCCCTTCTAAGCAGGAGTAATTTGAATAACTCATGGTTCTGATACTACAGTGAAACCTGTATGAGTTAGGTACAAAACACGGTCATTCTACTGGATTCAATAAATCTTTGCTCCAATCATTCCATTGTACCTTCACCATGCCAGTGTTGCTGTTATCTTTGGAACATCTTGGTATAAATTCATTTAATTCGTGTCCGCTTATAATTTGCAGATAGACACAAATTGCTGGAGTAACTCAACGTTCAGGTAGCATCTCTGGAGAAAAAGGATGGGTGACGTTTTGGGTCAGGACCCTTCTTCAGGCTGAAAGAGTCCAAAAGAAGGGTCCCAACCCAAAACGTCACCCAACCTTTTTCTCCAGGGAGGCTGCCTGACCCGCTGAGTTACTCCAGCACTTTGTGTCTATCTTCGGTATAAACCAGCGTCTGTAGTTCCTTTCTACACACCCGCTTATAATTACTTTAGTCATAATCACAACGAACATGGGGAATGTGCAGCCAACTCTGCAGAAGACTTCATCCGAGCATTCTGGGCAAGGTTCAATCCAAAGCAAGATCCAAGATCCCCTACACAAATGCGCATCCTAAAACCAAATTGTTTTACCAAGTTTAATTTAAATTAAGATCAGGAATTGGATTAAGGTACGTGATGTCTAGCAGTCTGGTATGAATGCATATGGTTTTTAAAGATCTTCATTGAACATGCCTTTGAGCATCACATTCAGTGAGACTCATAAAATCAACATTTTCAACATGGTCATAGGTCATAAGATCATGTGATAGGATTAGAATTAGGCCATTCGGCCCATCAAGTCGACTTTGCCATTCAATCATGGCTGATCGATCTCTCCCTCCCAACCCCATTCTCCTGCCTTCTCCCCATAACCTTTGACACTTGTACTAATCAAGAATCTATCTATCTCTGCCTTAAAAATATCCACTGACGGCCTCTACAGCCTTCTGTGGCAAAGAATTCCACAGATTCATCACCCTCTGACTAAAGACATATCTTCTCATTTCCTTCCTAAAAGAATGTTCTTTAATTCTGAGGCTATGACCTCTAGTCCTAGATTCTCCCACTAATGGAAACATCCTCTCCACATCCACTCTATCCAAGCCTTTCACTATTCTGTATGTTTCCATGAGGTCCCCCCTCATTCTTCTAAACTCCAGCGAGTACAGGCCCAGTGTCGACAAACGCTCATCATAGGTTAACCTACTCGTTCCTGGAATTTTAGTTCCAAGAATGTAGCCACATAACTCAAGACATTCTGCCCATTTGCAAAGATATACAGAATAATAATTCACAGAATCATGGAAATGTACAGCTCAGGTCATTTGGCCCATCATGTCCAAGGCAGCCCAGGTACAACCTAATTACTCTACTCCCCCTTGCATCTCTCAGCTCATAACCCTTCAGCATCTTTCTTCCTGTACTTAAAATGTTGGAAAGTTAAAACGTTCCGAACAATGCACTGACAAAAGGTATATATTAAAAATACATAAAGCAATCTTTCCTTTACATTCACAGTGTCATCCCATCTATACATCATTGTGTTATTGGGTCTATTAATTTGTAGCATTAGTGTATTATATGTACCAAGTGCCATTGCCACTCTGGCTCTTTTGAATGATCCATATGTAGTGTTTTGAGTTGCTGTTACTCAGAGCTTAGAGCCTCAATGCCTCGTGGCAGCAGGACCTTAAAATGCAGTCCTTGCCAACAAAGACTTTGTATTGGCTGCACCAAGCTTCCGCGCATCCCCAGGCATTGAACATGTCAGTTGACAGCAGTGCCAGAGACCCAGGTTCGATCGTGACTACGGGTGCTTGTCAGCACGGTGTTTGTACGTTCTCCTGCGTGGGTTTTCTCTGAAATCTTCAGTTTCCTCCCACATTCCCAAGATGTACAGCTTTGTAGGTTAATAGGCGTGGTATAAATATAAATTGTCCCTACTGTGTGTAGGATAGTGTTAGTGTGCTGGGATCGCTGGCCGGTACAGACTCGGTGGGCCGAAGGGTATGTTTCCGTGCTGTCCCTAAACTAAAGTAAAACTAAAGATCTCATGGTACTGAGACCAACAGGGCAGGAGAGTGGTTGAGGCAAGTAAAACAACAACACCTAAAAGACATTTAGACTGGTATGTGGATAGGAAAGGTTGCGACCAATGAACAAGTTGGGCCAAAGGTGTGTTTCCAAGATACATCACTCAGACTCTATGTACTGGATTGGTAAAGAAAGATACAAAAGTGCTGGAGTAGCTCAGCGGGTCAGGCAGTATTTCAAGAGAACGGGGATAGGTGACATCTCGGGTTGGGTACAACACTGAACAAAAGATGTTTGACACTGTCGCTAAGGCTGCAGGGCTAAATTTAATAGCAAGGATGTCGAAGCATAAGGCAAGGCCTATGTAACACCAGGCGAGATGCCACATCCTGTTCTTTTGCTAAATCAATTGAAATTATTACTTTTCCCTGAACTATCTGCAACCTTGTGTTTGTTCTCTGAATTTACAGTTCCAATGACTTAAATGTTGTTGCAAGTTGTTTCTGGGAATAGGCGATGCACATTTTTGCAGATGGTGGAAACAGACTCTCATCACATTAAAAAAAACAACTGGATAAGCACCTGCATATAAAGAGATGCTGCTATGCATGATTAATAAATGACAGGTGTCATGTGTACAGAAAACAAAATAAATATTGTTTTAACTTTTTAGAGGGGCCAGTACAACATACCAGTCAGTATACCAGACACCAAACAAAAGCACTGCCCTTTTTGAATAAAATGTATTTTTGAAATAAATAAGAAAGTTATTGAAGAAACCAGTTGCTGATATACTTGCCCAAAGATTTGCCTTAAATAACCAAAATTACCCAATTATTTTCAACAATAATGACCGAAAATGGTCCAAATTAAATCAAATAAAAACTAAAACCTTTGTGTATTTTATCATTGTAGTAATAAAATAACTCACGGTAATGCATTTCGGAACTGCATATGCATTATTTAAGCTACTCTAAACCTTAGTTTAAATACATCCTGTATTTTTTAATTAAATTGAACTTTTTTGATGGATAGTGGTTACAAAAATAAATTTTCATTTATTCAGCACAGTCACATCTCAAACATTTCACTTTGCATGAATCATGCGATTGTTTAATGGATGAAAAACACAGATTACCGAGTTGAAAAAACAAACTAACTGTTCAAAACGGAATATGTTCCAGTTCCAGAACACAGTGCTGGAGTCTGACAGAAAATTTGCAAAATTTAGTTCAAATGTAATATTCTTACAGTACCCCAGTCAATTTAACTTCGATCTGTTGTTTTCGACCTGATTCTAGTCAGTCTGTAATAAAGTTCACCATTCATCCAAACAATGCATCCACAAACTATCATCTGCAAACTATTTTGTAATCCTTTAATGACGTGACTGGCAAGGCCAGCAATTTTTAGCCATATCTAATTGCCCTTCAGATAATGATGGTGGTGAGCTGCCTCTTGAACTTCTGTAGTGCCTGTGGTGAACATGTTAATGGTTTGGTGCAACACTTCACAGGGAAGCTGCAAGTCAATTATACCTCTGTGGGTCCAGAGCCACACGTTAGACTGGCTAAAAAACAGTGCAATTCCTTCCCTCCATCTTAGACATTTGTGAACCATATGGGCTTTTTTTTTAAACAATGATCCAGTCTCCATTAGTAATAATAGGTTTTGATTTCCAGATTTATTTAATTAACTAAATCTATGTTCCCCAGATGCTGCGGTGGGATTCGAACTCAGCTCGCTGTGTCTTTAGTTCAAGCCTCTGGATTAGTAATCTGGAGTTACAGTTCCAAAGAGTGAAGCCATAAAATTGCTTTATATCACCATAACACATTCAAGTTCACTACTAACAATAGTTTTAATAGTAAACCACAAAGTAAAGGGAAGTGTGCATGCTGGGTCCTGTTACACTGCCTGATCTCAGTAACACATTGCTGTGTCAGTAGCACAAGATAAGTGAGAATATTTTCATGATGCGGGAACCCAGGCCCTCCCAGTGAGAGAGAGGGAGAGGAAGAGCGAGAGAGTGGAAGAGGGAGGGATACCATGGAAGAATGTGTGTGTGTGTGTGTGAGAGAGTGAATGAGAGGAATTGAGAGTGTGAGATAGATAGACATGGGGGGGTGTATTGGTGGCAGGGAGAGAAAAAGACAGCAAGAGAGAGGAGGGGGGGGGGGGTGACGTGTTGGGAAATGGAAGAGAGAGGGAAAGATTCTGAGAGAAAGTGACATGTGATGAAAAGCAGAGATGCAGGAGGGAGACAAAACAGCCCGATGTGCAGAGAGGACACAAAAAGTCTGTTTCACTTTGCTGTATTGATAGTTTGGTAAAAGTAGGGGATTAAAAAAAAAGAAGAAAATATGTGTACCTATTTAATTATATATAAAAGGATCTGCGTCTAAAATTGTTAGTAGATTGATTCACAGTCGTAAAATTCCAAATGGAGGAATATTTCCTGATTATACATATTACATCAAAGGCATGCTACGCTCCAACACAGCATGAGCACCTCAATTTGCATATAGTTGTTACCAATCTAACATCACAGGAAAAGTAACATGTAATGGCCAAACCAAATTCTAGGTTTTCAAAATCACTTTCAAACAGAATTAAATGATAGTAATGAAGTAACATTTTGACCAGATGGTACAGGGGTAAATCTGACAGTTGAGTTTACAAACTAGCTGAGCTCTTGCAGATTCTGAAGATAGACACAAAATGCTGGAGTAACTCAGCAGGACAGGCAGTATCTCTGGAGAAAAGGAATGGGTGACGTTTCGGGTTGAAACCATCCTTCAGACTTCTTCAGTCTAAAGAAGTGTCTCAACCCGAAGTGTCACCCATTCCTTCTCTCCAGAGAGGTTCCCTGTCCCGCTGAGTTGCTCCAGCATTTTGTGTCTATCTTCGGTGTAAACTAGCATCTGCAGTTCCTTCCTACACCCTTGCAGATTTTATTTGCTATGAAGCCTATTTTCTTCATTTGTACTGTTGAAGCCAGTGTTACGTTGCACAGGTCTTGGTAAAATAACACGGAGTTCTAAGATGAATGGAGACAAACACATCCACGTGTGGACAACAGAATCATATCACAACCTCACTCTGCCAGGATAAAGACATTATACACTCCCCATAATGAACTTTATATCAGGAGCCTTGCAGACAACTCCAACAGCGACAGCTTAAATCATGCACCACCATTAACAAAGAAACTACTCAAATACATTGAAATTAGTAAAATACTTCTTCTTATCGAGTCCACACACAAGATTAGAAGTTGTTCAGCCAGAGCTGAACACACTTCTCGGCATCTGCATACAATGGTGTCTGTCTTGTCGCTTGTTGTGCGTTGTGGTGGAAAGATTGGTGGAAACAGGGCCGCGACGTGAACGCTCTTTCCTTGACCCCAGTAAAATACTATGGGCAGGTCAAGGAATAGGTTGGTATCTATTTTGAGGAGGAGGAATCTCCATAGTTGGTATAACCACCAAGAGTGATCCAGTGTGGTGTCTCAGTTACTCCCTTTATGGGGATCAAAATTTGGTTCATCAACACAAGTGGTACTTATGTACCAATCTTGGAAGGGATAGATAAGGACAAAGAGGAATTTTAATCCATCTGTGAGCAAACCTTAACTTTCAATGTCCAAAGACGTACAGGTTTGTAGGTTAATTGGCTTTGGTAATATTGTAAATTGTCCCTAGGGTGTGTAGGATAGTGTTAGTATGCGGGGATCACTGGTCAGAGCGGACATGATGGGGCCGAAGGGCCTTTTCTCGCAGTGCATCTCTATACTAAACTAAAGGAAACAAGCTATTTGGTGATTTTAATGGCAGGTTTTGAACATTAGTTATAAAGGGAATGAAACAATATGGGGTAAGTGCAGGGAAGTGATGCTGAGGTAAAAGATCACCCATGATCTTATTGAATGGTGGAAGATGTGCGAGGGGCAGAACATCCTGCTCCTGCTTCTACTTCTAATGCTATTAGATGCTTACGACACAAATCTTTATGCAATTGGCACTAATGGAGTAGAGAAAGCTAACTCCAACTGAGTCCTCCTCCTCATGCGATTCTTAGAACATGGTCTTAGTAGGAATAACACCTGTTTAGTTTAGAGATACAGGCCCTTTGGCTCACTGAGTCCGCGCCAACCCGTGATTCCCCTTACTCTTTACAGACACTAATTGACCTACAAACACAATTTACAACACTAATTGACCTACAAACCTGCACACCTTTGGAATGTGGGAGGAAACCGGTGCAGAATACCCACCGTTCACAGGGAGAAAGTATAAACACCATACAGACAGAACCCGAGGTCAGGATCGAACCCGGGTCTTTAGCGCTGTAAGGCAGTAGTTCTACCATTGCGCCACTGTAGCTCCTGTATCATCTGAGACCAGAAAAAGACACTCGATTCCTAAAGCAAGTGCTCTGCTCGAAGCTCAATCTTGCAACATAATTACAAGATGGTCAAGGAAAACTCCTAATCAAAACCTCCTTAGGGTAGGTAGATTCCTCACTGACACTTAAGAATACCTGGCCAAAATTGCACACACTATGGGAAGGTGGCAGTAAGGACTTCTGAGTAACTCTGACAGGAGCTTGTGGAGGCATCTCACAATATCCAATCACCTGACCCAACTACTCTATCACACTGTGCTGTCTCACCTGTATAGCTGCGGATCCCACCTCAGGCTGATCAGTCATTACAAGACCTTCTGAGCGAGGGTGCGAGAACGTTACCTTCAACCCAAGGTTTTGCCCAAGAAGAGAAGGCAATGCCATTAAGCTGGAAAGAGTGCAGAGAAGAAGTACATGTATGTTGCCAGGACTTGAGGGACTGAGGTAAAGGGAGATTTTGAGCAGGAGGACTTTATTCCTTGGTACATTGGAGATTGAGGGAGTATATTACAGAACCATATACAATTACGAAGGGCTTAGATAGAGTGAATGCACACAGTCTTTTTCGCAGGATTCGTGAAATAAAGAAACAGAAGCCCTAGGATTACGATGAGAGAGGAAAGATTAAATAGGAATCTGAGGGTCCACAAAAGGTGATATATATATATGGAGTGAGCTCCCAGACAAAGTGATTGAGGCAGGTACAATAACAATATTTAAAAGGCATTTGGACAGTTACAAAGAAAGGTTGAGAGGGATATGGGTCAAAACAGGCAAATGGAGCAAGCTTAGATGGACATCTTTGATCAATTTAGGTAGAAGGATTTGTTTTCGTGTTACATGACTATGTCTCTAATGTTGGTTAATGCGTGTAAAATAACCTGTTCCATTTTATGTAATCACACAGAACAAAAAAATTGTCCCTTTCTCTTCCATTTATTCCAAGAAAGCCACCTCATAAGAAAATAAAACAAAGCAAATACATTTGCATGTAGTGAATCAGATAAATGCGAGCCAAATATAGGATAAAAATAGCAGTGCTGGAGGAACTCAGTGGGCCAGGCAGCATCCATAGAGGGAAATAGACAGACAATATTTCAAACAGAAATAACGCAAAAAAAGTGCAACGCAGCTTCCCTTCTTTGCTCGCTGGGGAGAATTAATTCTTGTTAGTGTTTACAAAAATCACTTCCACAGTTATAGTGACCAAGACATGATGTTCAAATGCAGCATCTGCACAAATAATAACGTAATACAACTCACCTAAATATTTTCTTTGCTCTTCACATAGAGTGATGTGCGGAAACCTCAATATTTCTTTCCACTTTTTACTTTTGCCTTTGCGTTTTCCTCCACCTCCTGCACGTAAACAGAAAGAGCCACAAACTTGGTTTAAAAAAAAGTACAGTGAAGTAACTTAAATTCTTGTGTAAAATTCATCCTCATGACTTTACATCAGCACACCCACTCTAAAGCACATAAGAAATAGAAGCAAAAGTAGACCTACTGTAAAGCCTCTTACACTTTCTTTGCCAATCCAGTGTTTACACCTTATCTCTAACCAGAAACCTGTAGGATGTGACTTGTCAACTGTTTGCTGAGGGTAAACTCATATCAGTAGATGCTTGCTGAGAAATCCCCCTCCACCCACCCCCACCCCAACCCCTTCCAGCTCCGCATCATTTTATCTTTGCAAATCATTTTATTTCAAAATATTAAAAGGTATTTTCATGCATGATAACCTGCATGATACTGAGTCAGCCTTATTCAGTTTCACCTCACAGACCTTTCTTAGTTTGCAGGAGTAATATGTAGATACAACCTTGCCATGTGTTTGGGCGGCACAGTGGCACAGTGTTAGAGTTGCTGCCTTAGAACGCCTGAGACCTGGGTTCGATCCTGACTATGGGTGCTGTATGTACGGAGTTTGTACGTTCTCCCTGTGACCGTTTTTCTCAGGGTGCTCTAGTATCCTCACACACTCCAATGATGTACAGGTTTGTAGGTTAATTGGTAAGAATTGTAAAAAAGTGTAAATTGTCCCTGGTGTGTAGGATTGTGCTTGGGTGTGATTACTGGTCGGCGCAGACTTGAAGGGCCGAAGGACCCGTTTGCACGCTGCATCACTAAAGTTTAAAGTCACAACATTCTGTGGATGCCTTTAAGTAAAGTGGCCCATTAATTGTAAATCAAGTGTTTTTTTTAATGAAGAGCACCCACTTATTGTCATTTGTAATTGAATTCCGAATTTAGCTTTTATCAATACTGTGATGTCACAGCCATGTATCTGTGAGAAGAGGATAAAACAAATCTTACAATACCTGGCCCCCTCATCAAATTTGCATAATTCCACTAAATGCACACCTTCCCCATCACCTGTTCAGTGCCCACAACTAATGGATTACATTACGGAAATCTCCTCGATCGGATTTAGCTTCCCACGCAGCTCATTGTTTCCCCAGTCAAAGTTTAGGAGGATTACAAGTTCGGTGTGAAATCTACAGAGATAACTGCTGGTCGTTGTGGCTGTAAAAGAAAAAAAACTGACTTGGGCTCCTGCTCACGACGTGCTGAATCACTCCAGAACTTTGTGAACAGGAATCAGGTCAATAGACAATAGACCTGACAGCTAAAGGGCTTAAGTCCATGCTGTATGACTCTATGAGGTCCTGTTTAAATTATCTTTCCCAATAAACATGTACATCTCGAGGAATGAATCACTGTCTGTATAAATACAGAGAGATTGGTTTTCATACTATTTGTGTCAAGTGGCTCTTTTTCAGTGTTCTGTACTACTAGAGTGTGGCCTGTACTTACACAGCTCCACTTGGTGATCTCCAAACCCATCTCTGCTTGTAAGATTCATTACATTCTCTAGAAGCAACGTTAGGCAATATATTTTTAGATATTAATATGTTTTAATGTGTTTATTAATGTTCTTGGAACATCAGCCATATTTATGTATTTGATATAAAGGTGAGCAGCTTTTCATATTTTTCCACAGCTTTTCATATCCATATTTTTGTTATTTGCATGAAATGTTATCCCTCCCCATCCTTCGTGGATAACAAGGATTTAGTGCAGTTCCAAGCACTTTACACCTCTCCTCTGCAGCCTACTAAATCCATTGCCAGTCTCAGCACAGAAAGTCTGTACTGTATATTTCCTTACTTAATCCTTAATTGTTCTTTTACTCCTGTTTTGTTCATTACATCAAGGTCTTTCAGCCACTTAACTACAGTAAACCTCATTATAACGAGCCATAGAGGGGGTGGGGGGGGGGGGGAAATGGTGTCCGTTAATGCCGATTATCCGCTACAACCGAGTAATGGGCCTGTCCCACTTACGCAACTTTTTCGGCGACTGCTGGCACCCGTCATAGGTCGTTGCAGGTCGGCGAAAATGTTCAACATATTGAAAATTCAGCGGCGACCAGAAAGACACTACGACTCTTTGGGCGACTTAGGAGACTACTCATGACCATACAGGTGATACCCTAACGACATGTCGTGAGGTGATGCCTGTATGGTTGTGAGTATTCGCCCAAAGAGTCGTACCTTGTTCTGGTTGCCTCTGGATTTTCAACATGTGGCAAATTTTCGGCGACCTGTAACAACCTATGACGGGCGAACAAAGAACTGCAGATGCTGATTAAAGCATAAAAAGACACAAAGTGCTGGAGTAACTCAACAGGACAGGCTGCATTTCTGTAGAACAAGGATGGGTGATGATCTGGTTCAAGGCTTTTCTTCAGACTCTTGGTCTGAAACTGGGTTTGGAATCCAGGTGAGTAGACGGCCCCGGCCTGCTGGTGGCTGTGGGAAAGGCGAGGATCGGCGGAGTCATTGGCCACGGCCCGCGGGCGGCCGGAGTGCAGGCAGGGGTTGGCGGTGGCAGCGGCAGGAGCGGCCTGGAAGCATGTGGGCCGGTGGTGGAGGCAGTAGGGCATTGTGGTGGCCATATGGCGGGGTGAGGAAACCCTGTCCCGCTCTGTGAGATTCCCATGACCAGCTGCCGAGGTACAGTGAAAAGCTTTTGTTGCGTGCTAAACGAACAGCGGAAAGACAATACGTGATCACAATCGAGCCATCCACAATGTACAAATACATGATAAGGGGAAGAACGTGAGTAATGTTTAGTGTAAGATAAAGTCAAGTAAAGTCCAATCAAAGATAGTCTGAGGGTCTCCAATGTGGTAAATAGCAGCTCAAGACTGCTCTCTAGTTGTTGGTAGGATGGTTCAGTTGCCTGATAATTGATTACAAGCAATGCTACTCAAAAGAAGCAAGTAGGTTGAAGGCAGAATTGTCATGTTGCCTGTATGACGACAGATTATACCATTCAATCTGCTTAAAGCCAAGAATGTGGGCGGGGGGTGCTTATTGAGGTCAGAGAAAGAGTTAGATCTCGCTGGAAGGAACATATGAAAGATCTCCTCAACTGAGATTCCTTAGGCACTTTGAAACCATAGATCCTGAGGGGCTGGGCAAGATGAAGAAGATTATAAGATGATATGTCTGCATATGGGCTTATTCTTTTTTTGTGAATGTTTTTCTGGCGGCCGTCTTCTGTCAAATATGTTGATGTCATTTTTAGCAGTGACTTATACTTTCCAGTCAGTTATACCAAACATAAAGTCAGGAATAGATCTTGCACAATTTTCTTGCAAAACTATTGGGAAAAAAAAGGTAATTAACCACACAAAAATCCTCACAGATCGGCAGAAAAAAAAATCTATCTGAACTAATGCAGGCTGCTAAATAAGTCACCCACAAACCACATCCACTCAATCAACAAGAGAACCTAAATCTTATTTGAACTTATTTCCTGTCAGTTTCAGATGCCTTGTAACGCAGAATATTGTTGCAGACAAGTTCACAAACTTTTTTTTGGATAAATTAAACAAACCGTTTTCTCATTTGCATTCACACAAAATGAATAGATGAACAGATACAAGAACTGCAGCCTTGAGAAAAACAAAACTGCCAGCATTAAAGATGGGGAAATGCATATAAATAAATGAGGTTAAATCAAAATACCTTTTCTAAAGTCACAAAAAGGTAAAGATAGAAAACACACAGGACATGGAAATAAAATTGTAATTTTTCACAAACTTTTTTTGACTATCTCCAATTACCTGCACATCTTAAAATATTGAATTGATAATAATATAATTTTAAAGTATGTGGCTACGAGGAGACAAGTTTTGTAAACACTATCTAAACACTATCTAAAGTAACACTGAAAGAAACATGGCACATCTCATGCTCAATATCGAGCTTAATGACGGTGTCAGTTTTTGAACAGAAAACAGGTAAAATGCTGTCACTTCAGTAGAAGTTACCTCTCACAATGCTAGATGTCGGCAATAAAAATACCGAGAACCACTGCCAAATTTTTGCTATTAAAAGAGGATGAGCATAAGAAACTGCAAAGCACTAAATTGTTAATAACTTTAGCAGCCGATTGAGAGTTTTTTTGGGGTGTCACTTTCACACTTCATGCTCACAGAATCTACGATAATTCAAAATGGCAGTGTTGAGGTGAGAAGTAGCAGAACTGAAATTTATAAATAACAATCCATTGCCTGGACACTAATAGAAACATAGAAACATAGAAAATAGGTGCAGGAGTAGGCCATTCGGCCCTTCGAGCCTGCACCACCATTCAATATGATTATGGCTGATCATCCAACTCAGTATCCTGTACCTGCCTTCTCTCCATACCCCCTGATCCCTTTAGCCACAAGGGCCACATCTAACTCCCTCTTAAATATAGCCAATGAACTGGCCTCAACTACCTTCTGTGGCAGAGAATTCCACAGATTCACCACTCTCTGTGTAAATAATGATCTTCTCTTCTCGGTCCTAAAAGACTTCCCCCATATCCTTAAACTGTGACCCCTTGTTCTGGACTTCCCCAACAATGGGAATAATCTTCCTGCATCTAGCCTGTCCAACCCCTTAAGAATTTTGTAAGTTCCTATAAGATCCCCCCTCAATCTTCTAAATTCTAGCGAGTACAAGCCGAGTCTATCCAGTCTTTCTTCATATGAAAGTCCTGCCATCCCAGGAATCAGTCTGGTGAACCTTCTCTGTACTCCCTCTATGGAAAGAATGTCTTTCCTCAGATTAGGAGACCAAAACTGTACGCAATACTCCAGGTGTGGTCTCACCAAGACCCTGTACAACTGCAGTAGAACCTCGCTGCTCTTATACTCAAATCCTTTTGCTATGAATGCTGACATACCATTCGCTTTCTTCACTGCCAGCTGCACCCGCATGCCTACTTTCAATGACTGGTGTACCATGACACCCAGGTCTCGTTGCATCTCCCCTTTTCCTAATCGGCCACCATTCAGATAATAGTCTACTTTCCTGTTTTTGCCACCAAAGTGGATAACCTCACATTTATCCACATTATACTGCATCTGCCATGCATTTGCCCACTCACCTAACCTATCCAAGTCACCTTGCAGCCTCCTAGCATCCTCCTCACAGCTAACACTGCCCCCCAGCTTCGTGTCATCCGCAAACTTGGAGATGTTGCATTCAATTCCCTCATCCAGATCATTAATATATATTGTAAATAGCTGGGGTCCCAGCACTGAGCCTTGCGGTACCCCACTAGTCACTGCCTGCCATTCTGAAAAGGACCCGTTTACTCCTACTCTTTGCTTCCTGTCTGCCAGCCAGTTCTCTATCCACATCAATACTGAACCCCCAATACCGTGTGCTTTAAGTTTGCATACTAATCTCTTATGTGGGACCTGGTCGAAAGCCTTCTGAAAGTCCAGATATAACACATCCACTGGTTCTCCCTTATCCACTCTACTAGTTACATCCTCGAAAAATTCTATAAGATTCGTCAGACATGATTTACCTTTCATAAATCCATGCTGACTTTGTACAATGAATTCACCACTTTCCAATTGTGCTGCTATCCCATCTTTAATAACTGACTCTAGCATTTTCCCCACTACCGATGTTAGACTATCTGGTCTGTTATTCCCCGTTTCCCTCTCCCTCCCTTTTTAAAAAGTGGGGTTACATTAGCTACCCTCCAATCCTCAGGAACTACTCCAGAATCTAAAGAGTTTTGAAAAATTATCACTAATGCATCCACTATTTCTGGGGCTACGTCCTTAAGTACTCTGGGATGCAACTTATCTGGCCCTGGGGATTTATTGGCCTTTAATCCATTCAATTTACCTAACACCACTTCCCGGCTAACCCGGATTTCACTCAGTTCCTCCATCTCATTTGACCCCCGGTCCCCTGCTATTTCCGGCAGATTATTTATGTCTTCCTTAGTGAAGTCCTTGTTCCCCATGATCAATTTGCCTGTTTCTGACTGCAAGGGACCTACATTTGTTTTAATTAATCTTTTTCTCTTCACATATCTATAACAACTTTTGCAGTCAGTTTTTATGTTCCCTGCCAGTTTTCTTTCATAATCTATTTTCCCTTTCCTAATTAAGCCCTTTGTCCTCCTCTGCTGGATTCTGAATTTCTCACAGTCCCCTGGTAGGCTGCTTTTTCTGGCTAACTTGTATGCTTCATCTTTTGTTTTGATACTATCCCTGATTTCCCTTGTTATCCACGGATGCACTACCTTCCCTGATTTATTCTTTTGCCAAACTGGGATGAACAATTGTTGTAGTTCATCCATGCAGTCTTTAAATGCCTTCCATTGCATATCCACCGTCAACCCTTTAAGATTCAATTGCCAGTCTATCTTGGCCAATTCACGTTTCATACCCTCAAAGTTACCTTTCTTTAAGTTCAGGACCCTTGTTTCTGAATTAACAATGTCACTCTCCATCCTAATGAAGAACTCAACCATATTATGGTCACTCTTGCCCAAGGGGCCACGCACAACAAGGCTGCTAACTAACCCTTCCTCATTACTCAATACCCAGTATAGAATAGCCTGCTCTCTCGTTGGTTCCTCTACATGTTGGTTTAGAAAACTATCCCGCATACATTCCAAGAAATCCTCTTCCTCAGCACCCCTGCCAATTTGATTCACCCAATCTATATATAGATTGAAGTCACCTATTATAACTGTTTTACCTTTGTTGCATGTATTTCTAATTTCCTGTTTGATGCCATCCCCAACTCCACTACTACTGTTAGGTGGCCTGTACACACTCAATTGCTTAACACTTTTTTGTTCAGCTTTACGCAATTTAAATCCAGTTTCTTCATGCACAAAACACAACAATAACTGCCTGGTGCATTGGTTGCAACCAAATTATAATGCTGCATGACAATGATCAGAAAGGTTTCTATCCCCCCACATCTACACCATCGTATGCACTTTTACGATAAATAACTCCATTTAGATATCACTATTATTTCAAGGTATTAAATTATAAAATGAAATGGATAAGAACTTTTAACAAAACTATGTATGTAAGGAAAACCACTATCGTAATAAATTTCAACGTCCAACTTATGACAGCAATTTCTAAAACAAGTGAAGCATCGCTATTTTATTTTTAAAAAAGACAACAGGATTGACTCATCTGATACCACATGAAGAGACTTCACATGTCGAGAATGTCTACAATTAATTCAGAACCAACAAAGTTTAAAAGCCAGAAGGAACTAATTTTCCCCATTGCATCTCAGCTCAAGAAATCCAAAACAAATCGCAAAGTCTACTTTCTCCAGAAACACAAATAGTTATCAAATTTTCCCTTTAAAGATGCAATTGTCTGGCAAATGCTCCCTGCGGCAAAACGTAGGAATGCAACTGTCTGTCTTCTCATTCTAGTAGTTTTCCAAACAAATAAACCACTAGCCTTTCTCTCTAAATAATTTTAAACGGGTAATACATCTCGACACTGATGTGAAGATGTTACCAGTAGATGATCATTGTTTTGCTATTCATCCTGTCAATATTTGTACGAATTTATTGAAAAGTTGCATTAAATCATGCTGACCAATATTCAATAGATGGGAGGAAAGGTGTGTGCGTGATCGAACCCCAAGTCCAAGATATCCTGAACGTCTGATGTTGATTTACTTTACGGACTGTGATCTCCAGTCTCACCGTTAAGGTCAGAAGTGAGTGACCTGCACCTGGCCAAGGTGGGCTGGTGTACAAACTGCTACCCTGTGGGGGTCACAGTGCCTGAGGAAATATTACGCAGGTTAATTATTTTACTTACTCTACATTTAATATTTTTAATTCGTTGTTTGTGTGTTAAATTGCTTTAAATTAAAAATTGTTTCTAATCTTTCTTAAATCATGCATCTACATGCTTTACAAATGTTTCCATCAGACACCTAATGTGTGTGAGACAGCAAGAGAGAAAGAGACAGAGGGCAGAAAGGGACAGGGGAGAAAGAGAGAGGGGGAGAAAGAGAGAGGGGGTGATGGAGGGAGGCAGGAGATGGAGGGAGAGCGGGAGGAGAGAGAGAGAGAGAGAGGATGAGATAATGGAGCATGAGTGGGAGGGGGGGTGAAGGGGAGGGAGAGAGAGGGGAGAGATGGGGAGGGAAGGGAAGAGAGGGGGAAAGGGGTCCTGGAGAGAGGGAGAGGAGATAGAGAGAGAGAAGATGACACAGCTGGAGAATGAGAGGGAGGAGGGCAGTGAAAGGAAGAGAGAGGAATAAGTGGGTGTGTGGGGGAGAGAGCAAAAAAATGCATGTGGTAAAGAGAGGGGAGCGAGAGAGGAGAAAGACAGAGTGGTGGCATGAGAAAGGGAGAGAATGCATGTGGGCCAGCCAGGGCGAGAGAGAGTGAGAGAGAGTGGCAGAAAAAAGAGACAAGTAGGAAAAAGAGACATTGAGCCCAAGGCAGAGGGGGTCAGTTCACCTGGACGTCCACATCCACCATGTGTTGCTGGGAAGAGACGGAGGCTGAGTCCGTTAGACCATAAGACAAAGAAGCAGAATTAGGCCATTTGGCCCATCGAGTCTGCTCTGCCATTCGATCATGACTGATCTATTTTTCCCTCCCAACTCCATTCTCCTGCCTTCTCCCTGTAACCTTTGCAGCTGTACGAATCAAGGTACCTGATAGGCACACCCCCAGGTTGTCTCTTTTTAACCAACCCTAGTGATTCCTATGGTCTTTCTACCTCTGGTATCATCTACACTGCATCCCGTAAGTCAATTAAAATATCATTCTGCAATGTGTCTAAAACTACCTGTGCTGTTTTAAAACCAAGCATTGCTTTGCATAATTGTATTATTTATTTGCTTCATGCCTCTGTTTGTACAACACAAAGTGCTATTGATTCCAACTAATGAAGCTTGAGAGTTTGTTACCACCACACTGCAGCCCTGGGGGAGAAAATATAAATGAGACATTGTAAAAGACAGTTGCGTACTTTCATTTATGAAGCTATTTCTATAATATTATTATCAAGACTGATTGCCTTGGGTCCCTGCTACTTCCCTGCTAAAATCAGCCTTAGCATCCAGTTCAATTTTGCAAGAAATACTTGGTAATCCTTGGTAGAGGACCTTGTTCTTGTGGATGTTGAGTGCAAGGCCTCTCCACTCCAATGCATTGGTGAGCAAGCCATGCATGACTTGGACCTCTGGCACGGAGTGTGCACAAATGCAGCCAATAATGCCTGCATTCTGCAGCTTGACTACTGGGGTTTGTGTGACCTTCACATTGCCTTGCTTTTCACAAATTCTTTATTGAGATTGTTTCTGCTCTAGACCCAAGGGCTAATCTCACACCTTGAGTGCCATTGTGGAGTAATCTTAAAATGGAGACAATTTTCTGTGGGCAGCTGAATCTGAAGAGGGTGTTCCAGGTTCCCTCTGATTAATGGAATGTGGAAAGGGACCTAACCTCTGTCAAAACATCATTGGCAAGGAAGGAATAAGGACGACTAACATTTTCATGACTTGGAGAATGGCCTTGTCGTTGAACACCCTTGTTTCATTAGAGGGACCAGCACAAGTTGCCAGGAATCCTAGACCTAGACAAACGTTGGCACCTGCCACCTTATGTCATCACCCGAGTGTGTGACCACCAAGATGACCACATGCCAAGCTCCAGTGACTACTGGACTGACTCACTCTTACATCTCCATCAACCTACTCCAAGATATCAGCTCAGCAGAAGTGTTACCACACAATGATCAACAGTGAAGTTCTCAGCACGGGCTCTTCTCCACCATCACCTCAACCAGCAATACCAAAAGAGGCCACCAGGTCATTGATATCACTGGAATCATCATCTATGCAAATTGCCTTGCTGCATTTGCCTAAAACAGCTACTGCACGCCAAGTGTGATTCAGTGGCTGTGAGCATCCACGGAACATGCTGTGCTAACAAAATAAATGAATCTGTTCCTTGGATGCCACTTTCACGGAACCTTGTTTTGATTCTTCTTCCCCTGATCAAATCCCAGCTCCACTAGCTCTGTACAAGCCATTGCATGGGATTCCAGAGAGGCCACAAAATTCCACAGGTTGGGAGGAAACAGAAGCAACCTAAGCTCCAGGTTATACCAAGAATATTTCTGTCTCAAAATAATCCTTTAAGACAGGCTGACAAAAGCCAGGCTTGAGATCCTATTGCCACAGACTGCAAGTACCTGACATCAATTTGGTTCAAAATAAACAAAACACAAAATAAATTAGCCACATAATATTGCTACTATCATATGCATTATTTTTTGTGGCTATGGTTTGCATATACACACACATAATACAGGTAAATGTACTTCAAATTGTTTATTTATATAACATCTACAACTGTTTGCAACCAATGAAGTAAAAATGCCTTTAAATTTAAAAAAAAAAATTGAAAGATACAGCATGGAAAGTTCACTCATGAACTTATGAAACAGGCCCTTTGATGACAATGACATTTGAAGCCACTTATCTAATTTTGTTGAAGATAGACACAAAATGCTGAAATAACTGGAGAGATGGAATGGGTGACGTTTGGAAAGAATGGTGATGTGATCTGTTCCTTCTCTCCAGAGATGCTGCCTGTCTCGCTGAGTTACTCCAGCATTTTGTGTCTATCTTTGGTGTAAACCAGCATGTTCAGTTCCTTTCTACATACAGTATCTAATTTTGTCATCAGCATTAAAGCATGACTATGCAGTGGTGGTTTCCACAACAAAATACAGTGAAATACATAGAAAAGCAAAAATATTGTGGAAAATGGGAATATGAAATGAAATTGTAAAATGCTGAAAATCCTCTGTAGATCAGACAGCACATCTGGCAAGAGAAAGTAAGATTGTGGTGGGGAAACTGCTGGTAGCTACTGACATTTTCATACATAACTGTAAATATATTTTAGATTTATCTGCACATGCAGAAGCTGTTTCAGTAGTTTAGTTTGGTTTAGAGGTACAGCGTGGAAACAGGCCCTTCGGCCCCCGAGTCCGCGCTGATAACGATCATCTGTACACTCGTTCTATCCTGCACACTTCGTGCAAACTAAGGGCAATTTACAGAAGCCAATTAACCTACAAAGCTGCACATCTTTGGAATGTGAGAGGAAACCAGAGCAGCAGGAGAAAACCCTGTGGTCACAGGGCACTCATACAAGCTTTGTACAGGCAGCACCTGTAGTCAGGATCGAACCCGAGTCTCTGGCGCTGTAGGCAGCAATTCCACTGCTATGCCATTGTGCTGTTCTGTTGCTGTGACTGTTCCAAGTGGATTCCAAAGGGACTGCCTGTTGCAAAAGGGAAGACGGAGCAAGAACATCCTATCCAAGATGTCCAAATTAGGGACTGCTTCAACATTGACATCAATACCTACAACAACTAAAGGTTATAATTAGTTAGTTTAAATGCAAATTTTAAAAATCAGATGCTGGAAATCTGAAATGACAATAGAAAATACTGGAAATGCTCAACGGGTTAGGCAGCATCTGTGGGGAGAGAAACAGAACTACCTCAGTTCAAATCCACCCTCTTTGGAGAGTGTGATGAAGAGTTTCTGACTGAAATTTTGATTTTATTTCTCTTTCCACTAATTAATTAATTTTGATTATGAGTTAATAGTCTTCCAAGATTTTATTTAAAAGTTGTTTCGTGCATTTTTTGTTAAGAGAGATTTTTTTTTGACATGTTTTCTTGTGGGTGAGGCTGGTTCTACACTCCCGCCCCACCCCATATGTTTCCATTGCATCACAGAAAGTCCTGATAATACTCTAGGCTTCACTTCAGGGCTCATTCCACGTCCAAGCTCCAAGCTCCTGCTGGGGGGAAACACACTGAGTCTGAACTTGGTTCGGGGGGTCAGCTACAAGCACGGGTAGCTCACCACAAATTCTGAGCACATACTTTAAATTGTTGGCCTTTCGACAGAATCAGCAAAAGAAGGAGGAGGAGGAAAGAACAAAGGGTCGGTGAAAGGCAAGAATGGCTAAAGAAAAGGGGAAGATGATACAAGCTCCGAGGGGTCTATAGTAGGATTAGCAAAGAAATGAAAAAACGTAGGAAAGTTACAAATGGCAAAATTGGCAGCCTTTTGTTGTTAAATGTTGCGACGTTGTTAAGCTGGAAAGGGTGCGGAGTAGAGGATGTTGCCAGCACTCGAGGGCCTGAGCTTTGGGAGAGGTTGAGCAGGCTAGGACTCTATTCCTTGGATGAGGAGTGATCTTATGGTGGTGTATAACATCATGAGAGAAATAGACAGGGAAAATGCAGAGTCTTTTACCCAGAGTAGGGGAATCAAGAAACAGAGCTCATTGGTTTAAGGTGAGAGGGGAAAAGATTTAATAGGGAACCTGAGGAGTAGCTTTTTCACACAAAGGGTGGTAGGTGTGTGGAATGAGTAGCTAGTGGAGGCAGGTACTATCATAACATTTAAAAAAACATTTGGACAGGTACATGGATAGAACAGGTTTAGAGGGGTATGGGGCAAACATTGGCAGGTGGGACTAGTGTAGATGGGACATGTTAGTCGGCTTGGGCAAAGGACCAGTTTCCATGCGGCATGACCTCAGCTGAGTGACAATGGTCGAAAAACATTCACTTGTGGAAGTCCGCAATCAAAGGAAATTTGTTCTTTTTCTCAAGCTTACGTACAACTTTATTGGAAGTTAGAGTCACAAGCCGACAGTGGGAGAATCAAGATCCTCTACATTAGCGATATAAATACTGATTGAAGTATGGCACTGCTGTGCTGGTAGTTCCAATCAGTTGACAAGTGATCTAGCTTTTCACAAGCCCATTGTTGTACCTGATAAATTTAGCATCTCAACACGTATTGTCAGCCATCTCTTTGCCTCCACAGATGCTGCTTGACCCACTGAGGTCTTATCAGTTTATTTTTTGTTCCAAACTCCTACAGCTGCTGACTCTTGTGCCTTTGTCCGTTTTCATTGACATCATTGCTGCCTAGCAAGCATTGCCTTTTGCAAACAAAGCAGCAAAGATCAAGGTAAATGTTGAGACACACAAGACTATTGATTCTGGAATCAGGAGCACAAAACACAAAACAAAGTACTGGAGGAACTCAGTGGGTCGGACAGCATGAGGAAGATAAATGCACAAATTATGGTTTGAGTTGGGACTCTTCTTTAGACCGAGGTAAAAGCTGCTTCATGCGTTTAAAACCACCCAGACAGTGCAGAATATTAGGTATTTTACTGCAGTCCTTGTTTATTTTCTATTGTGATAAAGTGCCTCCAGGTTTAAATGAAAACTCATTTTTTTTATGAAGCTTTGGCTGAACTGTGATCGCACAATCACCAATTCCAACATAAGGTCTTTGTGTATTTTAGTGACTCTGAGGCCTTGTTGCCAACATTGACGCGTTTATATAGCACCGTTAACATAGTAAATGGCTCAAGGATAAGGTGTTTCACAGGAAACCTCAAATGAACCAAAAAGAAAATGTCTGGGGAAACTACTGAAAACGTCAGACAAAAAGAAAAGTTTGAAGAACCGTACAGTGGTAGCACAGTGGCACAGCTGGTAGCGCATCTGCCTCACAGTACCAGAGACCTGGGTTCGATCCTGATCTCGGGTGCTGGCTGAGTGGAGTTTGCACGTTGTTTCTGTGACCGTGTGGTGTTCCTCTGGGTGGTCCAGTTTCCTCCCACATCCCAAAGACGTGCAGGTTTGTTGATTAATAGGCCTCTGTAAAACTGCCCCTACCATGTGGGGAATGGATGAGAATGTGGGATAGCATTGAGTGTGAATGGGTGATCGATGGTCAGTGTGGACCTGGTGTGCCGAAGGGCCGGTTTCCATGTTGTATCTCTAAACTCAACTGTATCTCTAAAGTGAAGAAAGGGTACAGTTGCAGAGACAATAGGGAGAGAATCCCAATGCCTAAACAGTAACAGTGGCAAATATGACCACCAGATATAGAACAGAGGAAGCAGAAGGAAGTGAAATACTGCTGCAGGATATCACTAAGATAAGGGGAGCCAAGGTTACAGAGGAATCTATACACATGGATAGGAAAGGTTTAGAAGGATATAGGCTAAATGCCTTCTCTCCAGAGATGCTGCTTGTCCCACTGAGTTACTCCAGCTTTCTGTGTCATCCGCTAAATGCAGGCAGGTGGGACATGTGTAGATGGGGCATCTTGGTCAGGCTTGGGCAAGTTGGACCGGAGGGGCTGTTTCCATGCTGTAGGACATGGTTGAGAACGTATAGTGAAGCTTTGCTGAATTATGGTTCAATATGTTGGAGAATCACACAGTGTGGAAACACCCAACAGGTTGAATCAGCAACAACCATCAAGCTCCCATTGCACTATGACCTTCTTTTGCCTCCCCACATTTTGTCAGCTCTGCCCACATTCTGCTGCTCCCTTACACGTTAGGGGCAAGCGATTGTGACCAATTAACTCACTACCGCATGACTTTGGGACGTAGGAGGAAACTGGACTACTCCCGGAGGAAACCCACGCAGTCACAAGGAGACGTGCAAATTCTGCACAGACTACAGCGTAGGTCGGGACTGAACCCGGGTCGCTGGAGCTGTGAGGTAGCAGCTCTACTAGCTGTACCACATTGCTGTCCCTATATAGATCAGCAAGCACAGGAACGACGCAAGAGCAGGGGTTGGTGCAAGTTAGGATAGAGGCAGCAGTTTTGAATATACTCAAGTTACATAGGGTGGAAAATGGGAGGCTTGCCAATATAGCATTGGAATTATTGGATCTTGAGGCAAGAGAGGCGTGATAGCAGGTTTCAGATGCAGACGGACTGAGGCAGGGAAGCGTTATGGAGAATAGCAAGGTTATCAGCAAAATCACAGAGGCTTACGAGGATGCAGTGAAAACTTATTTTAAAGCTGCTTCTGCATATACACTGTTCTTACCTTTAACTGAGCTGCTCAAAGCTTTGGAAAAATATTATCAGTGATGCCTCAGTACCTATATTTATGGTCTAGCTACATTCCTAACATTTGCAGAAAAGGTATCCAGCTACTACATGCTAGATTGAGACGAATTCTAGAATTCCCCTTCACTAATATACTCTGCAGTCACACCCCATATTGACCAATCACACCCCGTTACTGACCAATCTACAGCAGCTGCATTTCAAATGCAATTTAGTATTATGCAGTAAGATCCGCTTAGCGGGAAATAAGATGTTCTAATAGCAATGGGATTTTGTTCTTTGAATGATATGAGTAATTTCTGCTTATTATTTGATCTAAAAGTTAACATATGTAAATAATTAATTTAAAAGACTAATAATATGTCGCATCAAAATAATGAATGAACCCAATTCTGTGGTACCAATTACACCATTCTTGTGTCAAACAGTTTAGGAAGTCCAGGCTGTTATTTTCTTATTTATCTATTTGGGCATTGCTAGGAAGGCCAGCAATAATATTCCATCCCTAACTGGCCTGGAGGAGGTAATGACTAGCAGCCGACTTGAAGTGTTGTGTCCTTCACGTGAAAGCATGTCTACAATGGTGTTGGATGTAATGTTCCAGGATTTCAACCCAGCGATTATGAATGAAAGGAGCATGACTGAGAAGCTGCAGTGCTTTCTGGAGACTGTGGTTCGATTGTGCTCTATTTGTCACACGTGGTCAAGATAGGGAGACAATCCCACAGGCATTGCCACTTTCATTTCACTGTACATGTTGTATGTACATGTGACAAACAAAGTTAACTTGACTTGACAATGACACCAGTCCAAAGTCTGGTCCACCTGTGCACTCGGTCCAGTGGAGCAGTTCCCGATCCTGGTAAGCCCCAGGCTCCTGCAGGGCCTTTCTCCGTCACCCTCGATGGGATCAGCCCACAAATCGATCTCTCTAACCTCATCTGACCATCTTTGGGGGGTTCCCTCCTGCAGCCAAAGTTAAGGGCGCTGGAGGCATTACCACAGTTCACCCACCTACTGGCCCTGGCTCCTCGCGTGCGGCAGCTCCAGCCCGGTTCCGCGGTGGGCCGAGCTTTCGGGTTTAGTTTTTTAGTTTAATTTAGAGATACAGCGCGGAAACAGGCTCTTCGGCCCACTGAGTCCACACCGACCTGCGATCTCCACACATTAACACTATCCTACACACCCTCGGGACGATTTTACATTTATACCAAGTCAATTAACCTACAAACCTGTACGTCTTTGGAGTGTGGAAGGAACTCGAAGATCTCACAGAAAATTCACGCAGGTCACGGGGAGATCAAACAAATTCCGTACAGACAGCACCCGTATTCAGGATCTAACCCGGGCCTCTGGCGCTGAAACTCTACCGCTGCACCACCGTACCGTCTGGTCTTTGGCGGGTTCCCCGTTCCGTGGCCATGGCATATTGAGAAGGCTTCTACTGCATGGCTGGATGAAATTATGTGTAGATTGTTCGATACATTGCCTATCAAGTGGGATGCTTTGCCCTGCATTGACGTCCTTAAGAGTGTTAAGGTTCCACTCAATCAGATGGAGAATATTCCGTCACACTAGTGACTTACATCTAGTAGATGGCGAAAAAGCTTTGTGGAGTCAGGAGGTGAGGCTTCCCAATCTCTGACCTGCTCTTTTAACCACTGAATTTAGTCGGAGAAATGTACAGCTCAGAAACAGGCGCTTCAGCCCATCAGGTCCATGCTGGCCATCATTTCTTCTACCCTAACCAATTTTATTCTCACCACATTCCCATCGTTCCCCACTGATGCCACCATTCATCTACACAATGGGGACAATTTACTGTGGAATGTGCAAGACATGGAGGAATATGGAATGAATGCAGGCACGTTGGATTAGTATGGACAGGCATGATGGTCCTCATATTCATGGTGGGTTGAGGGGCCCGCTTCTGTGCTGTACGTCTACGAGTGACCCTTACTACTTTCAGATAGTCCTTGCTTTCTCCCTCCTTCCCAGCTCTCCCACAAGCCTACTGTCTCCGCCTCTTCTTTTCTTTTTCCCGCCACCCCCGATATCAGTCTGAAGAGGGGTCTCGACCCGAAACGTCGCCTATTCCTTCTCACCATAGATGCTGCCTCACCCGCTGAGTTACTCCAGCATTTTTGTCTACCTTACTACCTTCGATATTTCCTCCAAGTATTTTTTTCAACATGGCCTGGCATCGTCTCCTCAACTGTGGGAGGACATAGGTATTACCCATATTTGACTCACCCATATCAAACCAGTATTTGACCTGCATACCCATCTCACGCCATGAGGTGATATGAGGTAAGGAGTGACTACTTTCCCTGGGCTACTCCCTCCTGTCTGTGCTGCAACCACCTCAGATGGGTCTGTGAGACTGAACATACCAAGGAACCAGAAGGACATTTTGAAGGACATTGTGAACATCATTATCAATGATTGGCAATTAAAAAACAAAAGTCTCCACCAGTGACTGAATTTAAATTCGACAACTGCCTTGGTGGGATTTGAGTGTAGGCTGCTAAATTGACTGTCCTGTATCTTAGCTGCTCTGCCACTGCTGTACTGAACCATACAATCTACAGCAGACAAATCTAATTGCACATCATTAATCCATTTTGACAAGGTCATGCCTGACAGGCAGTTCAGAAAAAGTAGGTCACATCAAAAACTATGGAATTCAATGTACATTTTTCAAAGACCTGTGCAGGCCATTTTGAAAGCATATTGTAAAACCTGCCTTTCAACATCTTATGAAATTGTAACACCACATCAAACAAGAGCACTTCCGTGAGTGTTTTGATGATCTGCCATCCCAGGAATATAATTTATTCTCACGAGGAATCCCATTTTGTTGCTATTTTAGATTTTGTAGTTGGAGCTATGCTTGTCAAATTGAACAAAAGGTCTTGGAACTATCAATCCATTAGCAACTGGCAGGGTGGAATTTCCTGAATTGGATCGTACTGATAAAAAAGACCATGTATGGTAGTCGAGGAAGACTAATTGCTCCAAAATATTTCAGTTTATCCAGAGATGGTATTAACTATCTTTCTAAAAATAAATGAAACACGCCACATTTAGACGTTTATTATGTGATCTTTTGGAAAGTTTACAAAGAGGTATCACTACGTTTTTAGCTTGTGCTCTTTCCTCCCAAAGTCACAATGGGAGTATAGAAAATACATTGACCTAAAAAATGTTATGAAACGAGTGGTGCCTGAACAAGGGGCGGCACAATGGAGCAGCAGTAGATTTGGTGCCTTACAGCGCCAGTGACCCGGGTTGGATTCTGACCATGGGTGCTGCCTGTGCAGAGTTTGTATGTTCTCCCCGTGACCTGCGTGAGTTTTCACACTCCAAAGACACACAAGTCTGTAGGTTAATTGGCGTCTGTAAATTTTAGGGATCGCTGGTATGTAGGCACTGACCGAAGGGCCTGTTTCCACGCTTTATCTTTAAGCTAAACTAAATTAAACGTTTTTTTCAAAATATTCTGGAAATTACTCAAAACATGAGTTTTAGGTCATTTCAGACTCCTTGTATTAGTCTCTTAAAACCCCCCACCATATGCTAATATGCTACACTTGTCGCTTTACCCCCCCCTTGACTCCATCCACAGACCTAATCAGTCTTTCCAAGTGCGGCAGAGGTTCACCTGCACCTCCTCCAACCTCATCTATTGCATCCGCTGCTCTAGGTATCGGCTGCTCTACATCAGTGAGACCAAGCGTAGGCTTGGCGATCGCTTCGCCCAACACCTCTGCTCAGTATGCAATAACCAACCTGATCTCCCGGTGGCTTAGAACTTCAACTCCCCCTCCCATTCCAAATCCGACCTTTCTGTCCTGGGCCTTCTCCATGGCCAGAGTGAATCCCACCGTAAATTGGAGGAGCAGCACCTCATATTTCGCTCGGGTAGTTTACACCCCAGCGGTATGAACATTGACTTCTCCAATTTCAGGTAGTCCTTGCTTTCTCCCTCTTTCCCCTCCCGTTCCCAGCTCTCCCACAGCCCACTGTCTCCGCCTCTTCCTTTCTTCTTCCTGCCCCCCCCCATTCCCTCATCAGTCTGAAGAAGGGTCTCGACCTGAAACATCACCCATTCCTTCGCTCCATAGATGCTGCCTCACCCACTGAGTTTCTCCACCAATTTTGTCTACCTTCGATTGTTCCAGCATCTGCAGTTCCTTCTTAACCATATGTTAACAGGTTACTTACAAATTGAGTCTTTCCTGCATTGTCATACAGCCATTTTCTAACTCATACATCTATGTAGACAGGTGGCTAGGATTAATTAACTTGAATGATTAGGGGACATCAGGCAAAATTGTAGTGCTGCAATGTCACATTTCTGTCCCCTCTCTCAATCCATGTTCATTACTGAACATGGTGACAGAGAAATCGGGGGGCAGTTAAATTAAATTAAATTAAATTGAATTGAATTAAAAGATACAGCATGGAAGGAGGGGCATCTGCTCAGCAAGTCCATGCTGGTCATTGATCATCCATTCAATGAGCAACGAATCATTTAGTTCTGTTATCTCACTTTCTCATCTATTTTCTACACATTAGGGGCAATTTACAGAGGCCAATTAACCTACAAACCCGCAAGACTTTGGAACGGCGGAGGAAACCGGTGAGCACCTGTAGGAAATCCACATGGTCACAGGGAGAGCGTGCAAACTCCATACAGAGAGCAGTCGAGGTCACGATTGAACCTGCATTTCTGGTGCTGTGAGGCAGCAGCGCTAACAGCTGCGCCACTTTACTGTTGTGCGTTGATGAAAGGGAACGGAGAGAGGCAGTTCTTTGGTTACAGTCTATCCACACTCGCCCACTGGTCTATCTTTCAACTTTCCACAGGTTCAAACTTCATTTGTATGAAGCAATTTCTATTATTAGCTGAAGAGAGTCAACTACTGCACAACAAGATAATTTTTCTGCATTGTGTGTTAGCATGTAATCCAAAGGTTAAATGGTTTGCTTGAAGCCATTACTGCCACACAGCTTGCTCCAATACACCGGCTCTTTCAATAATTGATCACTTGGAGAGAAGTTTCTTTGAGGTCATAAAGCCAACAGAGGAAATACCAATAATAACTCAGAAACAACAAATGCTACACAAATATTAATAACTTCATACTGCACCAAGTAGTGAAATAAATAGCGCAGTCTGAAAAGACCAAATAAAGTTCATAAAACAGACAGGAAGTCTGAATCATTTAATTGGTTTTGATCTCAAACATTCTGAGCACACATCAGCTCAGCAAACGGACATGTTGCTCAGTTGGCTCACATTGTTAGATTTGTAGACACACGCATTTCACAATTTCCATTGTGTTCATCAAACCTTGCTCAGCAGAGAAATGCAGCAAGTCTCTCCAACTGAAAACAGCAATTCTGGCAGATGTTTTCTTCTGGGTTCCACTAAACAATTTTAGAAGTAATTAGGAAAGTTTGTAATCAAGTTAGTTAAATCTGAGCAACAGAAACCTAACGAAATAATGATTTTAACAGTCGAGCACAAAGAAAGATCTGTTTTGATCATTGCACCATGTTTAACATCATGACATCATCAAATTCATATCTGTAATGTTTTTCAAATTTCACTGCCCAACTGTGGTTATGCTGGAGTGTTTCCTTCCCTGCATTCTACTATAGTTCAGTTTGTCACGTGAGACCAGGTACAGTGAAAAGCATTTTGTTGTGTGCTATCCAGTCAGAGAAGAGACCATACATGATTATAATGAAAATGTTCACAGTGTACAGATACAGGATAACACAGATGTAGGATGGGACAGGGGAGAAGTGGAAGTGGTTGAGACTCGTCCTTAATTAAGCCTTGCTTAGGCAGCGTGAAATGTAGATGGAGTCAATGGAAAGGGAGGTTGGTTTGCGTGATAGTCTGAGTTACATCCACAACTCTCTGCAACGTCTTGCCATCTTAAATGGAGCTGTTCCCAAACCATGCTGTGATGCACCCCGATAAAATGATTTCTACGGCGTATCTGTAGAAGCTGGTGAGAGTTGTTGGGGACATGCTGAACTTCCTAAACCTTCTAAGGAAGCAAAAACATTGGAGTACTCACAGCATCCATCTAACCAGTGGCTCCATAAGCAGCCTGGATCTTTAAACACTTCAATTCTGTTTTTCAGTCAAGTTTTTATTTGAATTAATATTTACACCTAACAGCGACTAGGTCCTCAAAAACAACTCTATTTTTATGGAATGATTTCATGATACTATAATCAAAGGAGAGAAATACTGTATTTTCACTGGGAGATTAACATTATGTCGTAGAGATCACTATAAATAATAGTCTTCATTGCTATGCTAACATTTGCTTCAAATCTGCTGCCTTATTCTCCATCAACCCCATTGCAGTTTCGGGATAAATCTTCTTTCAGAAACGTCCTGTCTTTGCAAACTGGGAACTAGCCAAGAAGATTTTTTTTTTAAATCTGTGTTTGCAAATGGAAATCTCAACACTGCAAAGAGTGAATTAATTTCCAAGATGCAACATGTATCTAAGATTGGATTGGTGCTTTTGACTTGGTGCTAGCATGCTGGAAGAGGAGTCACTGATTTCATGTATTTCTTTTCCTTTTGTCGTGTTCACTGTGAAGATCAGACCTGCTTGCAGCCAATGACAAGGCAAAGAGTCGTTGGCCGCTGTAGTAAACAGTCCACAGGCCATCTGATAAGTTCAGTTACAGCTGTCCACAGGGAAATGTGAAACTGTAAAGATACAAGATATCGAGAACCTGGTTGCAATTGCGTTTCTGCAGATCAAGGAGACCTTGAAAGTACATATGCCTTGTTTGCATCTCTTTCACCTTCTCTTGGTATATTAAGCGGCTTGTGAAATGTACGCCTTCCTTACTATGACTCAAGTATTGTGCAATATGCACAAGGGAAAAAAAGAGTGCAAAGGAGCTTACATGCTGGACTGAAATTTCCAGTTTGAGACTTGGGGGAAGGGAGAGCACGAAGAAGCAGAGATTCTGCCAGCAGAAATAGCGGAGGTGGAATGGGGGACAAGGGTACAGCCACGTGGAAGGCAGAAGGAAGCAAATTGGGATAACTGAACTGTAGATAATGGATGTTCCATTTACATTCAAACTAAATGATCCAGAAAAAAACCTTGTTAGATTTTGTTATGCGTAGAATGGAAACAGTAAACAAATGAACCAATTACAGCCAATGCAGTATTTTCTATTTTAAAATATTCACACATTGAGACTCAAAGTAAGCTTTGTTCTCTGAAGGGCAATTATTATATTCATGCACATAATGTCGATTAATAAATCTTGGAATTTCAGAGGCACTTCAGATATTTACTTTGATGTACAATTATATAGCAAAACAGGCAAAGAAAAATAACCTTTACTTCAAGAATAGTAAGAATATGGAATTCACTTTAACCACTGTGTGAATAGAGTTTATGGCTAACATTAAAATGAGATTCTACGTTGCTTGAAAGAAAAACATTGAAAGGATGCGGGAAATATTCCAGAGAATAGGAACGAATTGCAGCTTTATGGAGAAAAACACATGCAGAATTAATAGGCAGAAAAATGTCATTTAACATTCAAATTAACAAGCCATTTCAGACAAAATCCACCTGTCATATTTAGTAATTAACAACTGCAAATATATCATATTGAATTCAAAAGAACATCTTTAAATAAGGGAAGAGTTTAAGCAAAGATTACGCAAAGGAACAGAAAGAGCGAGAGAAAGAGGGAGAGAGCGAGGGGGAGAGAGAGAGCGAGAGAGAGAGCAAGACAGAGAGAGCGAGAGGGAGAGAGAGAGAGAGTGAGAGGGAGAGAGAGAGCAAGAGAGAGCGAGAGAGAGAGCGAGAGAGAGAGCGAGAGAGAGAGCGAGAGAGAGAGCGAGAAAGAGAGAGAGAAAGAGAGAGAGGGAAAGTGGATGAGAGGAATTAGAGTGTTTTGCTTGTTGTGTATCTCCTTGCACTGAATAAAAAGAGCTGGATGAATAGAAAGAGGTAATACAAATTCTATTTAGTGGAGGTCAAGAAAATACCAGAAATGCAACAGTGAGTGAGTTTAAAAAAAAAGCCAGATAAAGAGGAAAAGGAAAAGAGCAGACCAGGAAATGGAACAGAAAGGAGATGATTGCATTACATTAACTTTGAGAGAACAGCTCAGAGAATACTAGAAGTTGCCAAGTGTCAGATTAGGAAAAGGGGAGGTACAACAAGATCTGGGTGTGCTTGTACATCAGTCACTGAAAGTAAGAATGCAAGTACAGCAGGCAGTGAAGAAATCCTCTCGCAATGAAGTGTTAGCCTTCATTGCAAGAGGATTTGAGTTTAGGAGCAAGGAGGTCCTACTGCAGTTGCACAGGGCCCTGGTGAGACTGCACCTGGAGTATTGTGTGCAATTTTGGCCTCCTAATATGAGGAAGGACATTATTGCTATTCAGGGAGTGCAGCGTAGGTTCACCAGGTTAATTCCCAGGATGGCGGGACTGACATATGATGAAAGAATGGGTCGGCTGGGCTTGTATTCACTGGAATTTAGAAGGATGAGAGGGAATCTTATAGAAACATATAAGATTCTTAAAGGATTGGACAGGCTAGATGTAGGAAAAATGTTCCCGATGTTGGGGGAGTCCAGAACCAGGGGTAACAGTTTAAGAATAAGGGGTAGGCCATTTAGGACTGAGATGAGGAAAAACTTCTTCAGCCAGAGAGTTGTGAATCTGTGGAATTCTCTGCCACATAAGGCAGTGGAGGCCAATTCACTGGATGTTTTCAAGAGAGAGTTAGATTTAGCTCTTGGGGCTAAAGGAATCAAGGAGTATGGGGAAAAAGCAGGAACGGAGTGCTGATTTTAGATGATCAGCCATGATAGAGGCCCTTGTGAAGTAGGTGAGAACCTTAGTCAACAGATGTTAAAGATGGCCTTCAATACTCCAGCTACTTGTTCCACACAGGTCTTTAGTACTCGGCAAGTGCACCATCTGGGCCGGATGTTTTGGGTGGATTCACCCTGTTGAAAGATGCTCTGACGTCGGATTCAGAGATTGAGATCACAAGGTCGTCAGGGGGCGTGGGGACTCGTGTAGGTGTGCCTTTGTTCTCCCTTTCATTTGTGTAGCTTACTGACATTTAACAAGGTGAACGTGCACTGAAATCTGCTGACCTTGCAATAAACAGCTAGCCCACCAATGCTGCTACGTAACCTACTCTCCAATTAATGGATTCTCATTTAAAACATTACCAATCCCAAAAAATTATAAAGCCTTTGTTGGAAGGAAGGATTGTTACTTTTATACTCTTTTTTTGTCAGATTCACTGGTGGGTAACATTATCTTGATGCATGTGCAGGAAGAAACTGCAGATGCTGGTTTATACCAAAGATAGACACAAAGTGCTGGAGTAACTCAGTGGGTCAGGCAACATCTCTGGAGAAAAAGGATGTGACGTTTCAGGTCAAAACACTTCTTCAGACTGAAAACAGCAGACCTTTCAGTCTGAAGAAGGATTCCGTCGTGAAATGTCACTCATCCTTTCCTCCAGAGGTGTTGTCTGAGCCGCTGAGTTACTCCAGCACTTTGTGATTATCTTGTTTCAGGTGGATACATCTCATACCAATGTTAAACTCTTTGTTAACCCTGTACACGGACACTTTACCGCTAAGGAAGGGAAGGAAGTTAGTTCAGTTTTGTTGTTTCCAAGTAGCTTATTTAGACAACACATTGTCACCTGATCTAATTGCTCCCTTTGTAAAAGACAACCATCTTTAAAACAACAGGCATCTATCACCCCAATGATGGCACAAGCTTTGCCTTGCAAATTTCCAGCAAGGCAACGTTTACTTCCCAGTTATTCGAATGATTATACATCTAAACAATCCAAGGCAACACTGTGACAATAAGCAACCTGCTATCAAGGCAATCAGATGTTATATTCCTACAGAGAATGGTAACAACATTATTTTCAATGTAGATGTTATGCAAAAATGTTCTCAAGAATCCTTGAACTCTTTTTATGTCCTATCCTAGGATTTATTTACTCTGAATATATTTCATCAGAGTCTGCACCATCCAGTTCTGTTGGAAACCTTAGAATCACAATCTTATTATCTCTCTGACCTTACCAGTTGACATAACTGTTCTTTCGTTCTGTTTCATAGAAGTGGAATATAGAATGGTATAGTATAAGAACGGGATCCTCTAACCTGCCTGCGATGAACATGTTGACAAATCAAACTAATCCCTTCTGCCTGCATACGATTCATATACCTCCATTCCCTGCATGTTCATAAGTCTACCTAAAAAGCCTCTGAAATGCCACTCGTGGAAATAATTAGCACCACATAACCCCTTTGAACTTTCCCACTCTCATCTTAAATCTATGCCTTCTGGCATTTGACATTTCCATTTTGGGGAAAAAAGATTATCACTGCCTAACCTACCAATGCCTCTCATACGTATAAACTCCTATTAGGTCTCCCATCAGTTACCGACGCTCCCGAGAAAATAATCCAAGCTTGTCCAACCTCTTCTTATACCAAATAGCCTCTAATTCCAGCAGCCTCCTGGTAAACCTCTTCTGCACCCTCTCCAGAGACTCCACATTCTTCTTGTAATGGGGTGACCAGACTGCAGATAATACTCCAAATGTGGCCTAACCAAAGTCTTCTGCAACATGACTTCTTAACACTTATACTCAATGCCCCGACCGATGAAGGTGAACTAAACATGTGTCATCTTTACCATTTTATCTGTTTGTGTTACTGCTTTAGGGAACCTATGGATCTGGACCCCAAGAACCCACTGTACATTTATGCTGTTAAGGATCCTGCTACTAACTGTATTCTTTACCCTTACATTTGACCTCCCACCTGCATAATTGTAAAATATTTTTTGTTCTGCAATTACCAGTATGGTACTCGGTATTTTAAACTTCATCTGTAAATGATATTTTCCTTTGCACTTGAATTATGGAATGGATGGAATATTTTATTGTCACATGTGACTAGGCACAGTGAGATTCTTTGCTTGCGTACCCAATGTATACAAATAGCAGCCACCTACAGTGCTGACAAAGTTACAAAGTACGCCGGCTCCTCCTTTTTGTTCCCCCCCCCCCCACCACACGGCGGTCTCCCCATGCCGGCTCCTCCATTGTTCTTCCCCTCACGGTGGTCCCCCACGCTCTCACCGATCGTTGACCGCGTGGTTGACCCGCGAGGCATCGCCGCTGCCACGAGGCTTCACCATCGCCGCTGCCACGAGGCTTCACCATCGCCGCTGCCACAAGGCTTCACCACCGCCGCTTCACCGCCGCCGAGGCCCCATTGTTGTGAGGCTTCACCACCGCCGCCGAGGCCTCACCGATGTCGACCCCCCACTTCACGGGTCCATGGTGCCGACCCAGGTCCCCGCCGCGGGCTCCGTCGGGCGCTCCGCCAACCTGTACTCCGACCCGTGAGGCCCAGCTCCTCCAAACGACGCTCGAGGCCCCAGCCGGGCCCTGACCCGGGCTTCTACGTGGCGATCCGGGAAGCATCGAGACCGGCGCCTCGATAAAGGCCTCTGGCCGTGCTTCCAGTCCCCAGTCGCGGCCTGGCGGGAAGCCTTCTGGCCGCCCGGTAATATGGTTATTAATTTATTGCATTTTAAAAATGATTATATATTACTGAGCAGTGCGTTGACAGCCCTGTTAAGCTGCTGCAAGCAAGAATATCAATGTTCCATTGTTGGTATATACGACAATTAAACATTCTTGCCTCTTGATTTAAAATCTCTCTCTTAATCTTTCTGATTTCACTGCTCTTATCTACAGGCTAATTCAGTTGTGGAATAGACTAATTGTGAATCCTCGGGGCCAGACATTCTCTTGTCTAATGTAATGTGTTGAGCTATGTTACTGAGTTTCATCTGAAACCCGACTGCTAAACATGATTGACCACTCACTGTGCACAACATGTACTTCCTGAAATTCACACACGGTCCTCTGAGCACGAGATGGGCTTAAGCAGAAGAGGCAGCTGGCCGTGTTTAAGTGACATCAATTGGCATGTAACTCATGACTGACGTCAATGACACAAGTGGTATACAAACTACACAGGCCTTAGCTGGAGGAGGAGGCTTAATGGTTACTTAAAAAGCCCAAACCTTCTTGGGCCGTTGCCAGGGAGTCTTGCAAGTCCGGTCATTCTTTGTTCAGTTTATAGTGCTCAGACCCTGGAGACCTCCACCACCAGCATTTCTGCCCTCTGTACCCATCTCTGGCACTGGAGGTGCAGTGGATCATGCCATCCACACCGTCAATTTAGTTCAGTTCAGTTCATTACAGTTTGGTTTGGTTCAGAGTTACAGCGTGGTAAAAAGGCCCCTCGGCCCCTGAATTCATGCTGACCATTGATCACCCATTCACAAACTAATTCTATGTTATCCCACATTCTCGTCCACTCCCTACACACAAGCGATAATTAACAGAGGCCAATTAACCTACGAACCCGGGCGACTTTGGGATGTGGGAGGAAACTGGAGCACCTGGAGAAAACCCACGCAGTCATGGGAATACATGCAAACTCCACACAGACAGCATCCGCGGTCAGTATCGAACCCGGGTCTCTGGTGATATCAGGCAGAAGCTCTATCATTTGCACCACTGTGGTGCCCTTAATTTAGAGCAAATCTGGCTCACAGCTGCCCAGAAGGTCAGTGAATCATAAACTCCCTTAAGAGCAAAGGTGAGCTCATCATATAATGTGTATACACAAGGCCCTATATTATTCATTCAAATGTACATAAACCTGGCAAACAACTTCTGGGCAGTCTGATTTCAATGCCTTCATACATTGAAGAATTTCTAGGCACAGGTAATGTCATAATATTGGAACAAGGATATGTGGTTTTGCACAGTTAAAATTCACACTGCTGTATATTAGTCACAAAAAACAGTAGCTGGGACGGATCATGAAACAGGCTGAGGTAGCAATATCATTCAACGCACAATGGAAAAAATACCCTTTCCAACTGATATTTCAGTGATGTTAGACATTACTAAGAACTTTCTAGTGCAGCACCTACTGACATAGCGTATTCTGTTATAACATACTCAACCGTTACTTCATAAGTTCTTTTTTTCAGTTGCATTTACAATCAAACTTATTGTTGTCTTGGATCCTTGGATCTGTTTGTTCTTCTCATCGTGCAGTATGGTTATATTATATAAATCCAGGTGCTTGTTTTTTAGTTTTACTTTCATGGATACAGCGTGGAAACAGGTCCCTCGGCCCACCGACTCAGTGCCGACCAATGATCACCCAAACAGTAGTTCTACAATATCCCAGTTTTGCATCCTACATACCTGGGGCAATTGTACAGAAGCTAATTAACCTATAAACCTGCACCTCTTTGGAATGTGGGAGGAAACCACAGCATCTGGAGAAAACTCATGCGACCACAGGAAGAACGTACAAACTCCATACAGACAGCACCTGTAGTCAGGATCGAACCTGGGTCTCTGGCACTGGAAGGCAGCAGCTCTACCACTGCGCCACCCACAATTGTTTATTAATTTTTATCTTTGTCTAATATACATAAGGAGACAATTTAGCCTGATGAATCTATGCTGGCTCTCAATAATCCCAAACCCCTCATTATTCCTTGCAACCTATTCCTTCCCACACAATCTTCAACTCTGCTCAAATTCGCCAACCACCCACCTACACTAGGGATCAATTAAACTATCAAACAGCCCATTTGTGGAGCCACGAGTAGAAGTTACCTTGGGGGAAAATGTACAAGGTCACAGAGAGAAAGTGTTAATCCACACCAAGGCTTGATGCTGGGCTGGTGCTTGAAGCAGCAACATGTCTGACTGAACAAAACCAATGGTTTCCATTAAATGTTTTTTTTAAATATTACTTGCCAAAGATCTATCCTTAACAAATCTCTGTTGACTGTCCCCTTAGAATAGTTCAAGCATTTATAGCTAGCTTTAGCCTAAAATTGGCCTAAACTATAATAAAAATAACTCCACTATAAATCTAAGATAGACACAAAAAGCTGCAGTAATTCAGCGGGACAGGCAGCATTTCTGGAAATAAGGAATGGGTGACGTTTCGGGTCGAGACCCTTCTTCAGACTCAGAAACTTCAGTCTCGAGCCCAAACGTCACCCATTCCTTCTCTCCAGAAATGCTGTCTGTCCCACTGAGTTACTCCAGCTTTTTGTGTCTATCTTCGGTTTAAACCAGCATCTGCAGTTCCTTCTTACACATTTCCACTATAAATCTCACTGGTTGATTTAATCTTAAACAGCATTCCCAAGCCTTCCATATTGTTTTATTCAGGTATGTTTTAATAGCTGTTTGTAAAACTGCATTTTACCAAAAGGAAGTTCTGTGTCCACATTTTATGATTTTCTAATCAACAAAATAACGCTGCTAAATGTTTAGAAAGGAACTGCAGAAGCTGGTCAGAAGCATCCTGACCTGAAACGTCACCCATCTCCAGAGATGCTGCCTGACTTGCTGAGTTACTCCAGCACTTCCTGTCTATCTAACGCAGCCAAATGTCTGTGGCCAGTGGACATTATGACAATATTTCAGTGATTATACATTGTATTTATTATCCTCTCACAAAGGGAGCTGGCCAGCTTGAAAGTTTCCCACAAGAGTAAATAAGAACACATCAGAGGATAGGTGTAGGCCACCGAGGCTCCTCAACCCTTCCCCAAATTGATCTGCCAACAGTCATAAAAATACAAAATACATGGAACGTGAAATTAAAATGACGAGTGGAAAGGGTTGGGGATGTGCAAAGATCCGCCTGTCCCGCTGTATAGTGGGGGAGGAGTTGTAAAGTTTGACAGCCAGAGGTAAGAAGGATCTCCTGTGGCGTTCTGTCCTGCATCTTAGTGGAACCAGTCTGTTGTTGATACTCTTTAGGTTGACCAGTGTGGCATGGAGGGGGTGGGCTGCATTGTCCAGGATGCTCTGCAGTTTGAGGAGCATCCTCCCCTCCAAGACCACCTCCCATGAATCCAACTCCACCCCCTGGACGGAGCCAGCCTTCCTGATGAGTTTGTTGATCCTATTGGCATTCGCGGCCTTCGCCCTGCTGCCCCAGCACATGGCAGCAAAGAAGATGGCACTGGCTACCATCGATTAGTAGAACATCCGCAGCATCTTACTGCATACGTAGAAGGAACAAAGCCTTCTCAAAAAGCTTACTGTTGCAATGGACAACATGACAATACAGACAACATCTCAATTGCATTTTTGCTCAAGACTCAGCAAATATAAATGCATCCACTATGAACACGACAGGAGATGCAGTAATTATAAACAAAATTCTGCAACTGGATAGCCCAATGACTCAAGCAGGGATCAGCAAGGAATCAGAAAACAATACAAGTTTGTCTCAACATTTGGAAGTCCGATCTTAATTAATACCCATGAAGAAAGTTTAACTAAAGTGTTAACAGAGGTGAATTATTAGATGTACCTGGGTCAGTACAGGTGACACCCACCTACCAGGACAAGTTTGGAGGGATATGGACCAACGAAGGCAGGTGGGACTAGTGTATGTTGGCCAGTATGGGCAAATTGGGCCGAAGGGCCCGTTTCCACACTGTATCACTATGACCCTATGATTCTATTAGTGGATGTTGATTTCTGAATACGGCCCATGTTGTGATTTTGCACATTGCCAAGTTAAGCCATCTGTGTATGCATTAAAAAATGAGTTGAAAAATATATATATTTACTTATTTGCTTTATTTCACATAAATTCCAGAATTTTATTCCATATCTTAAATTCTTGAAGAGTCATTTGTGAATTCTGCAAGGACAAATTTCTGTAACCTGAACGGCTGTAATGCAGGGTTCACCAGTAGACACGGATGAATCCTTACGTACAGAATCATATTGAGCCAAGCAAATATCAAAAAGATTAGGATAAGAAAGAGCGGGGAATTAAACAATTTTAAAGAAGTTCGGTTCTTTGCAGCACAATGATAATGCCAGTATCCAAACTCTGCATCTTTTAGGTGGACTATCATTTGATTAATTGCTTGCTTAACATAGTCCCCACACCAGTAATAGGAGTGGGATATCTCTGACGTGCTGCCTCAGACAGTACTGTTCCTGTAATTCTGCGTCCATCAATCAACCAGTGATTTGGAAATCCCCGTCTTCCCTCTGAATCATCTAAACAAAATGATTTCATCTCAGCAATCAGTCATGTTACCAGGACTCTTCTGACGCCCCAATCAGTTCCAGTCACCCTGCTATAGTAAAGATGTTTTAGTTTAGTTTAGAGATACAGCACGGAAACTGGCCATTCGGCCCACCGGGTCTGCGCCAATCGGCGATCCCCGCATATTAACACTATCCTACACACACTAGGGACAATTTTACATTTACCAAGCCAATTAACCTACAAACATGTACGTCTTTGGTGTGTGGGAGGAAACCGAAGATCTCGGAGAAAAACCCACGCAGGTCCAGGGAGAACGTACAATCTCCGTACAGACAGCACCCGCAGTCGGGATCGAACCCGGGTCTCCAGGGCTGCATTCGCTGTAAGGCAGCAACTCTACCGCTGTGACACCGTGACCGCCCTCGCCATCGTTATGCTGAAAGGAGTGCAGAGATGATTTAAGCGGATGTTGCCAGTACTGGAGGACCTGAGCTCTCGGGAGAGGTTGATCGGGCCAGGACTTTATTCCTTGGAGAGCAGAAGGATGGTTTTATAGAGCTGCATAAGATCAGGAGGGGAATAGATAGGGTAGATGCACAATCTTTTACCCAGAGTAGGGGAATCGAGAACCAGAGGAATGTCCCAGCGGGCGGGCAGCCGGGAGCGGGGACCCTGTGAGTGGGGCCGAGCCATCCAGCAGGCCCAGATCGCATACCGCAGACTCAGAACTTGCTGTCAATGGGACGTGCTGTGTGATCGAGGAGGGACCCGCGAGCAACCGCCAAGAGTGAGGACGGTCATCGGAAAACAAGGTGGGCCGGAGAGCCGTTGGAGAGCGAAGAAGGCCATCAGAGAGCTACCCAGTGGGGGTGGGTCAAATGGGGGACCACGGGATGGGGAGAAAGGGGAGGGGGGGTCCTGCTGCCACGTGCGGTGATGGGTGACACTTGTGCACTGCCTAGGTGAGGTCTGCTATATGGTTTTACCGGGTTGTATGCAAAATTAAGCATTTCACTGTACGTAGGTGCATGGGACAGTAAAGAATCATTCATTAATACGAACCTGAGGGGTTACAAAGGGTGATGGGTATCAGAGGAGGTAATTGAGGCCGGTACCATCGCAACGTTTAAGAAACATTTGCACAGGTACATGGATATGACAATGAAATTCTTACTTGCTGCAGCACAACAGAATATGTAAGCATAATACAAAATGGAAGATAAAAGTTCAGTGTGTCTATAGACCATAGATACACAATAAACACACAAATAACTGTACTTGCGAGCAGTTTATAATTTGAAAGTGAGTTAATTGCTGGTGAACATGAAAATGCCCTTTGCTCTTGACGCTGGGAAATGCAGCATCTTAAAATGTTCATGATAATGATGATGCTGTCAGAAGGGCCATGCATGATTTGTCCTGCCATGGACTGCATTGTATGGGGAATGCATTAGTATGTACTCAAAGCACAGTACTTTTAAGATGTGCTTTACCTTTATTCTTCAGGTGTCACACTTGGGCGCAAAAGTTATTTGTGAGCAAATTTGGCATCAGATCTAACCTCGAGTAAAAATAATAAAATGACTTAGAAGCAGAAAACAAAATCCAACATGAACAAAGCTGGAAAACCTCCAAGAAGGAAGTATTGTGGGCATAGGAAAATCCTGAGTGAAGTGTGGCCAGTGACAGAAGTTATTAAGCAAAAATAGAAGAGAAAACAAGTCAATGCAAGACCTTTAGACCAGAGGGACTAGAGTAGATGAGGCATGTTGGTCAGCATGGGCAATTTGGGATGAAGGGCCTGTTTCCACGCTGCATGACTCTATGACTAACTTGGTCTTTCTACTGAGTTAAGTATACAGTATGCTACACAACTTACAAATGACATGTAACAAAAATCACATGAATCCAAATAATAGCTTCTTCGTTCGAAGCTGGGGCCTCAAGCTCGTGCAGTTTCTCAGAAGCGTCACGGTCAGTTAAAAAAATGAACACGGTAGTTTGCAATACTTCACAATATGCAACATTGCCTGGAATTACTTTTACCATCAACAAGACTAGCAGACTTTGCAACTTCAATTCATGCTGCTTGTAAATCTCATCTCCTCTAATGGAAAATTATTGACAAAACTATCCCTCAGAAGTAGCACATGAGCATAACATTTAGTAAAACAATTGATAAAAATGACAAAAAGTTTAACTGCAGTGGGAAAGGAAACAATCAGGATTGGGAAACTACTCAAGCAGGAATGACCGAGCAGGTTTCTCTATTTTAACATGCGCTCTAACTAACCATGACATACATTTCTTCACCCCAATCCCCACCACTAGTCTGACGAAGGGTCCCGACCCAAAATGTTGCCTATCCATGTTCTCCGGAGATGTTGTCCCGCCCACTGTTCCAACTCTTTGTATTTTCTTGGTAAGGCAGCATCTGCAGTTCCTTGTATCTCTCTTTTATTTATGCGTTTATATATCAAGCTCAAATAAAGAGTAAATCCTGGCTCCACTCCTCGAGGGGAAACAACTCTGAATAAAGTCTTGAATTTAATTTAAATTTTTTTTTTTTTTTAATATTTTTTATTGGAGATAAGTACACAACCTATTAACATCATTACAGTCTTACATTTTTAAATTGATAATATTGTTAATTATTATTACATTGTCTCCAATACCTTTTTGCCTTTTTTTTTTAAACTAGATAGAACTAAAAAGATAGATGAAGTAAAGAAAGAAAAGAGAGAGAAGGAAAAAAAAAAAAAGAAAGAAAAAAAAAAGAGAAAGATAGTTTAAAGAAGAATGGAAAAATTTATTAAAATAAAAAACTTCATTCGAGATATATTCGTACATTTTCAGAGTATAGCATTTCATCCATTCTTTAGCCCTAGTGTTAGTCAGGTTCCTGTGCTGAACCATTCTGACCCTTTAAATAATCAATAAAGGAGACCATGTTCCAACCAATAATTCCTGTTTGTCCAACAGGGAAAATCTCATTCTTTCCACGTTTAAGGTCTCCGTCATTTCTATAATCCACATTTTGATTGTGGGGGTCGTAGGGCCTTTCCCAAAATTTTAGAATTAATTTTTTTCCTGTTATTATACTATAATCAATAAAGTTTCTTTGTGTTGTTGTAAAGTTTGATTTAATTCTAATGTTCCGAGTATTATTAATTTTGGATCCGGGTCCAAATTGTGTGCTGGTCACTTTAGATATTATACTAAAAATATTTACCCAGAATTTTTTAATTTTTATACAGTTTGCAACATATGAGATAAGGTAGCTTCTAAATGTTGACATTTTTATCACATATAGGTGAGATATGTTGAAAGATTTTTTGTAATTTTGTTTTTGAATAATGTAACCTATGTATTACTTTAAATTGTATTAAAGAATGTCTGGCATTTAATGAACATTGATGTATGTGTTGTAAACTTTCTTCCCAAAGTATCTTTCGTTATTATTTTGATTTAATTCTTTTTTCCCATGTTTGTCTGTGTAAGTCCGTCGATGGAATGTCACTGTCTAATAAGATATTATATATATAAGATATTAATTTTTCTGTATTAGATGTTTATTCCAACATTCGTCAAGAATTTCTGAATTTCTAATTCGAAAATTTTGAGTATTCGATTTTACATAATCTCTGAGTTGAAGATATCTGAAATAATCATTTCCTCGGAGTCCATAAGTCTGTTGCAACTCCTGATATGTCAGAAAAGTACCTTCCTTGTAAAGTTGTCCATATTTTTAATTCCATAATTCTTCCATTGTGTAAAACCCCTGTCCAACCATGAGGCTTAAACAAAGGGTTATTCACAATTTGGAAGAAAAAGTGATAATTATCTAATTTTAATGTCTTTTTTAATTGTTTCCAAATTCGTATAGCACTAAATATTATAGGGTTTTCCTATAAATTTTTTTGTTTAATTTAGACGTAGCAAATAATATCGAACCGATATCAAAAGGTAAACAATCTTCCTTTTCCATTTTTAACCAATCTGGTTTGTTGATCTATTTCTTCCAACCAGAAATTCATATTTTTAATATTAACTGCCCAAAAATAAAACAGAAAGTTGGGTAAAACCAAGCCTCCATTTATTTTTGATTTACACAAATGTCTTTTGTTTATCCTATGATTCTTATAATCCCAGATAAAATCATTAACAATGGAGTCCAATTTAAAAAAATGTTTTTTGACAGATATATCGGAATTGTCTGAAAAAGGTATAATATTTGCGGGTAAAAAAACTCATTTTTATGGCATTAATTTTGCCAACCATTGAGATAGGAAGTGTTTTCCAGTATTGAATATTCTTATGTAGTTTGTTCAGTAATGGGGGAAAATTTGCTTTAAATAATGATGTATATATCTTAGTTACATAAATACCTAGGTATTTAAAATTTTTCATTTACTATTTTAAATGGAAATTGTTGTATTATCTGTTTGTTTTGTTCCCTTATTGGCATAATTTCACTTTTATTCCAATTTATTCTGTATCCTGAGAGTGAACCAAATTGGGTTATTAGCTTTAATAAGTTTGGAATACTAATTTCTGGTTTTGTAATGTAAATTTTTCAAAATTCTTTAGATTCTGGAGTAGTTCCTGAGGATTGGAGGGTAGCAATCGTAACCCCACTTTTTAAGAAGGGAGGGAGAGAGAAAACGGGGAATTACAGACCAGTTAGTCTAACATCGGTAGTGGGGAAACTGCTAGAGTCAGTTATTAAAGATGGGATAGCAGCACATTTGGAAAGTGGTGAAATCATTGGACAAAGTCAGCATGGATTTACGAAAGGTAAATCGTGTCTGACGAATCTTATAGAATTTTTCGAGGATGTAACTAGTAGAGTGGATAGGGGAGAACCAGTGGATGTGTTGTATCTGGACTTTCAGAAGGCTTTCGACAAGGTACCACATAAGAGATTAGGATACAAACTTAAATCACACGGTATTGGGGGTTCAGTATTGATGTGGATAGAGAACTGGCTGGCAAACAGGAAGCAAAGAGTAGGAGTAAACGGGTCCTTTTCACAATGGAAGGCAGTGACTAGTGGGGTACCGCAAGGCTCAGTGCTGGGACCCCAGCTATTTACAATTTATATTAATGATCTGGACGAGGGAATTGAAAGCAACATCTCCAAGTTTGCGGATGACACTAAGCTGGGGGGGCAGTGTTAGCTGTGAGGAGGATGCTAGGAGACTGCAAGGTGACTTGGATTAGGCTGGGTGAGTGGGCAAATGTTTGGCAGATGCAGTATAATGTGGATAAATGTGAGGTTATCCACTTTGGTGGCAAAAACGGGAAGGCAGACTATTATCTAAATGGTGGCCGATCAGGAAATGGGGAGGTGCAGCGAGACCTGGGTGTCATGGTACACCAGTCATTGAAAGTAGGCATGCAGGTGCAGCAGGCAGTGAAGAAAGCGAATGGTATGTTGGCCTTCATAGCAAGAGGATTTGAGTATAGGAGCAGGGAGGTTCTACTGCAGTTGTACAGGGTCTTGGTGAGACCACACCTGGAGTATTGCGTACAGTTTTGGTCTCCAAATCTGAGGAAGGACATTATAGCCATAGAGGGAGTGCAGAGAAGGTTCACCAGACTGATTCCTGGGATGTCAGGACTTTCATATGAAGAAAGACTGGATAGACTTGGCTTATACTCGCTAGAATTTAGGAGATTGAGAGGGGATCTTATAGAAACGTACAAAATTCTTATGGGGTTGGACAGGCTAGATGCAGGAAGATTGTTCCCGATGTTGGGGAAGTCCAGGACAAGGGGTCACAGCTTAAGGATAAGGGGGAAATCCTTTAAGACCGAGATGAGGAAAAACTTTTGAAGATCATATTGAATGGCGGTGCAGGCTCGAAGGGCCGAATGGCCTACTCCTGCACCTATTTTCTATGTATCTATGTATGTAAATTAGTACATCATCTGCGTATAGAGAAATTTTATTCACTGTGTCCTTTGTGATATACCCATGTATTTCCGGATGACCCCTAACTCTTTCTGCGAGTGGCTCAATAGCAAGCGCAAATAATAATGGAGATAACGGGCATCCTTGTCTACAACCTCTAGATAGGCTGAATTTAGATGACAACCTTTGGTTTGTTAATATTCTAGCCGTAGGATTTGTATATAACAGTTTTATCCATGTGCAGAATTTCTCCCCTAGCTGCATATTTTCCATCACCGAAAATAAATAGGACCATTCAACCTGATCAAATGCTTTTTCAGTGTCTATTTATGCGTTTATATATCAAGCTCAAATAAAGAGTAAATCCTGGCTCCACTCCTCGAGGGGAAACAACTCTGAATAAAGTCTTGAATTTAATTTAAATAGTTACGTGAACATTGTTGTTGAGGCAATTAGAAAAAAAGGGGAAGAGGCAAACAAATGAAATAAACTAGTGTGAATGGGTGATTAATGGTTGGCGAGGACCTGGTGGGCTGAAGGGCCTGTTTCCATGCTGTATCTCTAAGCTTAACTAAACTAAATCTATTTATTCCTTATACATTATATATTCTTTATTTTCACACTAAAACTATACCCAAATATCTGAAGAAGGGTCTCGACCCGAAACGTCGCCTATTCCTTCTCTCCATAGATGCTGCCTCACCCGCTGAATTTCTCTAGCATTTTTGTCTACCCAAATATTAGTAATACATTTACTGATGTGCTATGCAAGCAGATTGCATTTATCCAACTGTAATGGTAAGAAAAATATCATCTACAATTTGTCAAGAATCTATCACAACCTTCTGTACAAATGCACATTAGGAAATACATACAGACTGGCAGCTACTCGGTTTATGTTTGTTTGGGTTATGTGAATAGATACATAGATAGATACATAGAAAATAGGTGCAGGAGTAGGCCATTCGGCCCTTCGAGCCTGCACCGCCATTCAATATGATCATGGCTGATCATCCAACTCAGTATCCCGTACCTGCCTTCTCTCCATACCCCCTGATCCCTTTAGCCACAAGGGCCACATCTAACTCCCTCTTAAATATAGCCAATGAACTGGCCTCAACTACCCTCTGTGGCAGAGAGTTCCAGAGATTCACCACTCTGTGTGAAAACGTTTTTTTTCATCTCGGTCTTAAAGGATTTCCCCCTTATCCTTAAGCTGTGACCCCTTGTCCTGGACTTCCCCAACTTCGGGAACAATCTTCCTGCATCTAGCCTGTCCAACCCCATAAGAATTTTGTACGTTTCTACAAGATCCCCTCTCAATCTCCTAAATGTTAGCGAGTATAAGCCAAGTCTATCCAGTCTTTCTTCATATGAAAGTCCTGACATCCCAGGAATCAGTCTGGTGAACCTTCTCTGCACTCCCTCTATGGCTATAATGTCCTTCCTCAGATTTGGAGACCAAAACTGTATGCAATACTCCAGGTGTGGTCTCACCAAGACCCTGTACAACTGCAGTAGAACCTCCCTGCTCCTATACTCAAATCCTTTTGCTATGAAAGCTAACATACCATTCACTTTCTTCACTGCCTGCTGCACCTGCATGCCTACTTTCAATGAATGGTGTACCATGACACCCAGGTCTTGCTGCATCTCCCCTTAATTTGAGTAATAGGAGAGGAGCTAAAATTAATTTTAATATCAGCGTAGATTAAGAGTTACATTTATATTTTGAGAAATAGAAAATGCACATTTAACGGGGTCAGCAGTTTATTGAGGAGGAAGTTGAGATTAAGCAATTATTTTAAATTATTTACAAGATATGGAGAGCACAGAATCCACGATTGGTGGCATAAACTTTCTATTCTATTGTTTCTCCTTTAATGAACTTGAAATGAGTGCTTGTAGTTAAGGGTCAACCACTTTGCTGGTGGTCTGAAGTCAGCAAGAGACAGCCTTCCTTCTCCCAAAGACAATGCCAAACACTATTTTCTTCAAACAGCAATTGACATTTTTTGGGCATCATTACCAATAGAATTTTTCCCCCAAATATAATTAAATTCCTCTGATGTCACAGAGGAAGTTTGGACTCAAGTCAACCAAATCAGTCTTCACCTTCTTAGGAAGTTGTTGGGGATCAAAGATACCTCACAGCGTAGGGAGTCCTGAGTCAACTGATTTGTCAATGGGGAAAAACTGCACTCTTCCACAGATGGGACAACAGTTCACAAACTGCTCACCTGCTCGATGTATCAGCTGATGGATGTACCAGGCAGTTGGGTAGAGTGTGAGCTAGTGCCGACTGTGCTAATTACACAAGGTTTCTGTGGGTTGCCGATGCATGGCTCACAAGGTTGTCAATGCCATCCAGCACCAATGTTCCTTCACCATCTTGTATAGGCATGGGCCAAAGTCCATTCTTGATTCTTTTTCTCTCAAAAGCAGGTGCCCATTTCAGGAGCCTGATTTGGGGTATGCAAACAATGCAGCCTGATCTGTGTGGCCATTTCAGTCATTAAGGCTCCATTGCTGGGGTGTTGGCTTGGGAGAGCACAATGCTTGCCCTTCCAGACAATTCACCGGGCTATCAATTGCTGGCCTAGCAACATAATCACGGTTGTGGGCCTGTCCCACTTAAGCGATTTTTTGGGCGACTACCGCAAAATTTTCAACATGTTGAAAATTTTTTGGCGACAGTGGCGACAATTTTTGCTGTCGTAGGTTGACGTAAGTGTTGTCGTAGGTTGTCATAGGTGCTGTCGTAGGTTGTCACGAGGTGTCGTAGGTGAATTCCATTAAAACTGGTCCCTGGCAGTTGTCTCAAGAGTCGCCTAAGTGGGACAGGCCCATTACCGAACTTGAACTAGCATTTTACTGTTGGAGTTGTCACCATATAACAACTACCAAGGCCTTCAGCAACACAATTTCTGACTCTCTCAGAATTGATCTTGGGTAGTCTTAATGCATGCTGCATTTCTATGCCTGCTGATTCTTTTGCCCATGAACGCATCTTCACATGAATGAACACCATTTTAACCACAGTTCTTGTTTAAGTCTGCACAAATCGTATGAAAATGGTGTGAGGGGTATGCAGGAAGCCGAACGCCTATCCTCATAAGCATCTCTTTCAAGAGGTTTTGCAACTTCACCTCGTCAGAATAAGATTTAGCAAGGATGTTTTAAATTGAAGCTGCAATACCTTTTTTGAACAAATAATTTGTCTGACATGACAGCAATCCTTTCCCTCCCTTACACTTGTCAAATAGACAAAAGCAAAAATAAAGTTTATCATGAAGGGTGAAAAGGATAAAGATCTGCTCTTGTCCAAGTTGAGGGTCAAAGTACATCAAGTTAAGAATAATTGAGAGATATCCGTACTAACTAAATGGAGAACTGCAAATGAAAACAGAAGTGCAAGTGGACTAAACAAATGGCCACAGTATTTTGTAATGATAGAAGAAAAAAAAATATTCCAATAGTTAAACAAAAACTGCCCAACACGAATTAGATAAAAAGTATCTTTAGTTCACAATTATCTATCTCCCTTAAACCAGGGGTTTTGCTCAGTTTAAAATAAAAACAGATAAATGCTGTCAGGCAGAATCTGCAAAAGAAAAGCAGAGTTAATGTTTCAGGTCAAAGTCGCATTTTCTGGGGGGTTTTCATCTTCTGCTGCATTGAAATAAATTGACGAACCAAGTTACAACAAAAATACTGGTTTATGTGTCGAGCAGGACCTTTAACAAAAAGAGAGGGCAATTCAACTTTTCGTAACTATTTAAAGCAATGAACTGAATTAATTGAAACATAAAATTCAAGTACACAGTTGAGCAGCACATTGGCGCAGCTGGTAGAGCTGCAGCGCCAGAGACCCTGGGTTCGATCCTGACTTCAGGTGCTGTCTGTGTGGAAATTCCGTGCACATTCTTCTTGTGTCCCCGTGGGTTTCCTCCCCCTTCCCAAAAGACGTGCGGTTTTGCCCCAAGTGTGTAGGGAGTGGATGAGAAAGTGAGATAAGATAGAACTGGTGAGAACAGATGATCGATGGTCAGCGTGGACTCGGTGGGCCAATGTGCCTGTTTCCATGCTATATCTCTAAACTAAACAGAAATCTCTTTTCAACCCTGCTGCTTTGCTCACTTTTCAGCGACATCTCAAGACCACATTAACGCTATAGAAGTTGAGAAGAGATTAAATCATGTAACAATCACGCATCATTAATTCATTCATTCAAGAGACCTAAACCAGTGTCCACTAATTCAGTGAACTGATCAGTTAAAATACCTTTCGCAGCAAACAATGGGCGATTATGGGCTCCACCCTGCGGAGGTCATCCGTTGTCAGCCTCATTTGTTCTGGTCTTTGCTCACCTCCACTTTATCTGGCCCCCTCTACCCCAAAACTACTTTCAGTCTGAAGAAGGGTTTCGACCCAAAACGTCACCTATTCTTTATCTCCAGAGATGCTGCCTGACCTGCTGAAGTACTCCAGCATTTTATGTCTATCTCGAGTAGATATTCAGTATAAACCAGCATCTGCAGTTCCTTCTTACTCAATAAAAGGTAACCAGGATTGGACCAGGTATTTTTGTTTCCAGTCACTTTGCATGGAAACGAATGCAATCTCTGCTAACCAAACTCTAAACAGTGCACTCATATAGATCACAAACTATGTTTTGTACAGTCAATGTGGACATTCAATTTTCCTTCAGACCCTCAGTCTAGGCAACCACAATCACCAAAGCTAGTATTGAAAGCAAAGGTATTCAAAGCTGAAGGGCCTGTCCCACTTGGCTGTCTTTCGCGTGCCATTTAGGCAACCTGCTAGCGTAGGGTGGCGTGTGGCTAGCGGTGGGTAGCATGTGGCTAGCGCGGGGACGGGCGCATGGAGTGGTGTGGAGGGAGTGTGGAGTGGCGTGGAGGAGTGTGGACTTCGTCTTGCACTAAATCTTCGCGTGCCACCGGCCTGTCGCGTAACTGACGGCCCAAGTGGGACAGGCCCTTAAGGGAGCTGTACGCCAAAGTGATCACAGCATGTTTGAGTACTGAGATTCTGACTTATTCTCAGCAACATTTTACTCTCTAGTCTCCAGATAATAGCTCTGAGGAGTTTAAATTCAGTTAATAAAAGACGATTTAAATACAATTGTGAATGATGGGGACAATGGCAGTATCAGATTGAAATGCTGGACAAACTGCTGGAATGGGGAGAGGTTTATGCACAAACACAAATGAAAGTCATTTTATGTTCCAATTAATTTGGTTCATCTCATTAAGTAGGTGTGATGGCAATGATAGTCGGTAATAGATTACAATAATTTATGTAGGAAAAAACACAAAGTGCTGGAGTAACTCAGCGGGTCAAGCAGCATTGCTGGAAACCATGGATAGGCGATGTTTTGTGTTGGGACCCCTTCTTCAGACTCTGAACATAATATATTTTGGAATAGGTAGAGTAGATGCACAGAGTCTTTTTCCCCAGAATAATCAAATCAACAACCAAAGGACATAGATTTAAGGTGAGACGGGAAAGGTTAAATAGGAATCATTGCACTTTATCTTTTGTTCACAAAACAATCTCTAATCACACTGTTCCTGCACAGCTACTGTACAATAATGCCACTGATTGACAAAGTGGAAATGGCTGAGGGAGATATTTTCCTACAATTGGGTAGCTCAGCCTGCCTTTACTCTATCAGCCAAGTGAAGTCCCATTCATCAACAAGTAACGGCAAACATCATCAACAATGCAATCGAGCATCAGCCCCTCAACAATGCCGGAACAATAATCCTTTCCTCGTGTTGCCCGAGTCTAAACAGGGACAAAAGAGCTTAGCTCCATTAATACAGTGTTCTATTCTATGTGTGATTCTTCAACCAAAGAAGATGTCTTGCCTTCTTTTGCCTTCTTAGGGCATAACCTGGTGTATATTTTAGTTGGATTCTTTGATGGCAAGTTTGAGCCATACAAATGTAATGTAACGACCTTCCCAATAATAAAAGTTCCAAATTAATATTCCGGACGTTCAAAGGCAGGAACATCGTTGAACCTCCAACCATCAGGTTCTTGGCGGACACAGTTGACCATAACCTATTTTGCGACTGTAGAAGGATGTGGACCTAATGCGGACAAATGGGATTAGGGCAGATAGGCATCTCCATCACCATGGACGAGGTGGGCCGAAAGGGCCCATTTCCGTACTGTACTTTGCTATGATTAGTAGGTTAACCTATGATGAGCGTTTGTCGGCACTGGGCCTGTACTTGCTGGAGTTTAGAAGAATGAGGGGGGACCTCATGTCAAGGACCATTCTCTTAGAGTAGGTGGCAATCCTGGGGAATTCCCAGGGATTGCTGGCACCACTACAGCTGGTGATGAGCGCCAAGAATATTTTCATTTACTTTTATTTAATTCCAACTAAATTAATGTTCATAAGTTCTTAAGTTATAGGAGCAAAATTAGACTATTCGGCTCATCATGTCTACTCTGCCATTCAACCATGGCTGATCGATCTTTCTCTCTCAACCCCATTCTCCTGCCATCTCCCCAAAACCCCCGACAATCAAAAATCTGTTAATCTCCGCCTTAAAATATCCATTGACTTGGCCTCCACAGCTGTCTGTGGCAATGAATTCCACAGATTTATCATCTTCTGACTAAAAAGATGGTGACCAATTTCTTGTGACCAAAGAAATTCTTCCTCATCCCGTTTCTAAAGGTACATCCTATTATTCTGAGGCCTCTGGTCCTAGACTCTCCCACTGGTGGAAACTCTCTATCCACATCCACTCCATCCAGGCCTTTCACTATTCAGTAAGTCTCCCCTCATCCTTCTAAACTCCAACGAGTACAGGCCCAGGGCTGTCAAAAAGCTCATCATATGTTAACCTAATCATTCCTGGGTTAATTCTCGTAAACCTCCTCTGAACATCCTTCCTCAGATATGGGGCCCAAATCTGCTCACAATACTCCAAATGTGGTCTGACCAGTGCCTTATAAAGCTTCAGCCTAAATTACTTGAAAAAGGTGTACTTGTTAAATATCTTTCCACTCCCAAGCATGGATCACGCACTGCCAGGTTGGGAACCACCGATCTACAAGTTATACCTATTTAACAGCATTTGCAAAAGCACCACCTCTCGAAGGACAGAGCAGCAGGCAAAACGGAAATGACAAGTTCTTCTGCTAATCGCATACAGATCCTAGTTTGGGAATGTATCACCATTCCTTCAACATCACTAACCCAATGCTGTGGAGCTCTCTACCGCAAAATGGAGTGGGAGTACATATGGGCTGCAGTAGTTCAGGAACGCTCCTCACCACAACTTTCTCAAGGCCGTTTAAGAGCAGCCATTAAATGCCGGTTTTATCAGCATAGCTCACATTGAATAAACAAATCCCAGCTACACACCATCAAGTGACACCAAGTGGTGGTGGGGCCGCTGAATGAATGGGAAATGTTACTCTCTCTTTGAGATCCCTTACCAGAAATTCATGTCATAAATGTAGGTTAAATTCCTATTATATATTCTAAAAAGATTTAATTTTGAAATGACATATAATTTCTACACTTTTGAAATGATCTTACTGGATTGATTGCCTTTTAGAGAACTAAAGTCCTTTAAAAGTCCAGGTATGAAGGGAATCCGAGGGTGAATCTTTTCACACAGAGTGTGGGTAGATCTGGACTGTACATGATTTAAGCATCCAGACAAGCACCTGAATGACCCAGGTGTAGAAGGCTCTGGACTTGATGATGGTAAATGCGATTAGTCTAAATGGTTGCATTGACATGGTCAGCTGAAGGGCCTGCTTCCTGCTGTATGACTCTAAACCTGTCTCAATGACTAATGTAGAAATAAAGAACTGCAGATGCTGGTTAATAGACAAAAGGACACATAGTCCTGGTCATGCAGCATCCCTGGAGAACATAGACTTATGACGGTACACAAAAATGCTGGAGAAACTCAGCGGGTGCAGCAGCATCTACGGATCTATCCTTCGCTCCATAGATGCTGCTGCACCCGCTGAGTTTCTCCAGCATTTTTGTGTACCTTCGATTTTCCAGCATCTGCAGTTCCTTCTTGAACACATAGATTTATGACATTTTGGGTTGAAACCCTTCGTCTGAAGAAGGGATTCAACCCAAAACATCACCTATCCATATTCTCCAGAAATGCTGTTTGACCTGCTGAGTTACTCTAGCACTTTGTTCTTTTTGTGTCTCAATGAGTAGGTCCAGCTCTAACCATATGAAGTGCTTTAAAAGATTGGTAATAGCTCTCATCCGTGCTAGCCTCCTGGACAATCTAGATCCCTTGCAATTTGCATGCAGGAAAATTAGGTATACAGAGGATGTAATCTCCCTTGCACTTTGCCAATAAAAACACTATCTCAGGATTCTATTCATTGCTTGCAGCTCAGCCTTCAATGCCATGAAACTGCGGGAGGCTCACCAGGTGAACAAAGGTGGATGGGCGAGGAGAGGGACATCCGGCTCATTGGCAGACCCACATGTCCAGGACAGGCAATAGCTGGAGGCCTTGCAGCAGCCTGGGGCTTACCTGGAATGGGCACCGCTCATAATACCTAGTGCGTGGACTGGACTTTGAAAATGGTGCCAAACATGGAGCCTCTTGCATGCGGGATCAGTAGACTATTTCTGTACAATTTGCCAATCAGGAATCTGCTTAGGTATGGCAATACTCTACTGAACTGTTTGCAAGAAAATAATTTCACTGTACATTTGCACATGTGACAATAAAAACATAATTGAACTATTGAACATGGATCTTGCCCTTCAGGCCCCCATCTGCACAGGCTTCTGGTCTTCCAGATTGGCAGATTTCAATCAGTTAGAGAAAAGGAATCGGAAACGTTTTGGGATGAGACGTCACCTATTCCTTTTCTCTGGAAATGCTATCTGACCTGCAGAGTTACTCCAGCTTTTTGTGTCTATCTTCTTGTGTCTGTTTGACTACAATCCTTGCATCATTCCATTCTCTTCAACCCGCCACCGTATCTATGTTTGTATTTACCATTACTATATGTGATACTGTTTATTTTATAAGCTTCACGCAAATAAAGACGCAAATTGCACCTTGGTGTTTATGACAATAAACTAATCTGAATCTGAATTTATGGCAACCTTGTTTCTTCAGAGTTATAATAATACCTGTTCAATTTTCGCATGTTGCCTTATCTTAAAGGAAGAGATGGTGGGTTTCTCTTTTGTTCATATTTTCGCATGAAATGAAAGGAGGCCATTTAGATCATCGAGTCTTTGCTGGCCTTCAGTGCATCCCCAGCAGTTCCATTCTTCTTTTATTTCCCTGTAACTGATTCTCTCCTGCCACCCATCTGTATGGGGAGCAATTTATAGTAGCCAATTAGCCCTGGATTAGTCTTTTGCTGCTCTTGTTTCCAGGAAAACAGGTTGCCCTTTACAACATTTTTAAGATCAATGTGCATGACACAGAGCTAATAAGAAGAAAAGGTCCTCGTATACGAGTCCTGGTCTCTGCTAAGCTAATGCTCCATAAAATGCTACAATTGACCATACAGGAAGAGACAGTTATCAATTAGAATTTTAATTGCTATCTAGGATAGATTGTGTGCGACATTTTGTGTCTCCAGTGTGACACCACTGAATTATTACATAATCTGCCCATATTCAGTTATCTGAATGGCTGCTGAAATAGCTTCAGAGAATGTGCTGAAGAATTAGACAAACATGAATCACTGTATTTGAGAGACTGATGAGCTGCAGAGGTTTGTTAAAGGCTAACATCAAAAGTAAACCGGCATGAGAAGGTTAAGGATGTCAACAACAGACTGAATTAAATGGTACAGTCTTTAACGGGAGAAAATGCCTGGAAAATCATAGACTCCAGATATGAAATGTCACAAAATACAAAGTGCTAGAAAAACTCAACGGGCCAGGCAGCATCCAGCCAGCGGAAGGAATGGGCAGGCGACGTTTCGAGTCTGGACCCTTCTTCATACTGCGAGGAAAGGACCCGACCTGCACTGTCGCCTAAGATACATAAAATGTTGGAATAACTCAGCGGGACAGGCAGCATCTCTGGAGAGAAGGAATAGGTGATGTTTTGGGTCAAAATCCTTCTTCAGACAGAGTCAGGGGAGAGGGAAATTAGAGGCATGAAAAAGTTCAGAACAAATCCGATCCGGCTCCAATGACCAAGGAAAGGTGGAGCCCTATATTGATGGCTGTGATAACGAAGGAATACATGGATTCGAACAGTGAAACTGCAGGACGACTAGGGTGGGGGAAGCACGGATAGAGAGGGATTGCAGGGGTTAATTGAAATTAGAGAAATCAAAATTCAACTGCTGGGTTGTAAGCTGCCCAAGCAAAATATGAGGTGATGTTCCTCCAAATTGCGTGTGGCTTCACTCTGACAGTGGAGGAGGCCCTTGGGAAAGGGAAGGGGAGTTAAAATGTTTTAAGTCAAGTGAGTCCACACCAAGAACAACAGACATCGTAGACAAGGTTGGAGGAGGTGCAAGTAAACCACTGCCTCAGCTGAAAGGACTGTCGGGGTCTCTGGATGTAGTTGACTTGTCTACGTATGGTTTCACTGATGTAAAGGAGGCTACAATCATGAGAACCTGAAGCAGAATTGCTTAGTGACTTCCTTTACATTTGCAAATTCAGTTTAGTCAGAATGATTGTGCATGTAGCAGAAAGTATCTACCAAAACAACTCTTGAAATGTCATCCTTTAACCCGTGTAATTGGTGTTATGCGCAACTGCCACAATAACTTATACAACGTTAGGAGAGCATAAAGAACTGACCGGCTTTGGTTTCAGAGACCCGTACTCCTAGCTCTCATTCCCCATCGAGTCATCAGTATCAAACATTGCATCTCACCGTTTCTGAACTAAGTACATGTAAGTAATACAATCCTTTCAGATTTGTTTATTAAATTACTAACTCGTCCAATACAATAGTACCACAATGAAAACAATAGCCTGTTCGGAAAAACCGTCACCAAACACCTTTTGAAGGACGACAGATAAATAATATCCCTCTGCGTAAGTACAAAAGTCACATGGCATTGAATTGACGGTGAAAATTCATTCAGTGCTGCTATGCAATGGGATGGACTGGATGAGACAAGTAAGACTGCAGCACATTTTCTTCAAAGAAAATACCATTGTTCTCTATTTTAAGCAGGAATATATTTCCTCTTGGATATGTGACAATTATGCAAGCCATTCCCCTAAATAGAGGCATAAAGTAGAAAGTTAAGTGCTGGGTTTATTGTAGTACTTTTATTCATCAATGAGCCCGAGGATAATCTGGATGTTTATGTGATTCTGATTATGCTGCATCATATCAGGCCTTTCTACTCTATTAGTCATTCAACACTAGTACACAATTGTTGTCCAAGACAGCAAAAGCTCACATATAGTGAATGAGACCAAGTTGATGGAGGGGCAGCACAGAGGGAATTATTGGACTAAAAGAAAGTCAGCACCAAGGAAGCACCCAGGGTGATCTGTCAGCAACCAAAATATTTGATTCACTTGCATTTGTCAATGGGACAATCCCTACTCACCGATACTGATTGAGGCAACATCTTTCAAATGGGTGCTTTACCAAAGCATGTGTAGGATGTCAACTAAGCTCACGTGGGTGTGGAAGCATTGGGCCAACATGTAGAGTGAGAGAGATTGAAGGTTGTTGCAAGAGAGGGTCTAGGGTAATAGCAGGATATTGGTCAATGCTGTGATTTAGTTACGTAAGTGGGGGGTGGGTAGTGATGAGTCTGTTCAGAGTGCTGGTTGGTAATCAGGCTGGGAATGGTGCAATTGGATATTGGGCAGGCAATAGGGATGGCCCAGTTGACAGGTGCTGGTCCATCAACTATTCCAGTTGAAGCAGGTAATGGTGCTTCCTTGGTGCTTGCTCCAGGATGGTCAGGCCTTTCCTTCACTGCTGCTTCTTTGTCGATCTTGCTACTCCCTCTGCTTATCCGTGTCCTGGAGTAACTCAGCGGGTCTGGCAACATCTCTGGAGGAAATTGTTTGGAAGGAACTGCAGATGCAAGGATAGAAATGGGTGACGTGTCGGTTCAAGATCATGCTTCAGACTGAGGTCAATCTGAAGAAGGGTCTCGACCCCAAACGTCACCCATTCCTTCTCTCCAGAGATGCTGCCTGTCGTGCTGAGTATCTTCTGCATTTTGTGTCTAACATTTCTGGAGGAAATGATAGGTGGCATTTCGGGTCAGGACCCTTCCTCAGATGCTGAAACTTCACCTATCCATGTCCACCAGAGATGCTGCCTGACCCGCTGAGTTAGTCCAGCACTTTGTGTTAGATGCCAAATTATTAAACACTTTTCCGTCGAAGGAATCCAGGAAAAGAAACTGAAATGCAAAGAACATAATCTGTAATGGGAAATAAGAAAAGGAATGGGACAACACAAGAAGGAGATGAAGAAGTCCACATGACCCAAAGCTGCAGTCATTCAATAAGATCACCTCCTGACCTGTACTTCCAGCTCACTTTCTTGCTCAGTCACGATTTCACTTATTTCCCCGGGTGTCATTATATACTCAAAATTAAATGCACAAAGTGCACCTCTGTATAATTTGTGTCCTTGAAATGGTGCTAGTTGAAACTGTTGGTTGTTATTTAACACGCTATACCGGATTAACAGAGCAATCTCTGCTATGCGTCTCATTGAGTCACCCAATGGTAACTTCAGGCAGCGGTTCGTTTTAAAGAAGTGAGCGGTGCCTACAAAGGGTCATTAAAGAGCCTCTGCAAGGCAGGTCCACGAACATTTTGTTCGTTGACGCATGGCTGGGAAGTTCAGAACTGCAGATGATCCAGGATACGAGTCAAGTGACCCTACACGAGGCAAGGCCTTTCTATTGGGCGCTTTGCCAATGCAAGACACATGGTGGATATCAGTTACAGTTAGGATTCGGATGAGGGTAGAAGCAAAAGGGATTGGGCTTGTATGTAGACAATCTTGGGTGAGGGAGGGGCTGTTGATTAATGTGAGGAATCAGTTGGGAGGAGGGGGTAGGTGAGGAATCATTGTGGATGGTGTCTGGGGATCAGCTGGGAATTCGATTCTAGGATGCACAATAATGTGTCACCATGCCTTCCCATATTGAGGGAATATTATTTTGTGCACGATGTATTCTAATGTTGATTTGACAAAAAACTCTTGACTTTACACACTGCCTTTCACAATTTCTGGATGTCTCTGGATGATTTACAGCCAGCAAAATAGTTTTGAGGTGCATTCACCGTTTTAATACAGGAAGTGTACAGCCCATTTAAGACAAGGTTGAGAATATCAGTAGCGGTGGGACAGGTTGAGGAATAAATATTGACCAGGTCTCTAAATATAATGCCTTAGCTCTCCTTCCTATGACTTATGGGGTATTTTAACATCAACCTGAAAGAGCTGAAGGGGCTTTGGGTTAACGTCGCACCCATCTCACAGTGGAGCGATGGTAGAGCTGCTGCCTTGTAGCGCCAGAGACACGATTTTCATCCTGACTATGGGTGCTGTCTGTACGGAGTTTGTACTTTCTCCCTGTGACCGCATGAGTTTTCTCTGGGTGCTTCGGTTTCCTCCCAAATGCTGGAGAAACTCAGCGGGTGAGGCAGCATCTATGGAGCGAAGGAATAGGCGACCCTTCTTCAGACTAATATTGGGGGGGAGGGGGCGGGAAAAAGAAAGGAAGAGGCGGAGACAGTAGGCAGTGGGAGAGCTGGGAAGGGGAGGGGAAGGAGGGAGAAAGCAAGGGCTACCTGAAATTGGAGAAGTCAATGTTCATACTGCTGGAGTGTAAACTACCCAAGCAAAATATGAGGTGCTGCTCCTCCAATTTACGGTGGGCCTCACTCTGGCAATGGAGGAGACCCAGGACAGAAAGGTTTGATTCGGAATGGGAGGGGGAGTTGAAGTGCTGAGTCACCGGGAGATCAGGTTGGTTGTTGCGAACTGAGCGGAGGTGTCGGGCGAAGCGATCGCCAAGCCTGCGCTTGGTCTCACCGATGTGGAGCAGATGACACCTGGAACAGCAGATGCAATAGATGAGATTGGAGGAGATGCACGTGAACCTCTGCCTCACCTGGAAAGACTGCTTGGGTCCTTGGATGGAGTCGAGGGAGGAGGTAAGGCTACGTGTAGCATTTCCTGCATGGGTTGAGTCAGTTATTGATCAACCCTAGATTAAAGCTCATTCTAAGGATTAAAGGAGGGTAGCAAGGATGCATCTGGCTTCTTGGCAGAGTTTACCATATCCCATCTTCCACACATCCCCACCGAGATGAAGTCTGTAATCTCAGGATAGATCCGGCAGCGAATGTTTAGACTGCCGATGAAAGATCTTCAATCTGAAACATTTCTTTCTCCCCTGATGCTGCCTGAGCATTGAGCAATTTTCTCTGTTTATTTCAGATTTCCAGAATCTGCAGTTTTACACTTTTCAAAACTGTGGCATTCCTTGGTATTCCTCAACGCCAATGGGAAAGCCACCTGGACAGGACAGGTGAGTGAGCCTGAAGAAGGGTCCCAACCTGAAACATCACCTGTCCATTTCCCACAGCAGATGCTGCCTGATCCACTGAGTTGCTCCAGCGCTTTGTGTTTTGCTCAAGATTCCAGCATCTGCAGGTCGTTGTGTCTCCAAGTGTGTCCCTTTAGCAGGCTCGACCTGCCCCAGTGTCAGAGTCAGTGGCCTGTGACACTGTGGGTCTCACACATTAGCAACCAATGGTCCCTGCAGGTGTCCCACCTCTGCATACATCGTTGCAAGAAGCAGAAAGAAATGTCCCGGGTGAAACAACTTTCCTTCTCAAATATTCTGTTTTACTGGAATCGAAACACAAAGCCCATAAAGAGAGGACACTGCATAATCTAAATTTCAGGTTAGACCCTCTCCACATATGCAGAAGAATTTGCCCCCACCCGTGTTAATTCATGCGGTACAGCTACTCCCGTACAGCAAGTGTGGCTTAGTTTAGTTTGTTATTGTCACGTGTACCGAGGTACAATGAAAAACTTTTGTTTGTATGCTATCCAGCCAAAGAAATGAATATACATGAATACAATCAAGCCATGCACAGTGCACAGATAAATGATACAACTTTTAGTGCAAAATATAACATTGAAATCCAGTAAAGATAGTTCAAAGGTCTCCAATGTGGGAGGTGGGAGGTGGGAGGGCATTGATGCAGATTCAAATACCATCGAATATATTTTTAATTGAACTTATAAAAATTGTTTCTACTTTCTCGCTCATCGCTTGTCTGTGCCTTGATTTTTCTTCCTTTGCCTTCTTTGCTTTTTGGTCATGGTCTGTTAATGAATTCTAATTTCCTATTTCACACTCCACAGACCTCAGTAAAGCTTCTTCAATATAATTGTATAATGAGACACAGTCTGAAGAAGGGTCCCCACCTGAAACGTCACCTATCCGTGTTCTCCGGAGATGCTGGCTGACCTGCTGAGATACTCCAGCACCTTGTGCCTTTTTCTGGATAATGAGACAGACAGTCGCTTGTCCTGTTCATATGAGTCTCCTATCGTCTGTCGCAGCTGACAATTTGTTTTGCATTTGTAATTGCTGCAAGTTTCAAGCTAAATGCTTGCAGGAAGTCTGTGGGTGAACACAAGTATAATAATCCTTTAGGAAAGAGATGATGAGGAATTTCTTTAGTCAGAGGATGGCGAATCTGTGGAATTCATTTTCACAGAAGGCTATGGAGGTCAAGTCAATATTTTTAAGGCAGAGAAATATAGATTCTTGATTAGTATGGGTGTCAGGGGTTATGGGGAAAAGGAAGGAGAATGGGGTTAGGAGGGAGAGCTAGATCAGCCATAATTGAATGGCAGAGTAGACTTGATGGGCGCAATGGCCTAATTCTGCTCCGATCACTTATGACCTTGTGAATGGCTAGTGCCATTTGTCAACTGCTGACTGCAGAATGTGGGCATGTACTGAATCCAAACTGAGAAAAACAGGTAACATAACAGGTGGCATCATGAATATTGTGGGCTGAAAGTCCTGTTACTGTGCTGCACCTTTCTATGTTCTATCTCACCAATTAAATGGAAAAAACTCCATTTGTAATAAAATATATTTGCCATATTGTCACATATAGTGCTGCAAAAAAAAGTGTACAGCCTACAGCTACATTCTGACCGCTCTGCTTATTTTAATGTGCTCAGTTTAAATCTATTTTATAATTTCAGTTGAATTCTGTATCTTCAAACGACTGCCACTGAACAAAAGTCGGCGTTATCTCTGTTGAACACAATCTCTAAGATACATTCCATCCCTTTCCCTACTCAATCTTAACATTCAATCTCGTTCTCCTGTTACAATGAGAGCGATGTATAATTGGAACAGAGTTGGGAAACACCATTAAAAATTTGGAAGGAGACTGGAGCCACAGGGATTGATTGATAATTCTGTAATTCTGATCGTGCTGCTACTTTATCATCCAGACACTTCCTGCCCCTCACTAATTTCTCTCAAATAGCACTATTGCTTTTTGTGAGGAAAACGATTGCTGCCTCAAATCATCTCTTTTGCACAAAGTATCCCAACTTCTCTCAGATCCAATCTAAGAGCGGGGGGGGGGGGGGAGAGGGGCGGCACAGTGGCGCAGCGGTAGAGTTGCTGCCATACAACAGTTGCAGCATCAGAGACCCGGGTTCGACCCCGACTACAGGTGCTGTCCGTACGGAGTTTGTACGTTCTCCCCGTGACCGTGTGGGTTTTCTCCGAGATCTTCCGTTTCATCCCACACTCCAAAGACGTACAGGTTTGTAGGTTAATTGGCTTGGTATTAATGTGAAAATTGTCCCTAGTTTGTGTAGGCTAGTGTTAATGTGCGTGATCGCTGGTTGGTGCGGATACAATGGGCCAATTGGCCTGTTTCTGCGCTGTATCTCTAAAACTAAAACTAAACAAAAACTGGAGCACGGAGGCTCTTATCAAGCAGCACCTGGCTGGTTTCCATTGTTAGAACAGCACAAGTCAATACTATTTCACTAAAATATAAAAGTAGATAATGGAAAAATCCATGGGCAAGCTCCCATTAACTGAGGACAAAGCTCAAATGCTCACAGAATGCCAGTCACAACCTGGATGAATGGGAGATTCCAACAGCTTCACTGCAACAACTAACTTTTTAATGATATTTATTTGTGATCTTGAAGAGAGAAACATTATGGTACATCAACTGGCAAGTCAGCATTTTTCTAATTGTAATACCTCACAACAAAAATTACAATCTGAATTTTTTTTTAAAGCTTAAAAGGTAATTGATCAATATAATACCTCAGCATTTTTTTTTTAAATCCACGGTAAGTAGTTTAACTGAAAAGACAAAAATGTTGTGGCTCATTATTTCTATGGTTCATAATATCCCAGTAAAGGATTCTTTTTCCCTTTTGTTGCCTTAATATCAATAAATGTCAATAACAGTGAACCGCAGATATAAAGCCATATCGCATTGAGCCCATCTTGTTTTGTCTCAGCATACCGATTTTGTCTTGCAACCTTATGCTCTTCTTCAGAAAGTAGAATAGACCATCACTCAAGGAGCCACACCACCTGGCCATGCTCACATTTCACTCCTGCCATCAGGAAGGTGGTACAGGAGCCCAAATACTCTAAAACCCAGGTTCAGGAACAGCTTCTTCCCAACAAAAGACATGATTTGAAGCAGCTATCTTTTCCCTCACAAAAAAGGAATAGTGCTATTTGAGAGAAATTAGTGAGATACTAGGCTATTGAATGCTAAACACACCAACTAAACTCCGAACTATTAAGTGGGGTGACTGCACTAGGGACTTTGGGCTTTGTTTCTTCTTTGTGGACTACTGTATATTGTGTTTTTTTAATTTATTGAACTGCTTGTTGTTTATTATGTTATTTACTGAGTACTATGTTCACATACCTATTGTGTAAATAATCAATAGTTTCAATTGCTGTACTGTACGTTTTAACTTGGAAAAATATTTTAATTTTCTTCACTATTGCAAACCTATAGTTCAACTAACTACCTCCAAAGACATCAAAGTTTAATTTGTCATGATGAGAACTTTTTTCCATAAACATGCAGCTGCAAAACAAATTGTAAATAACTTTTAAAATGATCAAAAGCATTTCTGCCTAATCTCTGCTGATAATATCTGATCCCAGTGGCCTGCTTAAGATAAAACACTCAAAGGCTAATATTTGTATCGATAATAATAATTTTAAACGCCGTCAGTTTTAATGCCTCATTTTTACGGAATAAATAATAAATGTTTAGCAGGCTTCTTGGTGCCATTTCCCAAGTGACAGCTGCAAGCAGGGCACTGAGATTTTATTCAAGGGTGGGACAGCATTCGGAAGCAAGGGCCAGATGACAGACCAAGAGTCGGGTTACATGGAGAAGTCACAGCATCACTGGCATTCAAAGTAGGGGGAAGCAGGAGCAAGAAGGTGTTAAATGTGACAGGTGACAGGAATGGCAGGCGAGAGAATTACACTCCAATTTCCAACTTCAGGAATCACAGCCAATTAGAAAAGTCCCAGTCCCAGCCATAACTGGGAGCACATTTTACATTTCCGTGTACTTTTATAATTATAGTGAAAAGGAATGAGACAGAGAGTAGCTTGTATCTAGAACATGCTGCCAGAGGATGTGGTGGAATCAGATACAATTACCATGCTTAAAAGGTATTAACTCAGACGCTTCTTGGCAATGCATTGAAGATAATTGTCCTAAAGTGATCAAGTGACATTGGTGTAGATGGGTCAAGATGCAAGCATGGACATGGTGGGCTGAATGGCCTGTTCCTGTGATGTCCGGCTCTATAACCCTGTGAGAGATGGATAAGAGAATTTTGGAGGAATAGCAGCACAAAACTGACATCAGCAGGTTGCAGTTCAGCAACCGCGAGGCAATTATAGCCGTAGCAACTGATACCAATCACCTTGAAGATGGAGCTGAAAAAAATCAATTATACGTCAATATATATTTGATTCTGATGGGCAAGTGCAACAGAGAGATGTGTAGAGGCAATAAATGTGACATTTATCGAAGGTGTGTGCTCTAAACAGGTTCCAAGAAATAACTATAAAAGAGGGTATGATTTAACTCTGGAAGAATATTATAATTGGCTACACTTTACCTTGAAAATAATTGTAATATAAACAACACCAGTTGTCTTCATATCTAGCCTCCAACTCAACTGAGTTGAAAGGTTTGAAGTCACTGCATTGACATTGTAAATATGAGGGTGTCAGTGGTTGAGTTGCTGCCTTACAGTACCAGAGGCCCGGGTTTGATCCTGACTATGGGTGCTGTCTGTACAGAGTTTGTACGTCCTCCAGGTGACCACTTGGGTTTTCGCAGAGTGCTCTGGTTTCCTCCCGCATTCCAAAGACATGCAGTTTTGTACATTAATTGGCTTCTGTAAAATGTAAATTGTCCCTTGTGTGTAACATAGTGCTAATGTACGGGGTGATTGCTGGTCTGCACTGACTGTGGGCTGAAGGGCCTGTTTCCATGCTATCTTTAAAGTCTGAAATCTTATGTGAGTCTGTCGGTGAGAATACAAAGGTGAGTCACCAGGGTGTCGTCTGGATTGGAAGACTTTGGTTGTGGGAGAGATTGGATGAACTGGGCTGGTTTTCTCTGGGGTGAAGTAGGCCTGGGGACAATCTGATTGTTGTACATATTTTTCATATAGAATGTGCTGTGTATATGTAACCAGCCACCAGCAGAAGTGCTAGAGGTGGGTACAATTATGGCATTTAAAAGACGCATGGACATGTACAAGGATAGGAAAGGTTTTGGGGCAAGTGGGACTAGCTCGGTTAGGTAACTTGGCAGGCAAAGATGAATTAAGCCAAAGGGCCCGTTTTGTGATGAACAGCTCAGTGACTCCAAGATCATGAGAGATGTATATTGAGGGTTTAGTTTATATATTATCACGTGTACCGAGGTACAGTGAAAAGCTTTTGTTGCATGCTAACCAGTCAACGGAAAGACAATACATGACTACAATCGAGCCATTCACAGTGAAACAAGAGAGCATAGGCTTAATGTGCAGGAAAGAACTTCAGATGCTGGTGGAGGTAGAGTTCGGGGATAGGGCCAGTGTAAAGAGGCAGGCATAGCTGGGACCCATGCGAGTGCCCATATCTACGCCTTGGAGATGGGATGAGCTATGCCTGCCTCTCTGTAGGGTACGTCAAACAATCACTGTTCCAGGCGTACACTGGCCTTGTCCCCGAACTCTACCTCCGCTACATTGATGACTGCATCGGTGCTACCTCCTGCACCCATGCAGAACTCACAGACTTCAACAACTTCACGAATAATTTCCATCCTGCACTCAAATTCACATGGACCATCTCCCTACCATTTCTAGATCTCACCGTCTCCATCACAGGAGACAGACTATTGACATCTATCACAAACCCACTGACTCCCTTAACTATCTAGGCTACACTTCTTCCCACCCTGCTTCCTGTAATGACTCTATCCCCCTTCTCCCAATTCCTTCGTCTATGCCGCATCTGCGCCCAGGATGAGATTTTCCATACCAAGTCATCAGAAATGTCCTCATTGTTTAGGGAACAAGGGTTCCCCCCCCCCTTCCATTATAGACGAGACTCTCACTAGGGTCTCCTCAATATCACGCAGCCCCTCCACCCATTCGTAACCAGGACAGAGTCCCCCTTGTCCTCACCTTCCACCCCATCAGCCGTCGCATACTGCAAATAATCCTCCGACATTTTCGCCACCTCCAACGGGATCCCACTACTGGCCATATCTTCCCATCTCCACCCAATTCTGCTTTCCCCAGAGACCGTTTCCTACGCAACTCCCTGGTCAATTTGTCCCTTCCCACCTAAACCACTCCCACCCCATGTACTTTCCCCTGCAACAGCAGGAGATGCCTTTCACCGCCTCCCCAGGTATTTTCCCCTGCAACCGCAGGAGGTCCCTTTACCTCCCCCCTCGACTCCATCCAAGGACCCCGACAGTCCTTTCAGGTGAGGCAGAGGTTCACTTGCACCTCATCCAACCTCATCTATTGTATCCGCTGTTCCAGGTGTCAACTCCTGTATATCGGCGAGACCAAGCGCAGGCCCGGCGATCGTTTAGCTGAACACCTCCGCTCAGTCCGCCTAAACCTACCTGATATCCCAGTTGCCCAGTACTTTAACTCCCCCTCCCATTCCCAATCTGTCCTGGGCCTCCTCCATTGTCAGAGTGAGGCCCAGCGCAAATTGGAGGAACAGCACCTCATATTTCGCTTGGGTAGCTTACACCCCAGTGGCATGAACATTGACTTCCCTAACTTCAAATAGCCGTTGTTTTCCCTGTCTCTCCATCCCCTCCCCCTTCTCCCACCAGTCTCACTGTCTCCAACTACATTCTATCTTTGTCCTGCCCACTCCCCTGACATCAGTCTGAAGAAGGGTCTCAACCCGAAACTTCACCCATTCCTTCTCCCCAGAGATGCTGCCTGTCCCGCTGAACATAGGCTTAAGATATGAATAAAAGAGGATCTTAGGAGTAAGATTTTTTCTTATGCAGAGGGTGGTTAAAATGCAGAAGGCCAGAGTAGATGGTGGAATCAGATCAATTACTTTGCTTAAGAGAGATTTAGACAGACAGCAAAATAAGCTAGGTATAGAAGGATATGGTCCTAATGCAAGCAAATGGGATGGGGGTAGATGGCCAATAGGTTTGGCTTGAACATGATGAGATGAAGGGCTCATTGCTGTGCTGTACAATATTATGATTCTATGGTATGATATGATGATCAGAAATTGTTAGAACTCGTCCATACGTCCAATTGGTTAGATGCTGCAAAGCACTTAAATGTAATGTACCGGTATTGTAGGAAGTCTGAGCTTAGATCCCAGTCTTCTAAAGTTCCCAGAAAAAGCATGATCATTGTAATATCTTATACATTGTTAAAGAAAAAAAAGAAAATCAAATCTTGCATTCCAATCGCTTTCGAAAGATCTCAAGGCACATAATAGCCAATTAAATGTCTATTTAACATAGTCACTGCTTTAATATAGAAATCAAGACAGACAATTGTGTTTTATGAGGTCCTACCACCAACATGATAATAACCAGATAAACAGTTTAAGAATTGCTGACATAGGGAAAGAATATTGTCCAGGACACTTGGAATTAACTCCATTGCTAGTGCCACATCATTTTGTTAGATCTACCATTAGCCTCTGTTGAATATTAAAAAGTGTCTGGCTCTTAAAATAAAGCATTACTTCAATAGTTCACATCCTGGATCAAGAGTCAAGAGTGTTACATTGTCAAATGTACAGAAAATGAACAATTAAATTTTTACTTGCAGCAGCACAACAGATATGTAAACATCGTACTCTGTAAAACTCATAATAAACAGCAAAAAAAAGTTCAGTATATATTTTTTTAAACAGGCACAGGGCAGCACGGTGGCGCAGCGATAGAGTTGCTGCCTTACAGCGCCAGATACCCTGGTTCGATTCTGACTAAGGGTGCTGTCTGTACAGAGTTTGGACGTTCTCCCTGTGACCTGCGTGGCTTTTCTCCGGGAGCTCCAGTTTCCTCCAACGCTCCAAAGACATATAGGTTTGTAGGTTAATTGCTTTGGTAAAATTGTCCCAAGTGAGTGTAGGATGGTGCTAGTGTATGGGGTGATCACTAGTCGGCACGGACTCGGTGGGACGAAGGGCCTGTTCCTGTGCTGTATCTCCAAACTAAACTAAATAAATAGACAGCGCAAAAATAATGTCCCCAAGTCTATATAGTTTGGAGCCTATTTCGGGGTCGTAGTGTTTAATAGCCTGATGGTTGTAGGATAAGACGAGTTTTGTTTTAATACCAAAGTATTGCTGTGATGTAAATCATGTTTTCTTAATTATCTCAAGAAAGGCTAAAATTAAAACAGAAAATGCTGGAAGTGCTCAGCAGATTGGGCAGCATCTGTGGAGGGAGAAACAGTTAACATTTCAAGTCTGGGACCATGTTTCTCAAGGCTATGTTCTCAACACATATGCACATTTGCAGTTCAAACTACTGTATCTGAGAAATGCTTTTTGTTTATTTGTTTCTACGCATTTCTTTCTCGTTATGCAGCTCTTTACATATTTTCAGACAATTTAGCTGGAAAAATATGACAGCTGACAGATATCAGTTGTTTACTGTTCCTTTCTGGTATTTAAATAATCTCTATTTTAAAAAAATATATTGACATCAAATAGCACAGCACAGACAGCTCAACTGCTGATGTTATTGTATTTTGTACTTTCCACATCATTGCTTTATATCCACCCCCCCCCCCCCCCCAGGATGAATGTTAAAACTAGTGAGGAACACAAACTGATTTTTTGGGGGGAAATATTTTTAAAAGTTGACGCTGAATTCTCAGCACCCTTGGCTTCATGTACATTGGTTTATCTTGGCTATGTACCACCATACAAGTGAATGGAAAACTTGACAGAATTTGTACTTTCGGTGCAATGTTGGGGAGCGTTTGCTAATCTTTGCTGTCTTCCTGTATTTCACAGTTGTCATGGATCACAGATATAAGAGAATAATTGTTCAGATTAAAATTCTGGACCCTAGCCCTTCCCAATTGTCTGATTGTCAAGGGAGGTGGGGAAAGTGAAGCAAGTTGATCATGTGTACTTTCTAAATTCAATGCATTATGCTTATGGACAGGAGAACAAGTTCATATACAATTATCCATCTCTTGGGGAGGACAGCACAGTTTGCATTGCAAGGTTTTTTTTCTTACTGGCCATGCTACTTTTAAGATTCCCATTTCCCACATACATATCTAGTACTGGGTTGTGTGGTTTGTGGCAAAACTACAATTGTAGATCTGGCATAAATCTACAGGTGTGGAAATAAACAATAGACAATAGGTGCAGCAGTAGGCTATTCGGCCCTTCGAACCAGCATCGCCATTCAATGTGATCATGGCTGATCATCCCCAATCAGCACCCCGTTCCTGCCTTCTCCCCATATCCCCTGACTCCGCTATTTTTAAGAGCCCTATCTAGCTCTCTCTTGAAAGCATCCAGAGAACCTGCCTCCACCGCCCTCTGAGGCAGAGAATTCCACAGACTCACCATTCTCTGTGAGAAAAAGTGTTTCCTCGTCTCCGTTCTAAATGGCTCACTCCTTATTCTTAAACTGTGGTCCCTGGTTCTGGACTCCCCCAATATCGGGAGCATGTTTCCTGCCTCTAGGGTGTCCACACCCTTAACAATCTTATATGTTTCAATGAGATCTCCTCTCATCCTTCGAAACTCCAGAGTGTACAAGCCCAGCTGCTCCATTCTCTCAGCATATAACAGTCCCACCATCCCTGGAATTAACCTTGTAAACCTACGCTGCACTCCCTCAATTGCAAGAATGTCCTTCCTCAAATTAGGGGACAAAAACTGTACACAATACTCCAGTTGTGGTCTCACTAGGGGTCTGTACAACTGCAGAAGGACCTCTTTGCTCCTATATTCAATTCCTCTTGTTATAAAGGCCAACATGCCATTCGCTTTTCATCACTGCCTGCTGTACCTGCATGCTTACTTTCATAGACTTATGTACAAGGACCCCCAGATCGCGTTGCACTTCCCCTTTTCCCAATTTCACACCATTTAGATAGTAATCTGCCTTCCTGTTTTTGCTACCAAAGTGGATAACCTCACATTTATCCACATTAAACTGCATCTGCCATGCATCTGCCCACTCCCCCAACCTGTCCAAGTCACCCTGCATTCTCATAGCATCCTCCTCACAGTTCACACTGCCACCCAGCTTTGTGTCATCTGCAAATTTGCTAATGTTACTTTGAATCCCTTCATCCAAATCATTGATATATATTGTAAATAGCTGCGGTCCCAGCACTGAGCCTTGCAGTACCTCACTAGTCACTGCCTGCCATTCTGAAAGGGACCCGTTAATCCATATTCTTTGTTTCCTGTCTGCCAACCACTTCTCTATCCATGTCAGCACTCTACCCTCAATACCATGTGCCCTAATTTTGCCCACTAATCTCCTATGTGCGACCTTATCAAATGCTTTCTGAAAGTCTAGGTACACTACATCCATTGGCTCTATCTTGTCCATTTTCCTAGTTACATCTTCAAAAAATTCCAGAAGATTAGTCAAGCATGATTTCCCCTTCGTAAATCCATGCTGACTCGGACCGATCCTGTTACTGCTATCCAAATGTTTGGCTATCTCATCTTTTATAATTGACTCCAGCATCTTCCCCAGCACCGATGTAAGGCTAACTGGTCTATAATTCCCTGTTTTCTCTCTCCTGCCTTTCTTAAAAAGTGGGATAATATTGGCTACCCTCCAATCCACAGGAACTGATCCTGAGTCTATAGAACATTGGAAAATTATCACCATTGTGTCCATGATTTCAGAGCCACTTCCTTAAGTACCCTGGGATGCAAACCATCCGGCCCTGGGCATTTATCAGCCTTCAGTTCCATCAGTCTATCCCACACCATTTCCTGCCTAATGTGGATTTCCTTCAGTTCCTCCGTCACCCCAGATCCTCTGGCTACTACCATATCAGGGAGATTGCTTGTGGCCTCCTTAGTGAAGACAGATCCAAAGTACCTGTTCAACTCATCTGCCATTTCCTTGTTCCCCATAATAAATTCACCTTTTTCGGTCTTCAAGGGTCTAACTTTGGTTTTAACAAATGTTTTCCTCTTCACATACCTAAAGAAGCTTTTACTATCCTGCTTTATATTCTTGGCTAGCTTACCTTCGTACCTCATCTTTTCTCCCCGTATTGTCTTTTTGGTTATCTTCTGTTGTTCTTTAAACATTACCCAATCCTCTTGCTTCCCGCTCATCTTTGCTACATTGTACTTCTTCGCTTTAATGTTTATACTGTCCCTGATATCCCTTGTCAGCCATGGTCGTCCCTTTCTCCCCTTGGAATCTTTCTTCCTCCTCGGAATGAACTGATCCTGCACCTTCTGTATTATTCCTAGAAATACCTGCCATTTTTGTTCCACTGTCATCACTGCTAGTGTATCTTTCCAGTCAACTTTGGCCAGCTCCTCCCTCATGGCCCCATAGTCCCCTTTATTCAACTGCAACACTGACACCTCCGATCTACCCTTCTCCCTCTCCAATTGTAGATTAAACCTGACCATGTTATGGTCACTACCTCCTAATGGCTCATTAACCTCGAGGTCCTTTATCAAATCCGGTTCATTACATAACACTAAATCCAGAATTGCCTTCTCCCCGGTGGGCTCCAATACAAGCTGTACTAAGAATCCATCACGAAATGCAAGTTGCAGTGTGATATGCATGGATTCGGAGCAATCCCTGATATGACAATAGACAATAGGTGCGGGAGTAGGCCATTTGGCCCTTCATTCAATGTGATCATGGCTGATCATCCCCAATCAGTACCCCGTTCCTGCCTTCTCCCCATATCCCGTGATTCCGCTGTCTTTAAGAGGCCTATCTAACTCTCTCTTGAAAGTATCCAGAGAACCGGCCTCCACCGCCCTTTGAGGCAGAGAATTCCACAGACTCACAACTCTCTGTGAGAAAAAGTGTTTCCTCGTCTCCGTTCTAAATGGCTCACCCCTTATTCTTAAACTGTGGCCCCTGGACTCCCCCAACATCGGGACATGTTTCCTGCCTCTGGCATGTCCAAACTCCTAAAAATCTTGTATGTTTCAATAAGATTCCCTCTCATCCTTCTAAACTCCAGAGTGTACAAGCCCAGCCGCTCCATTCTATCAGCATATGACAGTCCCTCCATCCTGGGAATTAACCTTGTAAACCTACACTGCACGCCCTCAATAGCAAGAATGTCCTTCCTCAAATTAGGGGACCAAAACTGCACACAATACTCCAGGTGTGTATGGACATATTCTTGGATCTACAGGCTGAGTTAATCAAGAAACCTTTGAAGATTTTTTGTTGTTGAATTTTTGAAGAAAAAAATATTCACATAACATTTTTGAAGAAAAAATATCCACATTCAAAAACTGCTCCAGACGACATTTGAGCCAGTAAGACAGCTTAAAAAAAAATCGAAATGAGAAATTGAACTTCACTCAGTCTGAAGAAGGGTCTCGACCCAAAATTTCCCCTTTCCTTCTCTCCAGAGATGCTGCCTGACCCGCCGAGTTACTCCAGCATTTTGTGTCTACCTACACTCAGACAAAGGTGTGCACGAGACATATAATTTTAAAAATCTTATTTTTCCATAAACTGCACATAAATGCTGGTATAACAAAGTGCCATGAATTCTCAATAGGAATTGAGTTGCTCAGAGTATTTGGATCATCGAGTGACCACACTATCACATCATATTAACTAAGCACTAGCTGTAGTTCAGACAACATAACTCTCTCCAAATTCACTGTTAATTCCCAATCCAGAGACATAACCTCTGAATTTTGACTGGCACCGCACGATGCATGCTGAGTGCTGCGTTGCTTTTTTGAAGATGTTGAACCAAATTCATTCTGCCACGTCACAAAGTTGCAAATGATCCCTTGGAACCATTCCAAAGAAAAAGCGGACATATTCTTTGAGATATACTTGCAGGAAAGTTAAATAAATATCTAGTCACTTTTGCAATGCAGTTTGAGTGAGCTTTCCATGCATCATTTAGCTGCCATGTTTCCTTCATTACAATAGAGACATCTCATACAATAGGCATCTCATAATCTAGAATATCGTCAATCAATACACATTCCATCGAGGAATAAAAACTCCAGGGGAAAAGTTGATAGATCAATGGATAATTGTGGGGTTAAAATTCCCACAAATTCATTGAATTCTGGAAGAGTCACATCAGATTGGAAGGCAGGCAAATTAATAGCAATATTGAAGGAAGGCCGTTGAAAAAAAATATATATATGATCTGGCCAGTCTGACATCTGCTGTCCACAAAATGCATTAATCCTGAAGGAAGTAGTAATGGGGCACTTAAGAATAATAGTATTAGGCAGAGTCAATATGGTTTTATGAAGAATAAGGCACTTTTTACAAATCTAATAATTCTGAGGATGCAACTGACAGGGTAAGATAAGGACAAAGCAACGTAATAGGTATGGATTTATAAAGAACATCTGATAAAGCATCGAACAAAACTTTGTTATGCCAGGTTTCACCAAAGGATAACATATTAGCTTGCACAGAGAATTGAATAAAGGACAGAAAACAAGACTTTTTTCAGGCTGGTAGAATGAAAGCGACTTAGAGCTTTCATTCTACCAGGGATCAGCACCTAACCCTTCTTTATTTATAATTAATACTAGACTAAGTGGGACCCGTTGGGTCCCATGTTCACACGGGAGGGCTGGTCCCCCGACGCAATATTTTACCTCTCCACCAATTCCAATATTGGTGGCCAATATTCCATTTCAAGCAGTGCAAGGCCACCAAATTCAAATCCATTTCCCTACCATTTCAAGCAGGGTGCAATGCCACCAAATTCAAGTGGTTTTATAATCCCTCCCCCTCCCACCAGAAAAGGTGTGGTCTTCATGGCGTGATTGACAGGAGAGAGATTCTCAACATTTTTTAAACACTAATAACACTTTTGTTTTTCATTGATGGGAAGAATCTGCACCTGATGAGCGGAGGGGAACTGAGTAAGATGGCCAAAAATCACAGCCGTAAGTGGTGGCGTTTTATCTAAAATCAATATAGTGCAAACAGGAAGTTGTCAGGTTTAGACAAACAACCATTTGCAGGCAGTGCCTTTTCACTTCAACCCAAACCCCCCAATCAACCATTTGCAGGCAGTGCCTTTTCACTTCAACCCAAACCCCCCCAAACAACCATTTGCAGGCAGTGCCTTTTTACTTCAACCCAAACCCCTCAAACAACCATTTGCAGGCAGTGCCTTTTTACTTCAACCCAAACCCCCCAAACAACCATTTGCAGGCAGTGCCTTTTTACCTCAACCCAAACCCCCCAAACAACAATTTGCAGGCAGTGCCTTTTTACTTCAACCCAAACCCCCCAAACAACCATTTGCAGGCAGTGCCTTTTTACTTCAACCCAAACCCCCCCAAACTACCATTTGCAGGCAGTGCCTTTTTACTTCAACCCAAACCCCCCAAACAGCCATTTGCAGGCAGTGCCTTTTTACTTCAAACCAACGATATTTTCATTTTCAAACCACATTAAGGGCACTCACAGTTGAGTAGACATGTGTTCAGTGTTATTCAGAGAAAGAGAGACATGACCCTCTGGCTTCCTCCATCTTGCAGAGACTGAGTGAGGCACACCACTTCCTGGTTTTATAGTCCCTCCCCCTCCCTCCAGCAGGGGCAGCAGAGAGAATGGCAATTTTTTTTTAAACATTAATATTTCTCTTATTTTTCATCGATGGGAAAAATCCTCTGGTCCAGGAAGGCAGAGGGGGGGCTTTGGGCGAGGTGGCCAAAAGTGACGGCCGTAGGTGGCGGTGTTTTCTCGAAAATCACAGCATAGTGAGCCAAAAGCGGTCAAGATCAGACTTTTAGTAATATAGATTAGATGAAAAGAAAATGTATCCAAATATGCTGATAATACAAAACTAGGTAAAAAAATAAGCTGTGAAAAGGAATCAAGTGTGGCAAGACACCAAATTATGAAATATAGTATAGGAAAATAAGGGAATGTGTACTTTTGGTAGGAAATGTGAAGAACAAGATAATTTCTAAACTGAGAAAATAGTAAATGTGAACATTGGGATTTTGGTATGTTGGTTCATAAGACACAAAGTAAACGTAGACAATTAATGTTAGGCATGTTCATGGTAAACCACATGCATGTACAGGGTTAGGGTGAGATTTCATATGTATACCATACGTGCAGAAGTTTCTATTCGTAACAGAATGTCTCGGAGTAATTATAATACAGATTTATTGAATTATTTGTTAAGATGAGGAATTGTCCTATGAGGAGTGCCTGAGTTAGTTAAACGTATTCTCGTTTAAACATATGAATGACAATTTCATTGATAAATAGCATATTTATAGATGGGTGGAATAAATGCCAAAGGCTGGTGTCTTCAGTTGTCTAGTCCAGACGTAGTGCTCGTCACCTCTTACAAGACTCAGCCATTTAGGAGCAAGAAGAGGAGAATTTGGTTTTATCACAGAGGTTAATGAATCTCTGAAGCTCAAAAGGGCTGTAGATGCTCTGCCCCCATACTTTTTATTTAGTGACAAAAGATAACAGAGAATACAGGGACTGGGCAGGAAAGTGGAGCAGGCATTTTGTTCATTTATTTCTTCACATTAGTTCTCTAATGTATTGCCCATTTCCAATTGCCCCTGAACTGAAGGGATAGTTAAGTATCAATCACAGTGATGGAAATCTGAAATATAAACAGAAAATGGTGGAAAAAAACATTGGGCTCAGGAGCATCTGTGGAAGGACAAACGGTTACGTTTCAGGTCTGAAACACTTCATCAGAATTTGGAATTCTTTCCCAGTTCTGAGGAGGGGCCTGAAACATTAACTCCGTCTTCCGTCTCTCTTTCCACAGGCAGATGCTGTCTGACCTGAGTATCAATCTGAAGAAAGGTCCTGACCCAAAACGTCATATATCCATGTACTCCTGAGATGCTGCCTGAATGACTCCAGTGCTTTGTGTCCTTCTGAGTTTTCCATTTTGTTTTTCAAACCACTTTAAGTGGTCTAGAATCACATCTTGAGTAAGGATAGAAAGAAGTTTCATAGGTAGTCAAAAATGCTGGAGAAACTCAGCGGGTGAGGCAGCATCTATGGAGCGAAGGAATAGGTGACGTTTCGGATCGAGATCCTTCTTCAGACTGGGGTTCATGTTCACCAATGCAGAGATTAATTATCTTTTAATTATCCAGGTTTGTTTAATAGTTAAATAAACCTGGTATTAAAGGATAATTTAAATTCCCAGCTACCTTGGTGAAATTTTCACATCATGACTCTGGATTAATGGCCCAAACCCCCTGGTCAGCCCTCCAATTTACTACCACACCCATAGGTATAAAATCAGCCATGATCTTATTTAATGGTGGATCAGGCTGAAAGGATTATATGACCTACACCTCTTATTAATTAATTTGCTCTTAAAGTCCCTTTATGTTAATTTTACATCTTGAAAAAGTCAATGTACTTCAATCCCTGAAGACTTCTAGCAAAATCTTACACTTGACTATTTCCAGGAGCCCCTGGAGTGGGTGAGATGGGCTCAGTATTTCTCCATTTGGCTTTCATTCAGTGAACTTGTAATGTTAGGAGACATTAACTAAATTAGCCACATTTTTTTTCTCAACTAAAAGCATATATAAATCACAAACTCTGCACAAATCAACAAAGTGAAAATTAATTTCTAAAGAAAATTAATGAGGTAGCAAATTACAATTATTGGAGGTAAAATAACAACAAATTCTTCAGCGAAGCGGAACAAATAGTGTTTTGCCTGTCAGCAAGATTTCCTGACACCAATGAAAGATTAGATGTTTGGGTGTGATTATTCATTAATCTGAGTGCAGTCATATTGGCAGCAAACTACTTCTATATTATGAATAATTTATCAATATCCTCAGTGTGAAGTCACTCACATTTTCCAGTGGCCTCTTCATCTGCTGAACATATCAAAACATAAGAAATAGGAAACTCGAGCACGAGCAGCTATTCACACCCATGGGCCTGTTCCACCATTCACCAAGATCATACAGTATATATTTCTATCTGCCTATTCACATATCCCTGTTTTTTATTTAGTCTTCTGGGACACACAATTCCAATCAATCACTCATTTTAAAACTTTTCATTTTAGTTTTGAGACTGTGACCCTTGATTCTGGACTCCTTAGTCAGAGAAACATCCTCCCCATATCCACCATGATGCATCCTCTTAAGATATATCTCTTTCTTATTTATTCTAAGATAATATTTGCCTAGACTGTAGATCGGCTATTGCATGCTAGCCAATTAGAGTGCTTGTTAGTAGTAGCCCCATCTAGTATATGCTTTATAACATTAAGAACTCGCCTACATCAGGCAGTAGATATAGCAGCTCGGACATGTAACGTACTGCATATCCAATGCTGTAAGTGTTTAATAAAGATGTGTTGTATCTTTGTATGTGCACGAGTCCGGTAATTACATGGTGTCAAAAGTGGGATTCGAACCCAACACCTCCAATCGGAGACCAGAACCACTATTACATATATTCTTATGTAACAGATATCACCAACCCAGGAACCAACCTGGTAAATCTTTGCTGCACTCTCACTAAAATAAAAATATCCGATTTTAAGCAAGGAGAACCAAAAAGCACACAATACCTCAGGTGCAGTCTCATCATGGTCCTGTATAAATAATTGTAACTAAGACATGTCTTAATTTTGCAATAATGCCCTCCTTAATCGAATGCATGTTAGCTTTCGGTGACAATGTAGAAGGTTAGCCGAGTTCCTTTGAATATCAATGTTTTCCAAATTGCTCATCATTTAAAAAATGCTCAGTACAGGATTTCTGTTTTTACTACCACAGCAGATAACCTTACATTTTGTCACATTGTGCTCCACCTGCGGAGTACATCAACAACTGAACAATCCTATCAACAAGAGAGTGGTCCTGAGCTACTAACTACCTCATTGGACATCCTCAGACTATCTTTAATTGGACTTTACTGGACTTTATCTTGCACTAAACATTATTCCCTTTATCAAGTATCTGTCCACTGTGGATGGCTCGATTTTAATCATGTATAGTCTCTCCACTGACTGGTTGGTACGCAGTAAAGGCTTTTCACTGTACCTCGGTACACATCACGATAAACAAAACTAAACCTGCCAGTGTGTTGCCCGCTCACTCAGCTTGTCTATATCTTTATGAAGCTCTTCACATCCTCGTCATTACTGGTTTGAGAAAGTAAGTCACATGGGATCCAGAGTGAGTTGGTAAATTGGATCCAAAATTGGCATGGTCATTAACGGCAGCGGGTAGTGGTGGAAGTCTGTGGAAGACCAGTGCTGGAACCACTGTTGTTTGTAACATATATCTTAATAATTTGGATGAAATTGTAGGTGGTCTGATTGGAAAATCGGTGTTGTGGATATCAGAGGAAACAGTAGGATTTAGACCAGTTGTAAATTTGGGCAGAAAAATGGATGATGGAGATCAATCAGATAAGTGTAAGGTGATGCGTGTTGGGAAGTGAAGTGCAAGAGGAAAATATACAGTAACTGGTGTGATCCTCAGGATCATTGATGTACAGAGGCAGTCCGTAGCTCCATAAAAGTGGTAAAGAAGGACTTGGTTTGCTTGCCTTCATCGATCAGGACAATGAACATAAAAGTTGGGAAATTATGCTGCAGTTGTCTAAAACTTTGGTTAGTCCACATTTGGTGAATTGAAGGGCTTGTTCCTGTACTGCCCTAATCCATGCACTATGTACTCACATTCTCGCTAAAGGGCCTGTTCCACTTTCACGACCTAATTCACGACCTCTGCCGAGTTTGCCCTCGACTCATACTCGCAGCATGGTCGTCACGAGGTCGTAGGTAGGTCGTAGGAGGTTGTGATGCTAGTCGTAGGTACTCGTGGCATCAAGTAGGTCGGGGCGTTTTTCTAGCATGATGAAAAATGTCCACGAGTAAAAAAGGTCGTGAAAGTGGGACAGGCCCTTTACTTTCTCATTATCAGAAAATCTTCTAAATATTATATATGGCTTCCTCAGTTAAACCATCGACACAGACTGTGGATATATGATAAGCCAAGATCAGATATCCACAGTATCCCATATGTCATAACCTACCAACCTCTGAATGACCCTTTATTCCTAAGTGTTAACTAACTCTCAGTCCATGCTAATGTACTACTCCCAATTCCACATGCACTAACCTTTGAGACCATGTCAAAGGCACTCTGAGCAATTCACCACTCATCTGCTTTACTACATGCACCTCAAAAATCACAATTGAACAAACAGGGTTTTCTTTAATGTAATCACCTGGTGTTGTGCTATAAAAGGTCAGAACTTCCCTGTTTTCTCATCCCTAACTTTGTTGACACCCTCTCACCCACCCATCCACCCACCTCCTTGACGATTTGGGTCGAGACCCTTCTTAAATCTGTCTGTTCTCCTTTTTCCCTGGTTAACATATATTTATAATCACCTCTTCTGTATCAATTTTGTTGCTGAATTTCGAAACACTCCCAATCCTCAGGCGTATTGCTTGTTCAGCAACCTTATCTTCTTTCCTTAGATATACCATCTTCAATTTTCTCATATAATACATGGTTGCACTACTCTTACTACTGACGTTTTGCGCCTTAAAGAAATGTATATATGTAAGAAATCATATGCAACTCATTTAAATGTGAGCCACTGCCTATCCACTATTGCACCTTTCAATTTTGTTTCCCAATCTACTACAATCAACTTCCTCATAGTTTCCTTTGTTTAGAGTGTCTATATCATGTTCGTTTTTAATTTAATTCTATCGTACTATAGTCACTCTTTTCCCAGGGCCCCTCCACAGCAAGATTAACAGCTCTTTCTCATTGCACATACCAGATCTACTAGTATAGCATATTCCTTAATTGGTTCCTCAACATACAGATCAAGAAATCCATCTTGTACACATTCCAAGAATTCATCCTCCATTTGTACAAACTTGCCCATCGACACACTGCATAGGCTGGGACTGTTTTCCTTGGAGTGAAGGAGGCTGAGGGGTGACCTTTATAGAGGCATATCAAATCATGAGGGGCATAGATAAGGTGGAGCATCAGTCTTTTTTCTAAGGTAGGAGAGTCTAAAAGTAAAGGGCTTAGGTTTGAGGGAAGAGGGGGGGAAGATTTAATGGAGATCTGAGAGGGAGTTTATTCACACAAAGAATGTTGGATAAATGGACCAAGCTGCCAGAGTAAGCAGTGGAGGCACACACAATATTTAATAGACATTTGGACAGGTTCATGGACAGGAAAGGTTTAGAGGGATATTGGCCAATCGTTTAAATAGGACTAGCTCAGGATGGAACCTTGGTTGGCACGTACGAGCTGGGCCGAAGGACCAGTTTCCAAGATTATATGTAGATTAAAGTCACCCATGCTTATATTTCACCTTTGAATGCACCTTTAATTTCTTCAATTATATCATGACCTACATCACACGTACCGCTCCAAGGCCTATAATCAACTTCCACTGATGATTACCTTCCAACTTTTAGATACACCACGTACTGCTCATCCTTTCAAAGCAATGCACTGATGTCATCCCTTATCAAGTTTTACCTCACCTCCTTTCCTTTCCGCTACTATTGGCTCTGTTAATTCAGTTCAGTTTGGTTTATTGTCAGGTGTACCGTGGTACAGTGAAAATTTTTTGTTGTGTGCTATCCAGTCAGCAGACAGACAACACATGATTACAATCGAGCCATTTACAGTGTACATGCATCTTATTGCAGTATGCATTGCCTTCAAATCTGGCCTTTTAACATTTTTTGTACTCTGATATGCTAGCTGCCTTTGTTTCCATTCCCTACATTTCCATTCCCTACATTTCAAAGTTCCACTTCCAGCTTTGTTTCTCTTCCCACTGGCATTCCTCTCATGTCTCCATCTACCTGACTGCTTTCATGTTGAGCATTGCAGTGTATCTTCCTTTACTAATCATTTTCCAAAACTAAACCATGCTTTAATATCCAGAAGGAAAATTAAACATGAGCTAAATAAATGGAACATTTAGATGCTAAAGTCACCATGTATAGTCGACAGGCTGAACAGGGCAAGTGTGAACTAATTCAATATCTTAGGAAGTAGTAAGGGAGTGCAGAGGCAAAAGAGTTTACTGGACATTTGTAGAATCAAGGAACTGCTGATGCTGGTTTACAGAAAAGGGCACAAAGTGCTGGAGTAACTCAGCGAGTCAGGAAGCATCTCTGGAGAGCATGGATATGTGATGTTTCAGGTTGGGACCCTTCTCCAGTCTGAAGAAGGGTCCTGACCCGAAACATTACCCATCCATACTCTCCAGAGATATACTGCCTGACCTGCTGAGTTACACCAGCACTTTGTGTCCTTTACTGGATATTTGTTGTAATTAAGGATTTAAGGTGCAGAACAACCTTCATTAACCGGTTTCAAAACCTTTGCTCAAAAAGACAATGACAGCTACATTATGATGGCTTAATTATGCATTTTGACAAAACTGGTATCTGTGTGTGTGCGCATGGTTATGTGTGAGCATGTGGCCATCAGTATGTCTTAAGTGTTACACTGGATTTTACTGCTGACATTAATGAAGGAGGTGTGCCAAATTAATAAATTCCACCCAGTGGAATCACACAGTGTGTGGAGATTGAACAGGTTGATTTCGGAACTTGGCCTGTTACGCAGAGCACCCAGTGTTCAGATCCATTAGTTGCAATGGCTGGCCACTCTACTGGTGCCTATCTTATCCTGCAACCCAAGATTAATTTCTGTATTATGGCATGTTTAATTTTCAGTACAAGATTCATTGTTACATTCCAATAACATCTGAAGAGTGAGTCAAGGTCCTAGACAGTCCATTCAGCTTAAATTCCATTGATAATTTCTCCTCCGTGGCATAATCAATGAGTAAGAAGGAACTGAAGAAGGGTCTCGACCCGAAACGTCATCCATTCCTTCTCTCCAGAGATGCTGCCTGTGCCGCTGAGTTACTCCAGCTTTTTGTGTCTATAATCAATGAGTAGTTGGTCAGGCAAGTTGGGGCAAAGGGTCTGTTTCCACGCTGTGTGACTCTGAATTTAGTGTCAACTGAAAATATCTGACTGAATGCATTGCAACAATTTCAAAGCACCTTTTTTAGGCCAAATACTCATGTTACTTTCGATATGAAGTTGGTAGAAAGAAAGACGGGAAACATTTAGAACTAAATTTACCAAAACGTGAACCCTGAAGTATGTCCAGAATGTAATAGATAGGAAATCCATCCCTCCTGGCTTCAGTGGGCTTTTGTAGTTTAACCTTATCGTTGCGTGCGTCAAATGTTCCAGTGCATTGATAAGCAAATGCTACAAGTAACCAGTAAAAAGAATGTCAACTGTTTCCATGAATATTCTGTGAAGCCACAGTTTTTCTTTTATTTTATGTATCTCCATTTTTTTTATCCCCTCGAGATATCGAAGACAACAAAGAAAAGCTCGCAACAAGGAATAGCAGAAGGTACACAAAAATGCTGGAGAAACTCAACGGGTGCAGCAGCATCTATGGAGCGAAGGAAATAGGCAACATTTCGGGCCAAAACCCTTCTTCAGACTGATAGGGAGTGGGGAGAAGAAAGGAGAAAAAAAAAGAAGGAAAAAAAAAACAACAAAAAAAACAGGAATAGCAGATGCTGGTTTACAGAAAAAGACAAGTGCTGGAGTAACTCAGCGGGTCAGGCAGCATCTCTGGAGGACATGGATATGCGAGGTTTCGAGTCGGGATCCTTCTTCAGACTAATTGTAGTAGGGAGGAGAAAACTGGAAGAGGTGGGGGCCGGACAAGTGATTGGTGGATAGAGGTGAGAGGGGTTTGATTAGCAGTTGGTTGGACAGAGGCCAGAGTTGAAAAGACAAAAAGTGTGAAATAAGGAGATAAGGATAGAAGTTGTTTGAAATGCGAAGCCAGAGGAAAGAATATAGATGGAAAGGGGGGGAGGGGGGGGCGGGGGGAGACTGAGGAAAAATTACATACAAAAAAAATCAGCATGATTGTTAACTGAATGTTATCTTAGCCTTTCTAAAAGATAATTTATATTATAGTTTTGTGGACAAGAACAATTTGAACAATTAGCTATGCTTCACGTGCAAGTCCTAACAGAGGGCACCAGCAGGATTTCCTTTTGAGAGACAGTCAATATCAATAAACAAAGGCAGGTCTATGCTCACTGGAGCTTTCAAGAATAAGAGGTGGTCTCATTGATTCGTACAAGATTCTGAGAGGAACTGACACGCGGGGATGGACAGATGTCACTTCCTCTCAGTGGAGAGTTCATTATCGTAGAATAAAGGGGTCAACCATTTAGGTGAAGGATAAGATGACATTTCTTTGCGGGGAGCATTGTAAATCATTGGTATTTATTACAATAGGGATCTGTGGATGCTCGATTATTATGCATGGTCAAGGTTAGGATCAATACCAGCATTGACAAATTGCATATGTAGCAATTAATCGTGGGTATGTGTGTAAACACCAGAGCTGAATAGGAAGAACAAAATACAGGCATTCAAAATATACTTTTGGATCAGGGTCCAATATTCACCATTTTTATTTAGGAAAAACTTTCGTGATATTCTAAATCCACAGTAAACAGTTGCAGTCATTCAGTCCTCCAATAAATTTGTTAATTTGGCTCATTTATTAGCATTTGTACCTCTAAGCCAAAAACAGTGAGCTCAAGTCCTTGCCAGAATTTGCCCCAATCACGCTGACTGACTACTCTGTGCAGTTGGGGCATGTTGATGATGTTGGAACCCTCTTCTTTCAGTTAATAACCAAGGCAGCAGCTGCATGTTCAGCTGAATGCAAAATATACCAAAGCTGCTATGTTTCCTTTATAACGAGGGTGATTGTACATCAAAAATAAGCCATTGCCTGTGAAGTGCTCTTGAATTTCCTGAGGACATGAAAGACATTATATATATGAAAGTTATCTATCCCTTCTATCAACATAACTGTTGGATTACGCAGTTTTCAAGAAACAAAGTTGAGTCCTACATTGTGGCGGCAAAGGAATATAAATTCTACCATATTAGCTAAGTTTATACAATCTGTCTTCATAAGTTACACCTTTAAGCTCTGGCAGAACTCTGGTGAACCCAACCCCAAATCCCTCCAATCCCAGGTCATATTTCTCCAGTTTAAAAATGAATAAGCACATCAAAGGACCAAACTCTGACGAAACTTTAAAGCACAAGAAAAGGTTCAAAGTGCTGGGTTAGCTCAGCGGGTGAGCCAACATCTTTGGAGAACATGGATAGGTGACGTTTCATGTCAGGACCCTTCTTTAGAGAATGCTGGAGTAACTCAGTGGGACAGGCAGCATCTCTGGAGAGAAAGAATGGGTGACATTTCGGGTCGAGGTCAGACCCCACCCGAAACATCACCCATTCCTTCTCTCCAGATGCCGCCTGTCCCGCTGAGTTACTCCAGCATTTTGTGTCCATCTTCGATTTAAACTAGCATCTGCAGTTCTTTCCTACACCCTTCTTTAGAGATGTGACTTGACCCACTGAATTACTCCAGCACTCTGTGTCTTTTTGTAAAACAGCATCTGCAATTTCTTGTCTATATTTTTGCAGCTAAAGAGTTGAGAAAAAGGATAATTCTCAATAAACAGTTGATCCTTGTAATGGTCCTGCTTTGGTCATTTACAGCCCCCTCAGACCCATTATTTATTTTTTCCATTAGTCTCCCCATCATCCATCAGACTATAATCCGTTTTGTTATTTATTCACTCCCCATTCCACCTCACATCTTTCAGAATCCTCCCCCATCCTCTGCTTTTCTTTTCCGTACATTTTTACTTGTTACATCTGGGGCCATTTTTCATTTCTGATGAAATGTCATCACAGATGCTGACTGATGCGCTGAATTATTATAACTTTGTATTTCATTTCAGACTTTACCTTCTTTTAAATTCCATCAATCTGTTCGAATTTGTTCTTACACCCTTGCACTAGGTTTTGAGGGATTTGCAAAGTGAGACGTTGAAATCCCTTTGCTCCACTTCTCTAATCTTTAAAAAAATCTAATTTATATATTTAGGGATCATTAATATAGATAGTGAGAAACTAAAGGCCCACTACAAATCCCCGAGTAGTACTGCTGAACAGGTATTCATTCTTTTCCCTTTACTCATTTTCCCCAACTTCACACCAACAAAACAATCAGCAGCCTATGTCACTTCACAAGGTTATCTCTAATTCTGGCACTTAATTGTCATTAATAATCTCCTTTGCGAAACCTTTTCAAAGCCTTTCAGTAGATTCACAATAAGAATATTAATTCTCCCATTCTCACATAGTCTAATCGACATAAGGCCCAATGTTGCTATTGGTCAGGATTTAACGAGCCGTCTCCAGCAGCAAGGAGCCTTGCAGAAATCATTCAGGATTGAAAGGTCGTGAGTCTGGGAGTGCAGGGGCTGCAGATGATGGAATCTGATCAGAGAGGAATGTGAAGATGGGATAAAATGTGAGAGGTGGGGTGGACATATTGGAACAGAAGAGAGAGGAGTCTGAAGAAGGGTCTCCACCCAAAATGTCACCCATTCCTTCTCTCCAGAGATGCTGCCTATCTTGCTGAATTACTCCAGCTTTTTATGTCTATCTTCAATTTAAACCAGCATCTACAGTTCCTTCCCACACAAAGAGGAGACCTGATAGGAAGAATGTGTGGGTGATGGGCAGATGGAGTGGTTGGGAGAAAAGCATAAGGTGATCAGTGGGAGAATCAAGGTGGGTGAAAGGACCAAGTTATCCCAAATTAGAGAATTACAGAACAAGATAACACAGGAATATGCCCTTCAGCCCACAATGTTTGTGCCAAACATGATGCCAAGCTAAACTTATCTCACCAGCTGTACATGATACATATCCCTCCATTCCCTGCACTTCCACGTGCCTATGCAAAAGCCTCTTCCACGCCACTATCATATCCGCCTCTAGCACAACCCCTTCCAGGATCCCACCAGCCACTGTGTAAAAAACTTATCCCGCACATTTCCATTAAACTTTCCCCCTCTCACCTTGTAGCTATGCCCTCTAATGTTGGACATTTCCAACCTGGAAAAAAGGTTCTGACTGTCAATGCCTCTCATAATTGTATTTACTTCTATCAGGTCTCCCCTCAACCTCTGGCATTCCAGAGAAAACAATACAAGTTTGTCTAATCTCTTAATGTTAAAAGATATTTGAACAGGTACTTGATTAGGGAAGGTTTAGACTAAGATGGACCAAACATGGTCAGGTGGGAGTAGTGTAGATGGGGCATCATGATTGGCATGGGTATGTTGGGCTAAAGGGCCTGTTTCTATGATGTATGATTCTATGACTCTCTCTGTCGCTGTTAACACTTAATCCAGGCAGCATTCTGATAAATCTCTTCTACAACTTCCCCAAAGGTTCGACATCCTTCCTGTAATGGGTTGACCAAAACATACTCCAAATGTAACAAAAGTCTGATAGCGCTACATCTGACTTCCTGACTCTACTACTCAATGCCCCGAACAATGAGGGCGAGCATATTATACGCCTTCTTTGTCACTGTATCTACTTGTGCTGGCACTTTCAGGGAGCAATGGATCTTGACCCCATGACCTGTCGGCACATCAATGTGGTTAGGTCATAAGTCGTAGGTTCATAATCGATAGTAGAAGAATTAGGCTCATCGGCCCATCAAGTCTACTCCGCCATTCAATCATGGCTGATCTATCTTACCCTCTTAACCCCATTCTGCTGCCCTCCCCCCATAACCTCTGACGCCTGTACTAATCGAGAATCTATCTATCTCTGCCTTACTGGCTAAGGGTCTTGCCATCACCTGTACACCTTCTCCTTACATTTGTCCTCCCAATATGCAACACCTCACACCTGCTCGAAGTGAACTCCACCTCTCCATCCAGGGTAGTTAATCTGCAGGACAAATTGGAAACTCTTCAATCTACGTCATCCTCACTCCTGGCTCAAGATCCCCGGATCTCAGTAATCAAATTACATTAGGACGGCAACACTTGTATACATGTGCATTTAGAGGAGGAGCTCCTAATCATCTTCCAGTGAGAGGTGTTGCATGTGGTCTGGCCATGCATTTGCTATCAAGAAGACCTATGTCCACCACAAACCAAACCTGCTGCACAAAGTCTCTAAAAATCTACAAAACACCATGAAGAGACCTTGGAAAACAGATTCACTTTCCATATATCGCACGAGCCATCTTTCAATGAAGGCAAACATTGATGGTGTAATTTATTACAACTGCATGTGCACCAGAACAGCCACTGTCTGTCTAAAGAATAGTGCATTTGACCTCAAATCAGAAAACAAGCTAATTGACAACCAATGTAGAAACAAAGAACTGCAGATGCTGGTTTATACCAAAGTGTTGGACTCTGAAGAACAATCCTGGACATCACCTGTCCTTTTTCTCCGGAGATGCTGCCTGACCCGCTGAGCTACTCCAACACGTTGTGTCTATCATTGTCTACCAACCAGCCTCCTGTATGAACCAGTAACATGGACAGTTATGACAGGCAGCTCAAAGCATTGGTGAGGTCTGGTTAACCAAATCCATCTCTCCACATCATCCAAACTGTCCAAAGCCACCATCCTTTTCCAAGCCAAGATTGAGTCTGAGCTCGCCTTGGAAAAATTTGATATCTTCAATTCCTGAGAAGCAGCCAGGAAAGAAACTTGTGCCTTGAGCATCTGTGATGGGATCATACAGAAATCATGTGCAAACAGCAGGAAGCAGGTACAACATCTTTAGCTACCTATCCATCCCCACCTGCAGCTATGTTTGCAGGTCCTACGCAAGACTCACCAGGCTATCCACGACACCCAGTGCAGCGGCAGAGCAGGTAGACCTTCTTCTTCACTGCTCCAGGAACCCAGTTCAATCCTGACCTACAGCGCTGTCTGGGTGCAATTTCAACATTCTCCTTGTGATCATGTTGGTTTCCTCCAGGTGCTTCACTAACCTCCCACATCCCAAAGTGTGTGGTTTGATTAGATAATTGGTTCATGTAAATTACCAGCAGATGAAGCTGGTTGGTTGAGGAATCACTGTTGAGTCGATGGGTATATGAGAGAGAACAGGGGCAGGGTTATAGGTGGGGAAATGGGAATGATCTATCAGCCAGCATAGATTCAATGACCTTCATAACCTCCTTCTTTGTCATTAGGAAAGAGGAAAAATATGAGAACCCACTGAACTGCAGCAGAAGTAAGTCATTGTTGAGCCCAAGGGACTGTCGAAGATGATCGACCACACGATTGACATCTTCACAAAGTTCAGCTGGGTTAATCAGACTCAATGTACTCTTCACAAATCCAGACCGATTGCTCTAATTAACTGATATTTATCTAAGTGCTCAGTCACTCTGTCTCTGATAAAATCAATTTTCTCATAACTGTTGGGTCTTTAGATGCTCCACTAATGTCTTTGTAAAGAAACCAGGCATGGATCAGTGTTATCTTTAAGCTTGCTTAATTACAGAAAGTTGGGGAAGAGGTGTTGGTTTATGGGTAGACACAAAATGCTGGAGTAACTCAGTGGGACAGGCAGCATCTTTGGAGAGAAGGAATGGGTGATGTTTCAGGTCGAGACCCTTCTACAGACAGATTTATGGGAGCAGGCAGTTAATTCTACATCTGACTAGGAAAAACTCTCCTTTAAGAAATCAATGCTACTTCAAGAAGTGATGTAGAGGCAACTATATTTTTCAACAATCTGAATCCAATGAATGGTGCACGATTCCCAGGCTCAACAAACAAGGAACAAATATAAACTCAATTCAAAACATTAAGAAAAAATAAATTCACACCGAGTTACAGAAATATCTATCAAATTTACATTCATGGATCACATTCATAAATTAGAAATCAGGCATCCCCAATAATTCATAACTCTACAAAATTTGTAATTGTAAATATTAAGAGGCATTAGGAACACAATAGTCAATAGAAATAATAATTTATACGATTGACCAAAATCTTATGACAATGCAACTCAAACCTCTTCATTGATACAGTCAAGTAATGTTGGAAATAGAAAATAGTTTCAGTTATCAAGTCATTTGCAAGTTTCACATGGAAGAGAAAATTTCTCTACCAAATACAGTATAGTTCTGTTTGACTAAATGTGTAATACGTTATTGATAGCCCACTTTAATTATAAATGAAGACACAATACACAAACACACGGATTTTTAAAGCCATATTTGAAAGAGCAGTGAAATTATAGCATAAATTTATGTCCCGGTAGGTAAATATGCAACAGGCTCAAAAGCAAACATGTCCATTAACGACATCAAGAATCTAAGATGTTGCATTAATATTATCTTCAGAAAATGTCTCTTTAAATCGTACAGCAAATTTAAATGTTTGATTACAGGCAGGAAGTCCAATAGGAAATTACCATTTTCTATGATGCTCGTTTTATGGTGTTCAGAGAGGAAAAGAAGGTTGCCCAGAAAAAGTACTGGCCATTTCCCCATGTGAATTTATGATGTCTGAAAGCAGGTCACTGTGGCTAATTGCAATTTTCAGATCCGATTTTGGATAAAGAAACATATTCAGTTATTTAAAGATGTGATGGCCAAAGTAAATAGTAGACTAACCGCTTTCATAAATGCATAACTCTGAGTTGGCTAGCTCAGTGCGTCGCCCCGAAGCCTGACAGTGCAATAGACTGGAAACTAGATCCTCTAAACAATCAGAATTGGTTGAAAGTTGTCATTTTAATTATTACAATGCAGGAGATGGCCATTTAGCCCAAAGGACCCATCCCAGCTACCAGCTGAGCAATCCCCAACCATCTTATTGTGGGAAAAAAAAAGAATAGATGGAGAAACTCAACAGGTCCGGCAGCATCTTTCAATGGAAATGAACAAACGACATTTTGGGTCAGGACCCTTCTTCAATTCCGAATTAAAATGCTGGCTGCCATTTCCCTCCACAGAGGCCGCCTGACCAGCTGAGTTTGTCCTGCAGTTTGTTTTTCACTGCCCTATCCCCCCTCATTTCCCTGTACCCCTGCAACCTACTCTCTCACACACATGCCCACCAATTCTCCTTTGAATATTTTTTGCCACGTCTACTCTTCTTTTTTCATTAGTTAATTAACCAATTAACCAGTATGTCAGTGGAATGCAGGAGGAAACCAGAGCATTCAGTGAAAACCCACAAAACCTCAGGCACATTCCACACAGACAGCATCCAAGATCAGGATTGAAGCCTGGATTTCTGCGGCAACTCAATTAAATGCTGTACCACCCATGAGCAAGTCAATGAGAAAAGTTTCATTTATATGAAGGACTTACTGCATTCAGCAATCTTTATGCTAATTATTTTGCCAAATGTTACAGAGAATAGTATGCAAAATTCAAATTAGCTGCATGAAATGCCGTTCTGCTTCCAAACTGGATGATTTGCCAAATCAAATGTCTTGATATTGATGTTTCAACCAGAAAGTGGCCACTTCACTCTTAGGTCAAGTATAAGTATAAGTACTGTCTGCCAAGGTGGCTTTCTAATATGATTTTGTTTCTGCATTCAGGACCTTAACAAAATGGAAAGTAACACAGAACTAATGATTTTAATAGTGTGTGTGTGTGTGTGTGTGTGTGTGTGTGTGTGTGTGAGTTTCTGCATGTGTGTGTGTGCGTTTCTGTGTGTGTGCGTGCGTGTGCGTGGGAGAGAGAGTTAAAATGCACCAAAACATCACAATTCTGGCAAGCATGTTGTTATATTTACTGCTTTCAGAGCTACTTGTGGGTTGAATCAATATGCTCGAATGGCAAAAAGAAGCACGACTGTATACGTTGAAACAATAAGCTGTTTTAGAACTTTGCTTTTTAACATGTTGAATCTATATTTGATTATCCCCAGACAAAATCTACTAAAAGACCTCAGGATATAAACTAAGCTTAACACATATTAAAGGACATAAACTCCTAGAAATCTGAACCGATGCCATACATTGAGGTGGAAAAGGACAAATCGGTGCCAATAGCCAGAGAAATGTCAGATTACTCGATAAATTGCTGGAGCGATTCAGATGCTTTTTAACCAAAATAGAGGTGTTGTCCATTTAATATTGATAAAAAATGATCAGAAGCTTTGCTCGTGTAACTAAGGGCAGACACAAGGAAGTGCAGATGCTGGTTAACAGCATGCACAGGTGACGTCACTTATCCATGTTCTCCAAAGATGCTGCATGACCTGTTGAGTTACTCCAGCATTTGACGTCTTATTTTAACCAGGAGCCATTTGGATTTGCAATTGTATGCAAAATATTGCCTCTGGTTTCTAAAACCTCCGAATTCTGAGTAAGTTCTCATTGATGCAACAGTTCGAAGAATAATTCCCACAGCAAACAAATGACAAGAATCCAGATTATCCAGTTAAATCTCATTATTTATACACTTAGATACAATTATTAACAATTGTGAGCACTACCTAAAACAAGCTTATAGTAAGAGACACAGAACGATGGATTTGCAATCAAACCCATGTTGGATTTATGGCATGGTATTTCATGTTTTCATTTAGATGTTACCTAGAAATCCTAAAATTAAGAGTGAAAGGTGCCCTTTAAATTACACAATGCCACATGGCTCTATAAAGTTACAGTACAATTTTTCAATGTTGTGTTCTTCTCATTTTGGTAAACAAATAAAAGATAAAATGCCACCATGGCAAATCTTGACTTGCTCAGCAGTTTTGTATAACTTAAATATCTTATGCCAAGTTATTGCCTGACTTTTGCAAGTGACATACATAGATGGAAACGGTTTGTTCTCCCCACATTAAAAATTATATATAAATTATATGGACAGAGCACTGTAGCCCTTTTCTCATTTTTGTCTCCTTTCTAATAGAGTGGCAGTTAAAAGATAATTAACGTAGTTAAATGGGATTTTTCACAACCTTGAGATAACCCAAAGTGCTTTAAAGTCAATTATTTGCTTTTGAGGATATTTTTTGCCTTAGTGTAGGAACGTGCAACAGAGAACAGGAGGTTCCCACAAATGGGGAGATTTTTAAAGGATGGGGATTGAAGGATAAAACATTGGTCAAGACTCTTTAGTCTTTAGAGATACAGCATGGAAACAGGCCCTTCGGCCCACTTTGTCCACACCAACCTGTGATCATCCTGTACACCAGCACTATTCTACACGTATATCGTCGAGACCAAGTGCAGGCTCGGCGATCATTTTGCTGAACACCTCCGCTCAGTCCACCTAGGTCTATGAAATTTCCTAGTTGTAAAACACTTTAACCCCCCCTCCATTCCCATACTGACCTTTCTGTCCTGGGCCTCCTCCAATGTCGGAATAGTGTCCGACTAGTTTCACTGTCCTTCTGATTAATTTAATGATTGTATGCCTCCTTGTCACCTTCCCCTCAGCTAACAAGGAACCATTCTACATTTCCTTATCACCATCTGCTTTGATGTCATTTTCACACCTTATCCTTCCATATCTCTAAACTCCCTCTTCTCGGACTCTCAGCCTTATCAATTATATTGTACATTATACATAAAATAGATTCACAATGGACATATTTACCAGTCTAATAACACAAAATGTTTCAGTAATTGCAGCATTGAACTTGTTTCACACAAATTGGGGACGTTTTTCCATCCTACGAATAATACTTTAATGATTGTCATACATTAGCTAGCATTCCACTAGCATTGAAACAGGAAAACAATGGAAATACACAGCAGGCTGAGAAGTCTCTGGAGACGGAAACAGAGTTGGTGTTTTGTCAATTACAGCCTTTCATTAGGGTTCTGATGAAAGGTATTAACTTGAAACATCAACATTGTTACTCTCCACTGATGCTGCTTAACTGGCTAAGTATTTCCAGCATTTTCAGATCCGTTTTTGATTTTCTAAAATATAATAATGGAACTGGTGTCAGTGCCAACAAACTGGACCCTATTTATTTAACAAAAGATTAATAGTCAAGTTAATTTTCATCTGACAACTTTAGCATCACAGTATGTTTTAATTTAAAAGGAAACACTATTAAAAAAAAAAATCCAGATCGCATGTGACAAATAAGGAGTATAAAGCAACTAAGATGCTTCATTAGCAACTACAAGCAGAACTAAAATGTAACTAGCCTGAAACAAGGCAGAATTCTACAGGCAATATATAAAGGATACTCTGTGCTGGTCCCCGAGATCCATTTCATATTCCATAACAGAGCTGGCCTTATTGAGTCGGGTCACACACATTAAAGGAGGAATCCTAGCCTAATGAATACACTATTCCCTCTGCTCCCCATCATTCTTCTCTTGTGATCCTGATTATTTCTGCAAATTGTTTCTACAAATGCTTTCTGTGTGTAGATGAGTGGTAGATTGATATAGTGTGGAAAACAGGCCCTTCGGTCCAACTCGCCCACACTGGCCAACAATGTCCCAGCTACACTAGTCCCACTTGCCTGCGCTTGGTCCATATCCCTCCAAGCTTGTCCTATCCATGTACCTGTCTAACTGTTTCTTAAACAATGGGATAGTCCCAACCTCAACGACTTCGTCTGGCAGCTTGTTCCATACGCCGCCCACCTGGCCAATCGATCCAGATCCTGCTGCAATTGTTCACAACCATCTTCACTATCTGCAAAACCACTAACTTTTGTTTCATCAGCAAACCTGCTAATCTTGCCCTGTAGAATTTAGGAAGCAGGGTACTTGATGGGAATATGAGGAGAATAAAATATAGTAGGCTAGAATTGGTGTAAGAATGGGTGGTTGATGATCGGTGTGGACTTGGTGGGTTGAAGATCCTGTTTCCCTGCTGTATCTCTCTAGGACTGTAGTTTCTGCATCCCACTTCAATATTGTCCATTCCAAAAAAAACTACAATTCCAATAGAATACCTTTGCATTGTAATGCCCTTCCATGTTGGCAGAAAAGTGATGCTAGCAAGATATATTCCAAAAATATAATACAGTGTATTCATATAGATATAATGTAATGTAATGTGATGCCTCAAAATCCAAACAGCCCTGATGGAGACAATACATATATGAATGCTGCAATTCTGAACATCTTATTTCACTTGCCTATCAAGACAATTGTTTTAGTATTTATTACAAATGTTTTATATTAGTAACATACTATATTACTCCGAAATGCTGCGGATGATTCATTAATTCTTACGTGGAACAAAAAACTGTGAATTATATCGAGCACGATGCCCCCCCTAATCCCTCCGTCTCCGCTGTCAACTCATCGCATACAATTTATTTGACCTGTATGCCTGCCGAGTGCAAATGTAATGCAATATCCACGTTATCAGCCATACGTTTGCAAAAGCAGAAACGTGCGTAAAAGCTACAACCCCCTGGGTCGTAATCGCAGCTTCCGGAAACCTCTGCCATCTAACGTCAGATACAGAAAATGTCATGTGCTAAAATGTGTGAAAACGTAACAGGCGCCCTTTTCTTCTTCGGCCACTCGGGTTTTGCTCATGCCAATTATTTCCTGTCCAATCCTAGTTACACAAAGCTCTGCGCATTTACAAAATAGCCACAAAACACACACACACACACACGCTCAGATGAAGCCACACAGCGCTCTCATAAAATAAATGTTGCATTTTCCTGCATGTTTTCATATCTGAAGGCCAAATCACACTGCAATAAAAAAAAATTCGAAATCGGTTAACCCAAGTCTAAGCAACAGACTCACACCATTCAGAAATAAATGCAGCCTCTTGAAAACGAATAAGCATCTTGACATCACAGACAGATACAGTAACTGACGCTGGTTTAGATTTGACTAGCGCTTCGTCTATCTATTGTGTTTTTTAAAATCTATTTTTTGGGAGCCCGTCGATACGAAACTCGCACCCCCTCCCTCTCGTCACTCGAATTAGAGTGGGAAAAAATCCCGCAAGAACACGGCTAGGTGAGATAGAAAGCCCTGGGGTGACGTCTATCACCAGACGAACGTGATGTGCAGATTGCAATGCAACTGAAGCCACTTCCAGGCTCACAGACGTACTGCATCTCGTTAAATGAGTGGGGTGTTTTTTTTAACGAGTGCAAATGCAAAACCTTTTTGGAAACCAGTCACATAGAAGTCAATGCATTGGCCCTCTCTCTCTCCCACCTCTCCCACCCCCATCATACACTGCCAGCTTTTTCCAGGAAAAAAGGTAAACCCAAAGGTAAGGAGCTGCCAAAGGGGGAACACATCGCCCAAATATCCATCTGCATCTCACAGACAAAATTCAACACGAATTCAATTAGCAGCCTTTAAGCTGCCCGGCCAATCGATCTTGCATCTATATTCTTGGGGAAGAGGTTATATATACATTCATCCAATCACATATAGCAGCGGAGGGAATGATACTACGACGATATGATCTAATATCGGAAAGATGTCAGGGTCTTCCTTTGCACTGAATCCTACTATTATTGCAAGTTCCGCAAGAATGATTCTTGCACTGGCAACCAGAACGTGATGTCCATGTACAACATTTTCTATTCAAAGAAGAGCTCAGATCTGCGACCGGCGCCATCCCCCAGCCCAGCCGAAAAGACAATCAAAAGGGAGAGAACAGGGCATATTGGTGGTCGAGGGTGTAGACACACACACCATGGATATTGGTGTTCAGTAAAACCAACCATTGCTGAGAAATGCCAGCCTCTCTGCTGGTTAGCACTCGATTCACCAGAAACTCGCGCAGTGAGACATTCACATCTCACCAGGAAATCCCTCAGCTCCTCTCAACAAGTCATGAAAAAAAAGTGTATTTGAGCTCTTGTTGCAAAAATAATTAATTTGCTGCCGTTTCTTCATCCGTTCAATCCCCTCTCGCCCCAAATGAAGACTGAAACAAACCCCTCTGCACCCCCCCGCCCCGAGGCTGCAGCTTTTTGATCCCCCCTTACCTTCTCTGGCTTTTAGCAGGACCGTATTGGCGACTATATTCTCCAGCTCCATTGACCTGCAGAGATATGTGGCTCAGGAAAAGCTCTTCCCTGCTCCTGTCAGCTTGCGCCTTCCTCTCTAAGGCTGTTCGCCGAGCTGGACTCTCTGCCTCTGGCTTCCCCTCGGCGTGTCTCCGCTGTGTGGGAGACAGCGAACGCACCGGCACATCACACACATAGACAAACACACATACACATACACAAGGAGACAGACAGAGGCTGCAAGCGACTCGCCGCCCAGCGGAACCCCTTCCTGATGCTGGGCTCCCGGCCGGCGTCGTCAGCCCTCCGATCCTGCAGGGGGCGTGTGAGCCCGGAGCCCGCCTACCCTCCGCCTCCAGCTGCTTTGTGGGAGATGTAGTCCATCTAGTCTTTGCCCAATATTTGGTGTAGGATGTTCCTGTAGATGCTGGTTTACACCAAAGATAGACACAAAATGCTGGAGTAACTCAGGGGGAACAGGCAGCATCTCTGGAGAGGAATGGGTAACGTTTCGGATGGAGACCTTTCTTCAGCCTGAGAGTCAGGGGAAAGGGAAACGAGAGATATAGACGATAGTAGAGTGATATAGAACAAATGAATGAAAGATATGCAAAAAAGTAACAATGATAAAGGAAACAGGCCATTGTTAGCTGTTTGCTAGGTAAGAACGAGAAGCTGGTGCGACTTGGGTGGGGGAGGGATGGAGAGAGAGGGAATGCAGGGGTTACTTGAAGTTAGAGAAATCAATATCCATACCACTGGGTTGTGATGCTGCCCAAGCTAAATATGAGATGCTGTTCCTCCAATTTGCGTTTAGCCTCACTCTGACAATGGAGACAGAAAGGTCAGTGTGGGAACGGGAAGGGGAATTAAAGTGTATGCCAACCGGGATATCAGGTAGGTCCAGGCGGACTGAGCGAAGGTGTTCAGCGAAACAATCGCCCAGTCTATGTTTGATCTCGTCG